>VXBX01000004.1:178584-217337 GCA_013400415.1 Scytalopus superciliaris
GATTTTAAAATGGTTACCTTTTTAGGTCTAACACTGTACAATCTTAATTGACTCTTAGGTGCACAGTTTTTCTGAGGGATCCAATGACTTATTTTCTTGAGAATGCAATATTTATTTTACTTTTTCTTCTTTTTAAAAATTATGTATATGGATCATGCAGTAGGAAATTGAGAGTCAAGCAAAGGTTTTTTTCACTTGAATTGCCTGTAGAGTTCAGTCCTCATCTGTGGTGCTGTATGAATAGTTCTGCTGAGAATCTGTATGCCATACTTGCAAACAACTCCTCAGTGATTTGGGGCAGTGTGGTTAGATCTGCTGTGTGCTCTGCTGCCACCCGGAGGTGCCACGTACCTTTAGATTGAGATGGATTGCAGAGTGAACTAACATTCCATCATTGTGGAAAAGCTTGTTATATATGAGGTGACCCTCACAGACCTTCAACAGCTCACTTCTCAGTGCAGGCATCACGTGTTTAAGAAGAAATGTGTAAGAACTAGTTCATGTAGACCCCTTAGGTTTTTTCCCTGTTACATGTAGCCATGAAACAGAAGTAAGCGACCTTAAGAATCCAGCTGTGAAGCCAAGGGAATGCTTTTGTGAGCCTCAGCCTCTCCATTCCTTTCACTTGTCTGTTCCTGAATGCACACAGTTGTTTTTAACAGTGCTATAATTGAGATCGTGCATATTCTCAGCAGTTCTTGCACTGACTTCCAACCAAGGTCCCAGATAAAGACCTTTAAATTAATTTTAAAAATGGAAAATTAGAACTATTTAGGAAGCTTATATGTCTGCCTTTTGTACTTTTAATTTCTAAAATATTTTATTCTTTTGAGTACAGAAACAAACATTAATGCAGCACATTCTTCGGTGTGACTATGAAGCTTGCAGACAATACCTGATGAATCTTGAACAAGCAGTTGTCTTGGATCAGAATCCACAAATGCTGCAGACGTTCCTTGGCCATAGATGTGATGGAAACCGTAATATTCTGCATGCTTGTGTATCTGTATGCTTTCCAACCAGCAACAAAGAAACGAAAGAGGAAGAGGGTGAGCTCAACAATACCATGAAAATACATTGAAAATAAACTTTGTATGCATTTCCAAGAAAATCTGAAATAAAGGCTGCTCTCTTCATATTTGGATATATTATAATTTAGCACCTAAGATGTGTCCTAGCCTTTGAAAGGTGCTGAGATAACATTAATACTCTCATAGTTTTTGTAGGAATTCAGAAGTTAAGAGGGGTTGTAAAAGACAATCTTTTGACATTCATATGTTAATTTTAGATTAAGAAAGTATTTTCTACCTTTATATCGCTAGTATTCCCATTATATCACTAATAAACTTTTACAAGAAACAGTATCTAATATTTTTCAAGTGTTATAGTACATGTTAATGCCTCCTTTAGGTAATGTACTTGCCATTGACATGTATTAAGAAAAGCAAAAGAATGACTTATTAATGCCAGTTACTGACATAATTAAAAAATGTCTGTTAAATACTGTTACATTAAAGGCATGTTAACAGAACAAGGTTGCTAAGTCAAGCACTCAAAACTTAAGAAATGCCAGAATTAAGTTTACCCATGTGTTATACGTGGGTATGCCTTGTGAAATGGTCTTTAATTACACCGTCATACTATTTTTTCCACAGGACTACCTCATTCAGTGCACAAGATGGACGGTGCTCACCGAATGGGTAGCTATTCAATATTTCTTTTTATCCTCATCGTTCAGTGTGTGGCCCCATTCCTTACTACTGGACACCATACAAACCCTGCACTGAATAATGAATGAACTTCCTTGTGGGATTTTTGTATGGTGCTGTCATTGAATTTTAGTCATTTATAGACCTTAATTGTTCCTCATATCCCTATTTATAGAATGGGGGTAATGCTGCAGCTTTCTCATCTCTTGCTTGAAGTTTTTCTGTATTCAAAGTATTGACTAATTTTGAGGGTTATGTTTGAGAAGCGTAGGGCCTGATCTCATTTTTTTGAACAGGTGTAATTTCAAAACACTTTATTCTAGAGATGGATAATAGTAGTTTTAGTTGGTCCGTGAATGTTAATTATTTCTGTGAGTCAGGCACCTTTTAGGTGTCCAGAAATTAGTAAAATGTATCACGCTCATCTGTAAAAACTTGTTTCTCAAAGTTCTGTGTGCTGTTAGATGTGGCAGAAATAGGTTTCAGTTCTCTAAAGTGATGTTCACTGGCATTAAACACAAGACAATGTTTCTCCCTCTCCTTGTCAAGCTGTTGTTGCCTTACTACACATCTTCCAAATCTTGCAGCAAACAAGGCATAAACAGCTTGCTTGTTGTACAGCCCTTCATCTTTAGTGTGTCGTCCATCCTGTGCACTGATTGAGGCAGGGGTCTTGTTGCTGGGGGCAGGGTGGGTGTGATGACAAAACAAAAAAAACCAACCCAAAATAAACAAACAAAACCCAACCCTGTAACTGAAGATTGGTTTACTGTAAGCATACAAGGAATCTGAAATAAGGATGCATAGGCAAACTTAACCTGACTTTTCTAATTGTCTGAGTGCTTGTCTTTGCAACCTTGACATTTTTTTTCAGTAACTTCATTTGGATGTAATTTACTTTCTGGAAAATGAAAGACATGAACCTTATAGACTCGTAACACTCCTCTGCCTCTCTCTTTCCCCTCATAAAACTTGTTCTGAAGGGGATTCATATCTTTAGATTCGGAGCACATTTAGCTTCCACTGTAACTATTAGTGATGGGTATTAGGGCAAGCTTATTTTTTGTGCATCATCTGGAGGGCAGTGGTGATGAATGTTACTGTCTGTGAGTTATACAGCCATCTCTTAAACTGTGAAAGTTTGATTAATGAGTAAAGGTTTCAATTCCAGACTACAGATACGATGCTTCTTAACCATTTCAGAACACAGTGCCCCTTCCCAGCTAGTACCTGACTGAGATTCTTCACTCTTCTTCATATAGATTTGTCCCGAAGTGCCTGAAAGGAAATACCGAGGGCAGGGATAAGCTCTTCTTTCTTTTCTCTTAGATCCTGTGCCTAGTTTGCTATAGCTCCTGTGATGTTGGATATATGAACTGCAGGAAAAATAGCCCCAGATCTACAAAGCTGGGGGAAGGCTGCTCTGCTTCCATGATTTGGTGTCTCCTCAGCCAGTAGAAAGGATCTTGAAAAAAAACATACCCAAAAAAAATGTCCAAAGCATGTGAAATCATTAGAGAGTTATGATATGAATTTCAGCTAACATCACTGAACACATAAAAAACTCAGGGGTTTTGCATAGAGAGTTGGGACAAATTTCATTAGCTGACAGAACAACAAATTACCATTAGACCCAAAGCATTTACAATTTATGGATTTCCAAAAATGAATGTTGACTTCATAAGTGGAACAGCAAAAATTCAGTTACAGTTTACTTTCACCAGAACAGGTGAAACCTGTTGCAGAGAATGGCTGTATTGCTGGAGGGATCACTCTCAAGAGCTGTGACCCCCTGTGTGAGGAGTCCAGAAGTACTAAGTGATAGGTCATGAGTTAAGAGAATAGTGGATCTGAGAAGGAAGTATGGCACAAATACAATGACAATTCATTTTCAGCTACAGGTCAAGTTGTATAGAGCTAGGGGCACAAGAGTTGTATTCTGCTAAGTGCTTAGTAGTCGTAGTAGGTGATCTTTGTCTAAGAAGCCTGCATGTGCTTGTGAGCAAGCAAACCCTGAGATCTTTGCTGCTTCAGGTAGTGATGAGTAGAAAGACCTAAAGAATAAATATAGCTGACAAACACCACCTTACTCTCATTCTTTGAATGAAGGGTATTAATAGCACTTTCCTGTTAAAAAAAAGGGAATCCTCCAGGTCTTAATACTGATGGTGTGAAAATAGGTGTAGAAGATGACTATGAGTTTGAAAAGTCTTTAAGTTGCAAGGTGAGCACTAGCAACTTTGAGACATGTCTCAAAAGATGACCAGAGTCACTTAAAGGAAATATTTTTCTGTATTCAGAAATAGACCTTTTCCGTTTAAGTTGTACTAAAAATTGTCTTTCACTCAACTGAAAGGAAAATTGGCCTGAGTTGTGCTTAAAGTGACTTCTCTTTCAGTTCTTTCTGGATCCATGGTGCTAGTGATTCATAATTTGCTGCATAGTGGTTATGTGATCTTTAATTGTCAGTAGCTCCTAAAGAAGCAGCAATTGTTGCTCTGTGCAAACCTTGTACTGCTGACTTTACTGCTTTATCTCTGTATTTATCTTGCAGATAAATCTACATTAGGTCTTTGATGAATGTGGCACTTGACACAATTCAGTCCTTGTTATGAATAGAACCTTTAGGTGTTAGGGTGCTTAGGGTTGTAGATGTTAGAAGAAATGCTCGTTCTTTCTGATGCAAACTGTTTGTGCTGCCTTATTGTACTCATAGTGCACCTTTCCTATGCACCTTCACATGTAGACTGTATCTTACAAGCTCACAACTTTGCCTTGTTGTTCATGGATGCTCATTGTGAAGTGTGGTTTGTTTGTTTTTCTTGTGGTGGTCTGGGGTTTTTTGATGGTGTTTTGGTTTTTGATTGTTTTTTGTTTGTTTGTGTGGGTGTTTTGTTTGTTTTGTTTTGTTGTCATTGCTTTTGAATCCTTGACTCAGCAAGTGTCTAGAATGAGCTACATGATAGATCCTTGTCTCCTGATGATACTTAAAACTGAAAGCTTGTACTGGAGCTCAGGTGCCTTGAATTTACTTCCTTGATAGCCTTTTAGAAACCAAACCCAGTCAGAATCATTGTTGAACTCATCTAAAATTAAAAACCTACTCTGTCTCTCTAAATTTAAAAAGAAAAGAAAAAGTGCAGGGAACGTTTTGTGACTAGTGACATTTCATATTTTATACTCCTTTCTTATAGTTTTCCCAAGTGAAATTTTAGCACTGACACCTGTTAATCTTTCAGAAGCAGAGCGCTCTGAAAGGAATACATTTGCTGAAAGACTCTCAGCTGTGGAAGCCATTGCAAATGCAATCTCCGTTGTGTCAAGTAATGGTCCAGGAAACAGGGCAGGATCATCAAGCAGCAGAAGGTAATGCTTTCTTCTTGTTTTCTCTATGCTAATTTCCATATTATTTACTAATCTGTTAGTAATTCTTTCCTTTAGTCTAGCTTAAGAATGGGCTCTATTGCTGGCCTAAAGTCAGATTTCACTTTTTCAAGCACTAAACTAGAGCTCTAGTGGGGTTTTTGAAGCTTTTTCTGCTGTGAGAACTAATGGTGGGATATTTCTAAATTATTTCTGTTTTCTGGGATTGGTGCTTTGACTCAGTAGTGAAGTGGAAATGCTCCTACTTGTGGGGAAAGGGAATTCAAGGATAAGCTCTAGTGTTCTTTACCAAGGAGTATTAAGTATCATGGAAGTACTGTAGTGGTGTCCAGGCTTGTTTTAAGAATTCCTGAGAGAAGTGGTTACCTCTGTAGATAAATACTTAGACCAACACCAGTGGGGAAGAAGAACTTCAGTTGATTCTTTTTATTTGAAGCAATCATTGTTGTGAGAGTCCTTTATATCAAGGGGACTTTAGAAGATAGCTCCCTGACCCTGGCAGAATCCTAATTTCTGATGACCTTTATGTTCTTCCTCTTTTTGTGATGGTAACTGAGTGGTGCTCAGTTGGGAGGGAATTTGATGGTATCTGTACTGAATTCTAGTCAGTTCAGGGTGCTCTGGCTGAGGGCATAGTACAATTCTTTTACTCAGCTCTCTACTAGTCAAAGCAATTGACGGGAAGCAGTATTTTTATCCTTCCCAAGCTATGATCCTCATCACCATGATCTTTTTGATATCGAAGATAAGAGTAAGGGTTGAAGCTTCCCTCTGGCATGCTGTAGAAGACATTAATCTTAAGAGGAAGTGCATTTTTAAAAAACCCACCACTACCCCCTTTATGTTTGTACCTCTTTGGTTGTATCACACTGGGTTCTTGGGTTTCTACCTATTTCTACACCTTTTTCTCTAGTAAGATGATACACAAGTTCTTGAAATTGTTTACAGACTGTCAGTAGAGTAGTACTTTTGTGTTAAATAACTTCAAACAAATAACTGTTCTGAAATTTTTTCAAGACCCATTTTTTATTCTTTCACTAACCTCTTGTAGTTAGATTTCAAAACGCAGTAGCAACAAAAGCAAATCCTTGCACAAGCTTAACACCCCTGGCAGTGAGCTTGGGGGTAAAAGGAATGTCAAACAGTGGTGATAATTACCATGAGCAGCTGCCTGCAAAAGGCAGTGCTGTGGTGACTAGGGATGCTTTCTGGGCTTGAATCTGTCTTGATGCATTGCTGGCTGACTCTTCTTTCCAGGCTGTTATATTCTGCTGCAACAAAATGGAATGGTAATGAAAAATACCTCTTGGGTTGTTCTTCTTTATGCTGAAATAAAACGGAGGTGATAAGAATTTGGTTTCCTTTCACAGTGTGAAGTTCTGTTTTAAAATGTTCTAATTATAAATGAAAATTGAGGGTATTTTTGCCTTTATTCAGTTTGAGATTAAGGGAAATGATGAGAAGATCTTTGAGAGCTGCTGGATTGGGCAGACACGAAGCTGGTGCTTCATCAAGTGATCACCAGGACCCGGTTTCTCCACCAATTGCTCCTCCCAGCTGGGTTCCAGATCCCCCTGCAATGGATCCAGGTAAGTCTGTTCATGTATAACATTATACTGTAGAATCTGGAGAGATTTGATAAAAGAACTGATGGCTTTTAAGGTCAATAACTTATTTTAGTGACACACTGAAATCTGTCTAATGCCACTGAGGTAGCAAGAGGTCATTGAGGTAACTTTAAGAGTTTACTGAAGACTTAACAGCTGTTTTCAAATCCAGTATGTGTCTTTCTAACGCTGGTGTCAAACTTCTGGGAAGTGCACTTTGTAATGCTGAGTTACATTGCTGATCTAGGAATGTGGCCGTTTGTAGGAAAGAGTACCAGTTAAATACAGAAAACCTGCAGTGTGTTAGACATTGCAGCAAGAGCATGTTGTTAGGGATGTTTTTATGTATTGATATACATCCTGCTGTTCTGTTTACTGAAAGATGGTGACATTGATTTTATCCTGGCCCCCGCTGTGGGATCTCTTACCACAGCAGCGACTGGCACCGGCCAAGGACCTAGCACCTCCACAATACCAGGTGAGGACATACTGCTTATTTGATTATGCTTTAGAAGGAAAATAATCCCAAAAGCTGTCTCTGCTTGCACAGACTTTCTGCATATGAAAATGCCTGTTATCAGATGAAGATTGGATTGAAGCAGAATTTCACAAGTGTGCAGAAAGTAAATGAAGCACCATACTATGCTTTATGTAAAAATTATTTTTACCTGGGGAATGAAAAATATGTAAAGCTGTGGTAATCAGTATGAAATTGGGATTACTCTCTGTATTTCAGAATGTAATTTGGAACTGAAATTTGCAGTACTTCAGTGAAGTACTGCTGAAACCACTGAATAGTCAAGCTACCAATTAATCACCCCAGCGAATCATTGAATTATTTACTTTTAACAGGTAGTCATTTTTTGAGGAAAAACTGTTTCTCTGCAATTTTTTTTCTCATTACAGGTCCTTCTACCGAACCATCTGTAGTGGAATCAAAGGATCGGAAGGCAAATGCTCATTTCATACTGAAATTGCTATGTGATAGTGTTGTTCTACAACCCTATCTACGAGAATTGCTGTCAGCTAAGTAAGGATTTCTGTATGAATTCTCGCTCTCCTTTGTAATGTTGTATTACCCGAAATTTGTTATGTAGAAGCCTTTTAGAAAGGTTGTTTAAAAGTCTATTAGTTAAAATGGAGAAAGTTAGAATATCAGTTGTGTTTGTGTCCTGCCATCCTTTAAAAGTAGGTCTGTTTCACAGAAGTAAAACAAATGAGAGTGCTTATTCACTCTGTGGCTCTTCTGTTTGCACAAGGTTAGCTGTGCTAAGTTTTCATATATTTGTGTCCTCCATCACCTGTTATAACAAGAAAAATTCAATGTTTTAACTTGTCTGTTGTTTTTTTCCCCTAGGGATGCAAGAGGCATGACACCATTTATGTCAGCAGTTAGCGGCCGAGCATATCCTGCTGCAATTACAATTCTAGAAACTGCACAGAAAATTGCTAAAGGTACAACAGTTTCAGTAATTATTTGCATATGGTTTCCTTCTAAAGTTTAACATGTATGCAGAGTCATTATGAACATTGTATGCATGTTTTGAAAATTTTGCTGTTCTGGAGTATCTTCCTCTTCAGTGTGTGTATTACAATAGATTTCTATGAATATTATTGCTTTTGTGTTCTTTAGTCTTTTCAGCATGTCATTGCTTTTCAAACCAGTGGATTAAGGTAGCACAAAGGTTTCACCTTGAACTTCTTTTTTTGAATTGAAAAAAAACCTGATATGATAAAACAGTATGCCAACTAGATCCTGTTCCTGAGAAGACTTACATACAAACAAACATTTTGTGACTGTTTTTCAATGTTGGTATTTAATTGTTCAAGAGAAATATCTGAAATTGAATTCAGGGAGAAATACAAGCAGATTAGAGATTGTAGTGCCACAGTTCTATAGGACTGTGTGTGGGACAAGGACATTCCTTTTAAGAATATTGTCCATAATCCTTCAAAATGGTGGTCCACTGAATTTATTAAATTGATTAAAGTATCAATAAATTTAAAATTGGGGAAGAGTTGATGGTTGTGTTTTTCAGTTGGGAATTTGCAGCAGCTTCTATAAAAACTGATGCAACAAGCAGAAAGTTTTCTCTAACATCTGTACCAGAGGTTTTATTCAAACTTCTAATTCTGTATGAGATTTTGTAATGGCAAACATTGGTAGGTTTTGGTTATTTCTGGGGGGGTTGTTTTTAACACTGGTGTTATATTGATCGTTTTAGCTGAAGCAACTTCCAGTGAAAAAGAAGATGATGTATTCATGGGAATGGTTTGTCCTTCTGGTACCAACCCAGATGACTCTCCTTTGTATGTTTTGTGTTGTAATGACACATGCAGTTTTACCTGGACTGGTGCAGAACATATTAACCAAGTAAGTTTGGGGTTTTTTTCTTTAAAGTAAATAGAAATATATTTCAACCATGTATTGTGTTAGTCTACTAATCTGATTTTTAAAATATTAATTGCATTGTTTAAATTACTGTAACTTTTCTATCTAGTGTCATTACTACCCCCTTGAATTGCTTTGTGCTCTCAAAGCTGACTATTCCTCAGAATATGGCTATTAATGGGTGTGGCTTTTCCCCTCTGCCTGGCTTTGTTGGATGGACACAGCTCTTTGAAAACATTGGATGTTCTAACTAGCAACAAAGTTTCTCTTTCTAGAACTGACCTACTTCTAAGTCAAGGCATCGGTTTGAACAAGTCGAGTGTTACTGTAACCTGAAGTACCGTGAGACTGCAAACCCAGTAGGAAGAAAACTCTTACCAAATATTTTCGGTATTTTTTTTTTTAGGATATATTTGAATGCCGAACATGTGGCCTATTGGAGTCACTTTGTTGCTGCACAGAATGTGCAAGGGTCTGTCACAAAGGACATGACTGCAAGTAAGTATTGTGTTTTGTTTCTTATCATTGAATCAGTATTTTGTTGTTTCCTTTGTTTACTCATAGTTAATAAGTTCTTTCTTTGTTTAAAGTGTTCCAGTCTTAGACAAAGAAGATTAATAAAATACTTTGTATACCATCTTTTCATTCTGCTCTCTAAGAATTATTTTGTGGGTCAGAATTAAAAGAGTAACCTGAAGCAGTCTTGTACTTTTCACTTGGTAGAATTGAGAGTAAATGAGTAATTCTAAGACCCTTAGAGTGCCTAATATTCTAAAAATGTTATATCTAAATAATACCTGAATGACAGATTATTCTTGTGAACTTTCTGAAAGAAGTGTAGCATACTAATCTCTTAAGATAACTGTAATAAAGGGAAAAATGAGCAAGCAGTCAAGAAGTCTCAGATCAGCCTGGCCTAAAGCTCTAAAGCTGCAGATGTTTTATGCTGCTCTTACAGGCTGTGAGTCTTACAGCATTAATATCCTAGGAATAAATGGTCTTGGATGAGTTTACTAAGGCACTGTGAAAAGCTCTGTAGTGACGCTGCCCTCCTAAAATGAGTGTAAGAAACATGAATAGCAAATGTCAAGTTTTGCTGAATATAAGCTCTATTTCTCATCTAAGCTAGATTTGGCATCTTTCTACTGTAAGAAACAAAAAACTCCAACAGGAATCTTAATGTGTACACTTAAGCCCCCTCAGCTTGTTTAGAGAAGATTGGTATATTACTGAACAGTGTTGCACCTCACCTTTTCTATTTCTCATAGGCTCAAAAGAACATCTCCAACAGCCTACTGTGATTGCTGGGAAAAGTGCAAGTGTAAAACACTAATTGCTGGACAGAAGTCTGCTCGCCTTGATCTCCTTTACCGCCTGCTTACCACCACAAATCTTGTTACCATGCCAAATAGCAGGCAAGTTCAAATTTGCAATGACTAAGGCAGAAAAGTTTTTACTCTTTTTAAGGATGTGGTATATCATACCTCCACCACTAATTTTTTCATTGCAGGGGAGAACATCTGCTGTTATTTTTAGTTCAGACAGTTGCCAGGCAAACTGTAGAACATTGCCAGTACAGACCACCTAGAATTAGGGAAGATCGTAATCGTAAAACTGCAAATCCTGAAGGTAAGAGCTGTTTCAGTGAAATAAATGGCAAATTCCATATTTCAGTACCTCTTTCTTATTTTTTTTTTCTTTTGTCTTTTTAGATTCTGATATGCCTGATCATGATTTAGAACCTCCTCGTTTTGCCCAGCTTGCTTTGGAGCGTGTTTTGCAGGACTGGAATGCACTGAAGTCCATGATCATGTTTGGCTCCCAGGAAAATAAAGACCCGTGTGTATTTACATATAGTTGTCAATGTAATGTCTGATCGGATATTTGACACCTGCTGACTTATATAAATTTATTTCCTTTCTTTTTGTTTTTTTTCCAAGTCTTAGTGCAAGCAGTAGGATAGGTCATCTTCTGCCTGAAGAGCAAGTCTACCTTAATCAGCAAAGTGGAACTATTCGCTTGGACTGTTTTACACACTGCCTTATTGTGAAGTGTACAGCAGACATTTTGGTAAGCCCTCTTAGCTGTGTTTTAGATTTTCTGAATAATATGATGTTATCTTGTATCTCGGATCATGTGCTTGGAGACTAACTTGAAACTAACTTGAAGTTAGTCTTGGTTTTGTGAATTTATACTGTTATGACTGATCTCCCTTCGAAGCTTAATCTGTCTTGTTTCGTGCTTCTAAACTGGGTTGTAATGACCTGTTTCTTCAGCTCTTAGATACTTTGCTGGGTACTCTGGTAAAGGAATTACAGAACAAGTATACACCGGGACGCAGAGAAGAAGCTATTGCTGTTACAATGAGATTTCTGCGTTCTGTGGCAAGAGTGTTTGTCATTCTTAGTGTGGAAATGGCTTCCTCCAAAAAGAAAAAGTAAGTGGTGGAGATGTGCTTGTTGATTGTGGTTGGTGGTGTTTTTTGCCTCTTCTCTTTATTTAAATATTAAATGAGTTGATACAGATCAACAGTAGGCAGAAGCATCTGAATTAATTTGTGGTCTGTAGACAGACATGTGGAAAGAAGCAAACCTCAAGATGGCACAAAAGCTGGTGGTATGTCATGTAGCTTTTTAATGCAGCACTTGTTAAACTTGCATGTTCATATTGAACCTTTCTGTTAGGAATTTTTGGAAGTAGCTTTTTTTGACATGTTAAAATTACAATCAGTGATTGTCAGTAGTAGATTTAGATATCAAGCCTTAGTCTTGAATTATTGAATGATAAATATTTTTAACTACCTTCAGTAGTTGTGCATATTGTTACTATACACACAAATGTATGTATCTGTTAAAGATATTTTGTTTTCTTAAGAAGCCAAGACAAATAATAGTGCCATGAAGTTTTTTGGGAAAGAAGACATACTTGACCTTTATTTTTCTGTCTCTTTTTCTCCTAGCAATTTTATTCCACAGCCAATTGGAAAATGTAAACGTGTATTCCAGGCATTATTGCCCTATGCTGTTGAAGAATTGTGCAATGTAGCAGAATCTCTAATTATTCCAGTCAGGATGGGAATTGCACGTCCTACTGCACCATTTACTCTTGCTAGCACTAGTATAGATGCCATGCAGGGAAGTGAAGAACTATTTTCTGTGGAGCCTCTGCCACCCAGACCATCATCTGACCAGTCTAGCAGGTAAAATTTGTCAGTGCTCACTATTCATTCTTCTCAATGACTTGTTAAAGGTGATTTCATTTTAGAGTCTGTGCTGGCTTTACATTAAGTGATGTCCGTAGGTCGAAATCTACTTTTTTTGTTGTTTAATTTTTGTATTTCCTTTTTTTTTCCCCCAAGTTCTAGTCAATCTCAGTCATCTTACATCATAAGAAATCCTCAGCAAAGACGAATCAGCCAGTCACAACCAGTTCGTGGCAGGGATGAAGAACAGGATGATATTGTTTCAGCAGACGTGGAAGAGGTCAGTTTTCTTTTTCGTATTCATGTTTGTTTTAATATCTGAACCAGAAATCCATGCATCAAGACCTCTGGTTTGCCAAAGACATTGAGTAGTACCTCATAAAATTCTGCTGTACTGTAAGCATTTTTAATAGAGCTTTGCAGTTGTGGTTTTCTATTCTGTGTTATAATTCCTTGTTAAAAAAGTTTAAAAGTCTTTCAGCACAAGGCTGCTCTTATGTAGGTTCTATTAGAGAGCTAGAGGGCCTTTTAGCAGGATGATGTCTTCAGTACTTAGAAACTAGTTCTAGGTTTTGTAGTCAGTTTTACTCTTTCAACATTAAAATCTAATGTTCCAGGCTGTTTTATCTGTGGACCTGATTTTTTTTCCCTCCACAACACCATAGACTGTACAGCCATGTACAACTACTGTGGCTGTAAGTTCATTTTTTGTTCACAGCAGTTCAAGTTTGAGGTCATCTTTCTAAGATGTGATTTTTGTTTCTTAATTTAAATCAGATTTTGCACTGTGTTTCTGAAAACATGTAGATTATATCTGATATGGAATATATTCTAGCATAAAATTACAATGTTCTTTCCAGGTTGAAGTGGTTGAGGGAGTGGCTGGTGAAGAAGACCATCATGATGAACAGGAAGAACATGGTGAAGAAAATGCTGAAGCAGAAGGACAGCATGACGAGCATGATGAGGATGGTGAGTATAATGTACATCCTGTATATTACTGCTTGAATGAGGAAACTGCATCAAAAAATAAAAGTAACTTTGAAATCACAAATTATAAAAATTTGGGAGATTTGCATGAGTACAGAGACTCTGGGGGTTTCAGACTACATATCTTACAGAGGAAGATAAAATTATAGATAACTTGTAGTAGACAAGTACAAGAACAGTTTTATGTTACAGTATTCTCAGGTAACAATATGTATTTTGCCTTTTGTATTTGCTACAAAAGTTGACGTAGAGTACTTGAAGAGCTAAAAAACAGCCCTGCTCTTGTATGGCTGATGATACAATCTTTGTTGTGATAGATGTGTTCTCAAGAGGCATCTGAATCATGGTGAGCTAGTTCTCAAACCGATCACAAAATATTAAGTTATGATTCAGTATTTTGTAGACAAAATTAATCAGTTCTGTATGAAAATGTTTGAATTTAATATCACTGGTTTTGTATTACTTAGTTTGGGATTAGATGGGCCAAAGCTATGATTAAAAAAAATAATTATCTTCTTTTTCTGACTGTGCTTTAGGATTTCATTAAACCCATTTACAGTACAGTAAATCTGTTTATTGATTTGCTGAGTATTCAAACTTTCATTCTCAAAACTTAAACTGGAATAGAACTTTTATATTTAATTAGATTTTTTTTTTAAACTCTCAGGTATTCCTTACATACTAGCATAGGGTTAATTGTCCTAATACATGTGTATGAACAATTGTGGAGTCTTTTGGCTTGAGTGACTAATTCTGAATCCTTAAAGTTTCTATTTTCAGTGTGTGTGTTGCTAATTGCTGGAAAATAAGAAAACATGCTCCGAGTGTTGTTGCACATCTCTGCTCTGCTTTTATGACCTCCCTGCATATCTGTTAACTTCTGCTATAGGAGGAGGCTCTGTGTTTTGTTTAATGTGTCTTACATAAGTCACTACAGTAATTCCGTTTTCGCTCTTTCTAAACATGGGCTGTTTTGTATATTGTTTTTATAGGCAGTGATATGGAGTTGGATTTGTTAGCTGCTGCTGAAACAGAAAGTGACAGTGAGAGTAACCACAGTAACCAGGACAATGCCAGTGGGCGCAGAAGTGTTGTCACTGCAGCTACTGCTGGGTCAGAAGCAGGTACACCACATCTTTTTTTGTTTAATCTAGCTGTTTAAATTTAGGTATGAGGATTAAGTACCGTCCTCCTTCCCCACATTTCCTCTTTTTCCTCTGTTCTAATAGTAAGGTGCTATGCAGACTTTTTGGACAAGAGATGCATTGAAATGTGTGTTAGACAGAGATTACTTTGCACTCTTGTGAAATTAAATGTTCTCACTTATTTTTTAGTATACAAGTTTAAAACAATGGTTTATGGTTTAAAACAATACACAGAACCCGAGAAAACATTGTACAGCTTTTGAGGGCAACTGTTCTATTGTCCAGTTTATAAGCATAATTTTTAGAATTCACTGCCTGGGGTTAGAATCAGTGAAGAATTTAAAAATCAAATTACTTCTTAATTTATATTTTGAAATGCAAGGAGTCATACTGCTTTTTCATGAAACACATAGAAAAAATAGCAGTATGTTACAAGGATAATTTATTAAATATTTTCAGTAGTGATATTAGAGGTTTTTTTAGTATGTGTAGTTTTTTCTCATGGAAGAAGTTTACAGTGCTGACATGCATCTGTGCACAGATGTGCAGTTGTCAGTTATTGTTTGTTTCTTACTTTCTCAACAGGAGCAAGCAGTGTGCCAGCATTTTTTTCTGAAGATGATTCTCAGTCAAATGATTCCAGTGACTCTGATAGCAGCAGCAGTCAGAGTGATGACATAGAGCAGGAGACCTTCATGCTTGATGAGCCTCTGGAACGAACCACAAATAGCTCACACGCCAATGGTGCTGCGCAGGCTCCCCGTTCCATGCAGTGGGCTGTGCGGAATACCCAGAACCAGAGGACTACTAGCACAGCTCCTTCCAGTACGTCAACCCCAGCAGGCAAGTCTGAGTAAACTGCATGCATAAACATCAGTTAGCTCAGGCTTAGTTCCTTCCTCTGTTTTTGTTTATTCTCTTAAGGAGGAAATCTTAGCTCTTTGTCTTAGTGCTGACCTATCTTAACTTTCAGTTTTAGTCTTGAATTTAAAAAAAGGAAAGGATCTGTTGCATTTCTTAAGTTCTGAGTATGCTTACTGTAGCTGGTAATTTTTTGCTAGTTATAGTTGTGATGTCAGTAATATTTGCAAGTTTCTTTATGGAAATCTACATTATATCAGTCAATACACAAAACGCATAGCAAAGATTAAATGGGTTCATTAATGTCATATCTTCTTTAATGTTTAGCAAGTTCAGCGGGTTTGATTTATATTGACCCATCAAACCTGCGTCGGAGCGGTACCATCAGCACAAGTGCTGCAGCAGCAGCCGCAGCACTTGAAGCCAGCAATGCAAGCAGCTATTTAACATCTGCAAGCAGCTTAGCAAGAGCATACAGCATTGTGATACGGCAGATATCTGATCTGATGGGCCTGATTCCCAAGTACAATCATTTAGTATACTCCCAGATCCCAGCTGCAGTGAAGCTGACTTACCAGGATGCAGTTAACTTGCAGGTAAGATCATGCAGTTTTTTTCGACAGCTTAATTTGAATACAACCTTTCTGTGTTACGTGCATATTTTTTGGTACAGTGCTCTTGACTGTTGGGTTTTGACAGTGTATGTAAAATGCATCTCTAGAGAAGATAGTTAAAGGGGAAGATTGGTGCATGACATGTATAGACATAAGTTTCAAAGACTGACAACCCAGGAGGAACTCCAGTGTGCTCAGGAAGTATGTATCAACTTGTATGTAAGCATAGTGTATAGAGTGAAATATCTGTGCTGAATTAAGTACAAAAATCAACTGTCAGAATAACATGGCTGCTTTGGAGGTGCCAAGAAATCAAATGCTGCTGTTTTCTGTTAGTAGTGAGGTGTGCTGGGATGTGAAAATCTGGTGACAATGTATTCCCTTGTAACTGAGTCACATGGTGTTTGTATGGCTCTGTTTTCACAGTGTGATGGAAAGAACAGCCTTCTGATTTGAAAGAGAAAGGTTAGAAAGATATTTGGGATCAAACACTGGAGTAAATACAAAGGAGAAGAAATAAGAGAATGTAGTTTTATTATGGAGAAGGTTAATATAGTTTTCTGTTCAGGAGATTCTTAACAAGAAAAGTGAACAGGAGGTCTGTCCAGCTGAGGCAGCAAGATACTTGTTATTAGCATGTGAAAGCTTGACAGCAGAGGTTTTGTTTGGATACAGGAATGGTGTTGAGACAGCATTTTGTTAGTTTAGTGGACACAACAACATTCAAGAGTGCAGTGGTTGTTTTTGAAGACCATTTTGTAGAGGAATGAGGAAAGCAGCCTGATGTTGGATCAAAAAACCTAACAGGTCAATGGAGTTAGCAAGTGGTAAGAAATGCAGGTTTGCAGAGCCTGCACTGGGAACAGGTGAAGAGAAGACTAGACCGGGAGGAGAAGCTTGTATGCAGACATAGTTCTCTGTGCAGGTATTAACTTGGTCATCTTCACTGAGTAAGTTGGAAGGCACAAAGAATGGTGAAGAATCTGGCTGATGAATACCAAAGCAGGATGAGGGCTGTTAAAGCTACTAGAAAGTCAAGAACTGAGCTAAAATCCCCAAGATGGGAAATGCTGAGTGGTCATAAGGTGAGGAGTAGAAGAGATGCCCAAAAGAGAGAGAGGGGATGGTGAGAACGCTTTACAGACATCAAAGTATTAAGCGATGAGAGCTGCATACCACCACAGTGAATCAGCAGAGCTTTCAGAAACTGGTCATTGGTCATTCTTGAACATGGTTTTACAACCTCTTTGTAGGGGATCAGGTAAAGGCTTATGTTATTGTTTGCAAAACTAATTAAATCTCATTTTCTGTAGAATTATGTAGAAGAAAAGCTTATTCCTACTTGGAACTGGATGGTTAGTATCATGGACTCCACTGAAGCTCAGCTGCGTTACGGTTCTGCCTTATCATCTGCTGGTGATCCTGGGCATCCAAATCACCCCCTCCATGCTTCTCAGAACTCAGCTAGAAGGGAAAGGATGACAGCCCGTGAGGAAGCCAGCTTAAGAACACTTGAAGGAAGAAGGTACGAAAATAGTTTGATTATTGCGTGCAATATGAATTACCAGTTTTACAATCAAATCTTACTCATGGACATTTTAGAAATCTAATTTTGTCGTGCAACAATATAGTTACTGTTTTGGTCTAAGTTGGATTCCTGTGTTGTTGCTCCTGTTTGGTTTATTCTGACATACTAGATTCATCTCAAGCATGAACTGCATCACTGCATCTGAATTGCATATTGTGTGATTGTAACTGTTTTTATGGGGCTTTATTGAGTTTTTACCTCCATATTTGAAATATGGAGACTAATATGTAAAGGATTCATTCTCCTGCCTAATCTCTCTGTATTCAATCCTTTTCATTTACTAGACGTGCTACCTTGCTCAGTGCCCGTCAGGGAATGATGTCAGCACGTGGTGATTTCCTGAACTACGCGCTGTCGTTGATGCGTTCTCACAATGACGAGCACTCGGATGTTCTTCCTGTTCTAGATGTCTGCTCACTAAAGCATGTAGCATATGTTTTTCAAGCCCTTATTTATTGGATTAAAGCAATGAATCAACAGACAACATTGGATACTCCTCAGCTGGAAAGGAAAAGGTACAGAGGCTGACTTCTAGAAGCAAAAACTTAGGCAAAAGCAGTGTATGCCCTTTTGTTTCAGTCATTGGCATTGCTACTCAGCAACTCATATAAATATATACATTTATCTGTGTGTGTGGCAACATGCATATTATAATAGATATAATGTATATAATCTACCTGTGTTTGAGAAGCATGTTGTAATACCCTGTTCAGATCTTTTATGCTGATTGCTGTAAAAGGTTTGCTTACTGTTGAAACTTGAGTTGGATTTTTAACTCCATGGCAGTGCCTTTAAAAGACATACTCAGGACAGTTTCTCACCTGAAAAATGCTGCTCACAATTGACATGATAACAACTTACTTAAATATCTGTCAAACATATTACAAAAGATACTGGAGAAAGCGTTCGTGTCTGGTATGATGGGCTTAGTGGTTTTGTTTTCCATTTGGTTGTGTGTATTTGAGACTTACTTGGTATTTAAAGCACAGTGGGGAAATCAATAACTGAAAATGTCCTTGAGTTAAAGAACTGCCACTTCAACTACAGCATTTTACAAGGTGCATTTATTGAAGATGTTTTCAGATTTCTTTTAATAATCTTTCAAAATTTCAAATGGCATGTAATGATTACAGAAATGTCCATGTTTGTAGTCTATACCATGTGTTTAGGTAATGTACCTGAACAGTCCTAGTCAACAGTTAAATAGATGCAGAACTTTGCCACTTCCTGTTCCTAATTTTCAATACTGCAGGTCAAACTTAACTTTTCATTTTCTCTATGAATTCAGTAACTAAAACACAAGGTATTGTTATTTTAGAGGTAGAGTGAACTGCTACTTTAGTTCTGGTGTTATCTTGATAATGTAAGGTTTGTTATGACCTCAAAATGCATACCAGAGGGTGCTGTTGTCAACAGTAATTTCCTCACAAGTGAGAGTGATATAATACAATAACCAAGTTTTTGTATTGTCCGACTTGAGTAGTTAGAGCTTCAGATTTAAGCCTTTTCCAGGCAATAACATACTTCTGGAAGCTGCTTTTTCCCAAAAAAAGTATATATTGAAATCTGTCAAATAACTGATCATGAAAGAATTGCAAAATTCACATGAAATACTTAAAACTCTGAAGGCCTAGACTTTTTCAATTAAAAGTAAATGGTTCAAACAGTCAGTTGTTTCTGTTACATACCATTTTAGTAGTCTGGCTGAAATGAAATTTTATTGGTCTTCATCTAGTTTCAAAACACATTTCGCAGTGCATGCACTGCTGGGAATGAATAGTAATCAAAGTTCTTGATCCTTTTTATAATACAGTGAAATCAGTTTTTTTGATGTGCAGTTTGCAGACTTACCTGCAGAAATGTGATCAGTAACGTTATTATTAAATTTTGGATTAATAGTCACTTACATATTTCTTCTGCTAAGGCAGGGGTCCTAGGATATTTATACTGATATAGTCTTTAAAAACAAGGCTATCCATCACTGCCTAAAGCTGTAACTTTTAAGATCAAACTTGTTAGGTGGCCAAGTGGCTTTAAAGGGAACTGTGTAAGTGATGTTGTGAGTGAGCATGTAATGCAAAGTTCTCTACAGTCCTTCAGTTTTCGAGCGAGGTTTTTCTTGTTATGTGTAAATTCCTGATTATGCTACAGATGTAAGTATTTTGCCTAATAATTTCTTCAAGATGATTAACTCTTTTTTTTACATTTTTTTTTAATTTTCTTCCCAAGAACTCGGGAGCTTTTGGAACTGGGTCTTGACAATGAAGATTCAGAACATGAAAATGATGATGACACCAATCAAAGTTAGTATACAGAAACACTTAAATAGCATACCAAAATGACAGACTTTTAGTGTTTTTTTCCCCTTTAGCTAGCTGAGACTTTGAATAAGTTTTGCTACTTGTATATGTTGCATTAAAGGTGGGTTTTAGTAAGATCTTTCTTACCATTGTTACGGCATAAAATTTCTTTCACCATTGCTTGTTTCATTGCCCCTCAGTTCAGAACCCTCTTTTTGTCTCCTTTCTCTCTAAATTGCAGCATTTGTGCCTTTAGTTATCGTTCTACACAATGACAAAATTTAATATTTGAATTAAACTGATTTTTTCTTTTAATCATATGAAACTGCTGCTGAAAATGGTAGAATGTATACTCTAAACAAAGTGCATATGGTGTAAGGTGCCTGTTCAGTAAAGCTAGGTTTAATAAAAAGAATAAAAGTGATGACTAAGCAATTTAATAAAGCTACAGCATTTGTGGAAGCATCCTGTAGAAGTATTAAATTTGCAGAGATGCTCCTCCAGTCAGATAGCTAAGAGGTAGTAATTTCTGGCATTTTAAGTACTTTGCTTTTATAACTGTGAAAATTGACTTGAACCTTTCTCTGATATTTAGGTGCTACACTCAATGACAAAGATGAGGACTCCCTTCCAGCAGAGACTGGCCAAAACCATCCATTTTTCAGGCGATCGGACTCTATGACGTTCCTTGGCTGCATTCCACCCAATCCTTTTGAGGTTCCTCTGGCAGAGGCAATCCCCCTGGCAGACCAGCCCCATCTGTTACAGGTGACATCAGAGATGGTGTTCTGGGAGAAAGCTGCAGTTTGCTTTTTCATTCCTAACTGAAGTATATTATTTACGCAGAATGCTTTTGTTACTTTTCAGCCAAATGCTCGCAAAGAAGATTTGTTTGGCCGACCCAGTCAAGGTCTGTATTCATCTTCTGCCAACAGTGGAAAATGCTTAGTGGAAGTTACAGTGGATAGAAACTGCCTTGAGGTAAATGTAAAGCTTTTATTATTTTAAACAATACAGTAGTTTAAACTAATGCTTTCATTCTGAAAAAAAACACTTTAATGTTTTCAGAGAAAATTTTAAGTAGCTTTCAATTTCAAAGCTCAGTGCAAGTGAAAACTTGGATTTTTTATGTCAAGTATGTTTAGTTTTTTAAAATATAGTAACTTCTGTGATTATCCATTTATAGCAAATTTCAGGTAATATTTTTAATGCTGTGGTACATTCCTGAGTTAATTTTGAAATGCCAATTGCATAATTATTTGTGATAAAAAGATTTAAATCTCCCTATAGCCCAGTAGATTTTACTTGCCTGCAGAATGAACATCAAATGGCAAGCATATGAAATGCAAACATAAAGTGGGGAAAATGTTGGGGGGTTTTGTTTGTTTGTTTTTTAATGTTTTGAAATGATGGAGGTTATTTTGTTTTAGCAGGTCAATTACAGTTCTCAGTTTTGTGTTTTTTAAAATACAAATTTACTTATATATGTGGTGAAAAAGCCTTCTAGAATGCTTTGAAAGTGCAATTAAATTTTACCTCTCCTTGTTTAGGTTCTTCCAACTAAAATGTCTTATGCAGCCAACTTAAAGAATGTTATGAGCATGCAGAATCGGCAAAAGAAGGAAGGGGAGGAACAAAATGTGCCTACAGAAGAATCTGAGAGTTCAAAACCAGGGCCTTCAGCTCATGATCTTGCAGCACAACTGAAAAGCAGCTTGTTGGCAGAGATAGGATTGACAGAAAGTGAAGGGCCACCTCTCACATCTTTCAGGTAATTAAGTTAAAAATTAACATATGAAATATATTTCTGAACTGCTAAACATATTTGGATCTCTCTCTGAAAAAGCCTTTTTGAGTTAAAGTGGGTAGCTTAATTTAGTTGGAATTTGTGGTTTGTGATTGATCATAGCTTCTAAATTGAACAGTGGAACAGTCTTCAAAGAGATTTGTGCAAACTGTAGACAAAGTCTCCTTGTCTTCCTGCTGCAGACCTACTATGATGTCCTGGGTAGCTGAGTTTAACAACTGGAATTGACAGGTTGCCATCTGTATCTGATGGTGCTGGCCAGACTTTATGCAGTTAGGGACTGAACTGCCCTCAAGTCAAATTACAGCTTTTAAAAAGAAATTAAAGTCTTGATAGAAGGGACACCAGTAACAGTGAAGCCCATAAAGCAGCAAAGTTACATACTTTTGGAGTACTTTCTCTTTGGAAGCAAGACCTGTGTTTCAGCTGAAACTCAGCAGCTTCATGTGCTTCTGTCCACAAACTTGGTGTACTGTGGTGTTGTTTATCAGGAATAAAAACTTAGTCGAAGGCAGAGGGTAATAAAAAGGTGAAGTACATAAAATAGATCTGAAATTTAACTGGATTTCATGTGTCTGTTATTTTTCCTTCCTCCTGTCAGGCCGCAGTGTAGCTTCATGGGCATGGTTATATCTCATGACATGTTGCTGGGACGTTGGCGCCTTTCCTTGGAGTTGTTTGGTAGAGTATTCATGGAAGATGTTGGAGCAGAGCCTGGATCGGTATGTATTTCTCTGTGTAAGGACAGTTCCTCTTACAATTAAGTTGTGATACTCCCTCATTATTCTGATTTTGTTTTTTTCTTTTTTCTTTTTTTTTTTTCTTTTAAGATCTTAACTGAATTAGGTGGTTTTGAAGTAAAGGAGTCGAAATTCCGCAGGGAGATGGAAAAACTTAGAAACCAGCAATCAAGGGATTTAACATTGGAGGTAAAAAATGTTAGTTTATCTTCTGAATTTATTTTCATTAAAAGTTGAATTATTGCAGTAAATTGATAGGAAAAATTGTATTTGAGTCTGCAAACATGTGCCTTAAACCTTACTTTGTGAGCCATGTTGCAATTACTGTGTAGTTTTTCACAGTCTGATTGGTATTTTCTGAGTCTATGCAGAAGTGTCCAGAAATTTGTTGTGAAGCTGAAATTCTCTCTCTGTGATGATTGGTAAAGAAAAGAAAACTTTTTTGAAATTTCTTACTAGGTTGATCGAGACAGAGATCTTCTAATTCAGCAGACCATGAGGCAGCTCAACAATCATTTCGGTCGCAGGTGTGCCACCACTCCGATGGCCGTACACCGCGTGAAAGTTACTTTTAAGGATGAGCCCGGAGAAGGCAGCGGTGTAGCACGAAGCTTTTATACTGCTATTGCACAGGCTTTTCTGTCAAATGAGAAACTGCCAAATCTAGACTGTATTCAGAATGCCAACAAGGGTACCCATACAAGTAAGTGACGCACAGTGGTTAATCTGCAGAAAGCATTCATAAAAGCCTTTTTGCATTGAAATACTTGGCATTGTGTCAGAAATGTCTCATGTAAGCTCAGCATGGGATCTGTGAAAATTGTGTGTTACTTCTCTGAGGCAAGGAAATTGCTTTTTTTCCCTCCCTGCTTTCAGAAACAGGAAGCGCTTGTTTTTCTCAAAACAAGAGTCTAGTTTAGATGCTCTCAGGTTTTTTATTTGAGCACTCTTTTCTCCAGTAGGTAATAATTGTCAAGATTTTAGCTATTAAGAGCTTACACATTTTAATATGGCTGCTCCATCTGACTTGTCACAAGCATATTTTAATGTTTTTGTGAAAGTATATATAAACTTTCAAAGTATTTTGTAATTTTTAAGTTGGTACAAACGGTTCAAGTTCCTTTGTTAAGGTTGGCTGAACCCCCCAATCACTACTTCAAGTGAAGTGGTTTTGTCTCATTGATGTCTTTCACACTCTTCCAAAACTCTGTTCTCACACTGAAACTTAGGTAGGAGAGAGAAATATAAAGATGTTTGAGTTTATGAGGTTTTCTGCCCTTCAGGTCTGATGCAGAGATTGCGAAATAGGGGAGAGAGAGATCGGGAGAGGGAGCGAGAGAGAGAAATGCGGAGAAGTAGTGGCTTGCGAACTGGTTCTCGGAGAGATAGGGATAGGTAAGTGGCAAATTTTAATTTGTTGAAGATACTTTGTCAAATAGAATAATTGCCTTGGATATCTTCAAGAAAGGTACTTTCACTTCTTTCAGTTAAAGGAGTTTTTTTCACTTTCAGGAGCAATTTGCTGGGTAATTTCTTGCAATTTAGTATATACTTTTAACTCCTTAAAGAATTATTATGCTTACTTTAGCACTGATAGATGATGTCTTAACCATAGGCCATCAATCTCTTCTGCCAAAACACTAACAAAAAGGTTGTGTACTAGAATAAAATTCGTGAGGTGGTTCAGAAACAGTGTTGCCCTTGGTGGCATGTCTGACTGCTGTATCCAAAATAATAATATTAAATATCAATAGTGGTATTAAAATCTCTGGTTCATTTTGATTCTCTGTTTCTGATTCATTCTCTCCAAGTAGCTATGAGCAACACTACTATTCCAGCATTACAGCTAATGCTAATCTGAATCTGCGTGCAAATGATACTGTTCCAGAGGATTTTCTTATATTTCCTCTGAAATGAGTACAAACTGCTCTGATTTTCTTAAGGGACTTCAGGAGACAACTGTCAATTGACACAAGGCCTTTCAGACCAGCATCAGAAGGAAATCCTAGTGATGACCCTGACCCTCTTCCAGCACACAGACAAGCCCTTGGAGAAAGGCTCTACCCTCGAGTGCAAGCAATGCAACCAGTAAGACTTCTCTAATACACTTAATTATTGTTCTTGTCATCTTTTAATGTAAAAATTGATTTTCTTATCCATGAATGTTTAACAAAACTGAAAATACTTGAACATGTAGGATTGATCTTACATTCTTTGTCATTTTCTTAAGGTTTTGGTTTTGTAGTTTGTTGTTTAGCTTAGAAGGTATCGTGTAATGCATTCTATATTTAATAGAATTATATTTAATGCATTCTGTATTTAAAATACCAAAACTTTCATAAAGCTGTGTTTGAAAATGAGAGAACTTGAGGAGAATAGTAAGGCCTATCTTTCCTTTATCCCCAGGCGTTTGCAAGTAAAATCACAGGAATGTTGCTGGAATTGTCTCCTGCTCAACTGCTTCTCTTACTAGCTAGTGAGGATTCCCTTAGAGCAAGAGTTGATGAAGCAATGGAACTCATTATTGCACATGGCAGGTAAAGTATTAAGAATTTAAATAAGAAGTGAGAACTGATTTTTGTAGCCAAAGCACTTTTACTGCCCTACATCCAACTCCAATAAATGCAACTTACTCCTTGATATTCTAGATATTTTTCTCTAGACAAGTGACTTGTTGGCTTTGGTTTAATCTATTCTGACTGGTTTCAGAATATGACAATGCCTTATTGAGAGTAGCCCTGCCAAAAAGGACTTTGGGTGCTGGTGGATGGGAGGCTGGGCATGAGCTGAAAATGGGCCCTTGCAGCCCAGAAAGCCAAACATATCCTGGGCTGCATCAAAAACAGCATGGCTAGCAGGTTAAGGGAGGGGATCCTGCCCCTGTACTCTGCCCTCATGAGACCCTGTCTGGAGTGCTGTGTCCTGCTCTGGGCTCCTCAGCATAGGAAGGACACTGATCTGTTGGAGTGAATCCAGAGGAGGCCACCAAGTTGATCAGAGGGATGGAGCACCTGTCCCTGTGAAGAAAGGCTGAGAGAATTGGGATAGTTCAGGCTGGAAAAGAGAAGGCTTAGGGGTGACCTAATTGTTGTGGCCTTTCAGTACCTGAAACAAGCCTACAAGAAAGATGGAGAGGCACTTTTTACAAGGACATGTAGTGACAGGACAAGGGGGGAATGGCTTCAAACTGAAAAAGTAGATTTAGATTAGATACTAGAAAAACATTCTTTGCTGTGAGGGTGGAGAGGCACTGGCACAGATTGCCCAGAGATGATGTGGGTGCCCAGTCCCTGGCAGTATTCAAGGCCAGGGTGGATGGAGCTCTCAGAAACCTGATCTATTGGGAAGTGTCCCTGCCCACAGCAGGGGTGTTGGAACTAAATCATCTTTAAGATCCTTTCCAACCCAAACCATTCTATGAGACTTTGACTGTGAAATTAAATCTGCCTTTTTATTCCATTTTCAAGGGAGAATGGTGCTGACAGCATATTGGATCTTGGATTGCTAGACTCTTCAGATAAAGTGCAGGTAACAACTTGTTGCACAAATGAAATTTACATAGGATTCAGTTGTATTAGTTAATTTTAAAAATGCAAGCAATTGGAACCTTTCTTTATCATGCAAGACAAAGTTCTGTTTAATTGTTTTGTGGAGTTATCTTTTTTATTTTCTTTTGAAAAGATTAACCAGTAATTAGTCAAAAGTATAAAATGTTACCATTGAGAAATATTGAAATTTTTAAGGAATGGAACTTCAATCTTTGGGTTTAGTAGCAAATAGCTTGTTGATGTGTGCCAGTAACTAGAAGTTTGCTAATTACTATTCTGCCTTTCAAAATAGGAAAACAGAAAGCGACATGGATCCAGCCGCAGTGTAGTAGATATGGAATTAGATGATACAGATGATGGGGATGATAATGCACCACTCTTCTACCAACCTGGGAAACGAGGTTTTTATACACCAAGACCTGGTAAAAACACAGAAGCAAGGCTGAATTGTTTCCGAAACATTGGCAGGTATGCTACTGTTATCTTTCTAGTCTGAAAAAATTTCAAAGACAAAAGTACACAAGACCAGGGAGAGTACCAGTGATCCAAGGGGCAAAAACATTTGTTTAAAATATGCTCTGTATTTCTCACCCTGAGCTAAATAGTGGGGAATTTACATGCATCAACTTGAGGTTTCTTTTCCTGTGATACTGTAAATTTCCATTTATTTATTTATTTATCATGTATGTCCATGATTTTGTTTTGTGGATTGTTAGGACTGGAAAGCTGGCTGCAGCCTAATTCTTAAGAGATATATGGATTTTTTTAATGTGAGTTTTCTGTAAGATCTCTGGTGTAATTTCCATTGTATGAAAACAACCCCCAAACTTTTATTTTCAGAATCCTAGGATTGTGCTTGTTGCAGAATGAACTATGTCCCATCACGTTAAATAGACACGTAATCAAAGTTCTACTTGGCAGAAAGGTAAGTTGAACATACACACACTTTAATTTCCTGTAGTTACTTAAAATCTCATCTTTAAAAACTGGTTTTTTTCTTTAACCACATATGTATTAACCAGCAGAGTTGATGCTGGAACTGTATTGATGTCTTTATTTTGAGAAGTAATAATTTTTTCATTTCCTAGATTTTAAACAGAGTAGATGTACTAGAACTCAGGTATTTGAGTAAGATGTAATGGTTTCTAATAGGTTAGCCTTTGACTCTCTCCAGAAACTTTTTACTGTCTCCCTTTTTCTCTTCCTGAGACTGAAGTATCAGGAGAGGCACTACTAGACAGTACTAGGCAATAGTATCTTAGCTTAATGACAAGCATTTTTCCGGGTATTTGAGAGGACTTGTTGAATTAATTTGTAATTAAAATTTTGTCTCAGGTGTAGGTGTAATTTAATTCAGAGCAGTAATTACCAAAACATTTGACAAAAATGCTTCCCCACCCCATTAAACACTAGCACTGTACTGCACGTTTCATACATCAGTCAATGGCATTGTAAGTTCTGTGTGATGCAAGAAACTTAACCCAAGATTTATTACTGCTGGTCTTTCCTTAAAACCAATTTTGATCACATAATCAGTTATACAATGTAGGTATAATATTTAATGGAAAAGGGTTAATGGCAGAAATGGCCTCTAAATATCCCCTTTTATCTTCCAAGAGCAATTCCCTTCTAATTATTTTCTTCATGTTTTTCTTGTTTAATATGTACTCCTTCCAGTATTCCAATGTACCTTCTGAAGTGGGCTGAAAATAGGAGTTTGACTGCATTTATTTCCATGTGTTTGTGTGCTTTGTTGCATGGGCTGTGCACTGCTGTATGCTAAATCAGGCACATATCATGTAATTTTGAATATGTTCTTAAACAACTGGTATGTTTCAAATATGTAGTTTCAAACACCTATACTTTTTCTACAGGTGAACTGGCACGACTTTGCCTTTTTCGATCCGGTTATGTACGAAAGCCTTCGGCAACTCATCCTTGCTTCCCAGAGTACAGATGCTGATGCAGTGTTTGCAGCAATGGACTTAGCCTTTGCAATAGACCTGTGTAAGGAGGAGGGTGGAGGGCAGGTAAGCACAGCTAAATCTGTGTCTCTGTAGTTTAGAATTTGACAGTTTATGCAGGTTGCTCTTCTGAGATGGCAGTCATCACATTTTACTTTTCCTACATTCAAATGCAGTGTTCTCCTTAGATACTGAAGCATGGGGTTGTTTCTTTAAGGTGATGTAGAGCCTACCATAAAGGCTGGCTAGCACAGTCAATTGTAAGAAATCTCTAACCTGTACTGGTAAATTTGCTTGTTTTTAGAGATATATTAAGCACTCTGCAGCATACTGTGGTGGTTGTAATAATATAACTTGCTTTTTCCCCCTGCTTATTAAATGGTCCTTGGTTCTTCTCCATAGGTTGAACTTATTTCCAATGGTGTAAATATACCAGTCACTCCTCAGAATGTATATGAGTATGTCCGGAAATACGCAGAACACCGAATGTTGGTAGTAGCAGAACAGCCTCTACATGTAAGTCTTTGGTGGAATATTTTTAAAAAGAAGAAAAAAAATCTGTAAGATTCCAGTTAGTTAATTATTTTCTTCATTGTGGTATTGCTGATCATTTTTTTTTTGAAGTCTTGACAGTTTGATTAAAAGTATTTAATTTCCTATTTTTTTTGTAATTGTATAGCTGTTTATGGAGTACTGTGAAGACTTGAGTACTTCTTTTTTTACAGAGTGAAAGATAATTTCTTTTATAGTGTATCTCATTGGTTAAGCATATATGTTCATTTTTTGAGCTCAAATGGCACATAGCCTTTTGGAACTTTGGCTTTGTATTTGGCAGCCACTCTGTTCTAGTAATGTATCACCCTTGATTTGTTTACTCTTAGAAAGATAGAAAATTCAAAATATTTACACAAATCACCTTGAGCTTTTGATTTGCATCTGTTTTAAAAGGAAAAATCAGTTACGATCCAGACAGCTTTGTTATTAGCCTGGCAAGAAACCTAAAAATTGGCTAGAAAACCGTATTAAAAATAACTTTCTTTTTTGAAGCCCCTTTAAAATAAAACAGAATAATATATTTCTGTAGATAGTTATTGAAGGTCTAGTCTGTCATATGATGCTGCATCTAAACTTGGTCACTTGTGCTGATTGTGGTTTCCTCCTGCATGTCTGAGATAGGCAAGCAGACTGCCAGATCACCTCTGTGCAGCTGAGGTCCAAAATTTCACAGAAAGAACATGTTCCTGGAATTAAGCTACTTGATCTCCATGCCTGTCTGTATTAATAGCTTGACTCTTGTTTATTTTAAGAGTTGGAAACCATTACACTTGGAATTTACTAAAGCAAATTTATTCATAATATTCCATTTTGAAAATGGAATCTTCAATCTTTTCAGGATATTACTTATTTATATAGAATACTTGAGTGTGTGTGTAAGATTTTTAAAGCAGAGCTGGCATGCAAGTCTGAAGAAGCAAAGTTAAAGTAATGTGCAAGATGCATTTTTTTAAAAATTCTCATCAGATTCAGTGCAGCTCAGCATAACACCTGAACGTTTTAGCACAAGAGAGTGCATGTGCTTCTGCTCCTGGTGAAATGCTAGCTCAAACCATTACTGCTTTCTTTTGCTGTAGTAAGTAGGGTTTAACAGATTGGTACAGTTCTTTGTTTCAGAAAATTTGCATCTCAGATGATAAAAGCTTAGAAAGAAAAGAACAGCTCAGAGAGTAATGAGTTTTGAGTTAATGAAGGATTTCACATGAAACTTTTCAGTAATGCATTTGAAGTCTTAAGGTTTATATGGTTACAATGTGCATCTTGTGGTTTTCACTTAAGGCAATGAGGAAGGGTCTCCTGGATGTACTTCCAAAGAATTCATTAGAAGATTTGACAGCAGAAGATTTCAGACTTTTGGTAAATGGCTGTGGTGAAGTAAATGTGCAAATGCTCATCAGCTTTACCTCTTTCAATGATGAGTCAGGTATGCAATAACTTACGCATAAACAGAGTTGCAGGGATAACATAACATTGGTGTGGAGTACTTAGCAGCATTGAACTACCTCTCCAAATTTGACATTAGTTAATAAGTCAATGAAAGCTGTAATAAAACTATTACTTGGGCTGAGGGGGGACTTGTTTTGTTTGGTTTGGGTTTTTTATATATGTTCCATTGAAAATATTTACATTCGATTAGGGGAGGATGGGGAAAGCATCTGTCCCAGCTTTTCTGTCACTTGATATTAAATACAAGGACTGTATTATTGGTTGTATATATTTCTTGTGAAAATTGTGAACTAACTTCAGAACTACAAATGGATGAATGCAAGCCTAATATTTCTGACATAATTTTTAAACTGTATTCAGCTGCAGTTAGGCTTTTTGGGAGGGAGAGGTGGGAGCTGTACTGAGACATGTCACAGCCCTGCAGTCAAATGTATGTGTATTAGTTTTGAAATTACTTGTGTCACCAATACGAGGACTTCATGAATGTGCTTGTAGCTCAGATCCAACTTGCAGCACATGAGGAAAATGGATCTTTTAATCTTACTGTCCAGTGAGCCAGCTAAATTGTGTGTCTTTTTTACTTCACACAGGAGAAAATGCTGAGAAGCTTTTACAATTCAAGCGTTGGTTTTGGTCCATAGTTGAGAAGATGAGTATGACAGAAAGACAAGATCTAGTAAGTTGCCCATTCCCAGTGGAAACATGCAGAAGAATTGTAGTAACTGTGACATCAATAATGTTTTTAACTACGTCTACTTGCAGAGACTTTGTATGTGAAGAGTTAAAATATCAGAGCAGGGTGGTAGGGTTGAGTTAGACTGTCAGTTCTGGAAACCAGCTGTGAATCCTAGACCTTCTCACAACTGAAACCATGGTGTGTTCTTACCTGTGTTCACAGGTCTCTTATGGAAACACAGTTTTAGTCTGCACAGTTGTTCTTAAGCTGAGTAACTGCCATTTCTCAACTGTGTTGTGGGCTAGTAGGGTTTTGAGGTTGAGTTCTCTTCATGGATCATCTACTCATCTGACTTTTGTGTCTCCTGAGGACAATATATATGTCCTCTCTATGTCAGTAATGATACCATGGCCTTCTCAAAGCTCTCTGGGAATAGCTGACAAGAAGCATGAAAGAACAAGATACTGGTCGGGACGTTTTATTTTTTAAAACCTGCCTGTAAATTGAATTTGTTGTATGCTTCCTAGAACTGTTTGCTTTTAGCTTCCTACTACTTATTGTCTCTCCCTCACAGTCTACTAAAGGAAACAAGGATTGCTCTGAAAAGTGGAAACTAGAGCACATATTTTAAGGAGTATCTATGGTTACACTTTGGTGGTGACTCAGCTCTGCAAGTCAGTATTTCACACTTTAGACAATAAACCAAATACTCCTTGTTGATGCCTTTTGCCTGCACCAGTACTACATTCTGTAGTCACTAGCGGGCTTGTGAGAGATTTCTGATGCATTCTATATTGATGGCAGTCACCACCTTCCCAGATGATCTGGACACATTGCATTTACTGAAGAATTGTTGATACAGGATAATTTTAAGTGCTGCTTTTATCAGTTTTAACATTGAGCAGTTGAGGAAGGAAAGTGAAGGAAGCTACTATAGAAGCATGTAGCATGACTATGGAGTTCAGTTGGCATATTGAAGAGAATGTAGTGTGGTCAAACTTGCTGTGACTCTGCAGTTATTTTTTAACCTATTCCCTACACAACACGTAGGCAGTATGAATTTCAGCCTCGTACAGCGTAATTTTAAATGCCATCTTCTTTTTTCAGGTTTACTTCTGGACCTCAAGTCCATCATTGCCTGCCAGTGAGGAGGGATTCCAGCCTATGCCATCCATCACAATAAGGCCACCAGATGACCAACATCTTCCTACAGCAAACACTTGCATTTCTCGCCTTTATGTCCCACTCTATTCCTCTAAGCAGATTTTGAAACAAAAATTGTTACTCGCCATTAAGACCAAGAATTTTGGTTTTGTGTAGAGTATAAAAAGTGTGTATTGCTGTGTAATATTACTAGCTAAGTTTTGTAGATTTTTCCATTTGTCTATAAAAGTTTATGAAAGTTAATGCTGTCATACCCCTGGTGGTACTTTAAAGATTTAAATGCAAACATTCCTGTACTAAATTTGTAACGTAAAGGCCTAAGGAGCACTAGCAATATGTGATTGCAACAGTTTGCTAGTCAATAACTCCTTTGCCTAGCCCCAGCCAAAGATGACAGCAGAACAATATAATTTACACTGTGATTTATCTTTTTGCTGAGGGAAAATATGTAAAATGTTCTGAAAATTCACTGCTGCCTTTGTGGAAAGTGTTTCAGCAAAGGTTCTTGTATAGAGGGAGTAGGGAATTTCGAAATAAAAAATTAAGTATGTTCTGTGTTTTTAACTTTTTTTTTTTAATGGTGTTTAATTTGTGGTTGGCTGCACTTGTGTATCATGTATATTGAACTTGTAAAAAGTTCCTGACAGCTCAGATCCCAGAGTTGGGATCGGTCACTTATGAAACCACTTTCATTGCAATTTTTGTTCTATTGCATTGAACTCTGGTGCATCAGATTCCATCACTAATATTTTGCATGTAATCTGTACTACCTTTAGTGGGTTTTTTTTCCCTGTACATATATGATGAGGCCAATGCACAGTATTTCATAGTTCACAATCAACATTTTTGTATCCTTGTTACAGTGAACAGACAGTCAGGAGATTGTTCCACTACCAGTTCTAACCCAACACTTGTACTACATTATCTAACTATGTAAACTCAGCCTGGGCACTTTCTGGTAACTGTAAAATGTTTATAAGATCATGATTATTGAAGATACATTTTTTTGGAAAACTTTAATGTTCGTGAGCTGCTTAACTTCTTTTGTATCTAGCCTTTTTTTAAGTATCTTGTTACAGTTTTTTAATAAAGAAATTACAGACAAAATACCAAATCATACTGAAGAAACAATAGTTTTTATTTATTTAGCCATTTATACTTCAGCTAACAGCATACACTAAACATAGTTGTTCATTAAAAATCTGAATTTTGTAGCTGAAAAATTGACATGCAGAAGACATTCAGCCCACATTTTACAGTTATTAGAGAATCCTGAAAGAAACAGGCCAGGCAACCCCCTTCTTTTCATAAAACTGATTTGAAGGAAAAGTGGCTTGTTCTGAAAAATCTCAAGGTGATTAGGTTAGAATAAAATTCTCAAAGTGCATTGTATGTTTGAAGTGGTTGGTTGCTTTTGGGGAGGGCAGTCTTTGACCATAATCTAGGACATCTTTTCCCTAAGGCTTGAGAGATTTTTGAGAGTTAGGAATTGATTAATAAAGGAAGGAGGTACTTTGTCAGCAAATTTCTGAAAGCTTAGCAGACTGAAGTAGTGAAGGGTAAGAGCTTTTTTGTGGTGATGTTCTCCCTCTTTCTTGCTTCTCCAACCCTATGAGTCCATGTTAGTGATTTTTTTTTTCCCCTTCCTTTTGTTGGAAGAGCTAAACTAACGTTCCATCAAAATCTGAGTGGAACTTGCCTTTGGCAGAGCTCACTGGATTTTCCTTTCTGTCAGCTAGTCTGAGGATGACCATAAGTTACCTATACCTGATTTTCAAAAAAGCCTCTATTTTCATCATTTATTTAGTTGCTAGAGGTATCGAGTACAGTATAACAAAGTGTCATCACCAGTTGCCAAATTCATGCTGAAAATCCTGGTTTCTAAATAAGGCTGACTCTCAGGCTTGTGTAGTTAAACTGCAGATAAATTAAATAGATGTAGAATTATTTCTGCATGTACTAATCCTTCCTCTAAATCAATCATCCTAGAAAAGGATAGTTTCAATGTATGAGGATTGGAGTCTATTTGAGGTTTCCTGTTGTGACCTCCAGTGTATTTAAAGTTTGACAGCGGATAGATTTTACTATGCTAGTATCAATTAAAAAGCAGTACAGCCTCACAAATCTAGATAGAAGTGTTTTAGTACAGAGAAAATTCATGCTGGTATGGCTGCTCTCTTATACTAAGGAGGATGAGTTACAAAGGTACAAGGCAACATATGCTTTATGCCAGGATTTTAAATGGTGTAATTATTTCCACTACCAAAACTGCCTCCAACTGAAGTGTATAAAGGTAGTAGAAAGGAACAAAAGAAACTGTTTAGAATAGGCATCAGATCTACAGTCTGTAAAATAAAGCTCTCTCCCTCACAAAGCTTTGTGAGGCTTGATGTACTAAAAAGTATCCAAGGCCCTTGGATGAAAGGCCACATATACATGTAAAGTACTGTGTATATATATATATGTATTGTGTGTATATGTATATAAGTGTATGTGTATGTATAACATATAAATATATGTTATATGTATATATATTTCTGTATATAGCTTAAACATTTTTTAAAGTCCTGTAATGTATAGCAGACAAAAGTTATGCAGATAACACAGCAGCTCACCATATATACACACAAAAGGCATCCTGATAAGCAGAGAGGGAATTTAGAATGATTTATGCTGTCGTCATTGACTTGAAATGTGTATGTAGCTTTATAAATAGCTTTTTTCCTCTGTATGGTATATTTAAACTATATCAAGATTTTAATAAGAAAAATGTTTATTAAAATCATACACCTCCTCTCCCTTTGACTTAAGCCCTTCTGTTAGTTCACTTAAAATGTGGTAAAGAAACTAGCTAAAGGAAATTTTGTAATGTTTACACTTTTAAAATAGTCTAAATCCTTAGCTGTTCATAACTGCTGAAAGAGGAGATAAAGGTAGCTACTAATAAAAAACTACTAGAGTAGTTCCTAATCTGAATCTATAGAAAACTGACACTCTAGTTCTAACTTCCATGACTAATTCTTGACATTGGTTTCTGTTCCTTAGCTAGCTGCATCCAACACAGAAGGTAAACTGCTTGCTCCAGCTTTGATAATCTTCAGGAGTGAAAAATTGTATGGACTTGTCATCATGTGGCCTTTCCCATCTGTTTGGTTTGGGAGTGACTTTTCTTTCCTGCAAGTTAATAATTTGGTCGTGAGATAACATGCAGTGATAAAGATGTAAACGGATCCAAAGCAATACCCTTGTACAGCAGCATTCAGGGAGGCAGAGGAAAGGAAATTTTCCTCCACTGTGTTTATCTTTGTATGCAATTGTGCAAATTATATGGACCTGCTGTTTTTCAAAAGCTTACTTCCACACGTGCATCTGAAGTGTGTAGGGAGCAAGGTTGCACCTCTTTCAGGCATGCAGATGGGACAAGCTCCCCCGTCACCACCAGCACCTCCTGTGTGGCTGGCTTCTCAGGGGAGCCCGAATTCAGCACGGCTCTTGGTCACTTAACACCATGTGAAAGATGGTACAGTAGGTTTGCAGTAACCTCCTCCTCAGATGCTCATTGCTGTGCCCTAACTCCCTTTTTATAGTATCCTATGACCTGTGGGTCGTGTCTCTTCATGTGCATCTGTGAATGCCGTTCTGAGCTGCCTCTCTGTCTGCTCTTCACTGACGCCTGCATTTCTCTGGCTTCCGCTCTGTAGGGCAAACTACAGGTACCTCACTCAGTAGCTCTGATTCCCCTTCTCTTTTCAAACTTTGTAGGATTTCTCCTTTTCTCTGAACTCCTCAGTTCGCCTATTTAATAACAGGTCTGCCAAAGTCAAATAGAAAATTCTGCAAGTTTGGATTAATTGGATTTCAGCACTTGTGGCATTAGCTTATCCTGAGGTGGAATGAATATCCACACACATTTAAAATGTATAGGTGAAGGGGTCTTGTGAAAGCTTCCGTGACTACCGTCCTTGAATTCGTAGTGCTGGAAGTTCCCACATGATCTGGGGGGGGAGAACATAACAGGCTTCACAACTGGAATCTGGCCTCCATCACAGTGCAGTCATTGCCTGGCAGGACTTCCTAGCATCAGCAGGAGCTCCAGTGGCCCTTGGCTAGTTGGAAATTGCTTTTGTGGTTTTCATTTACAGTTGAGTATCTTACTGTCTTACTCAGCAGATTTGCTAAATTGAGCAGCATGGAGGGCTTTTAATTTTTATATCTCTCGTAAGGATTTTTTGTGGAGTTCTCTGAGAGGATAACTGGAGAGGATGTCTTCCTTGAAACAATCCTGTGAAAGACTTTCCTCCCCTCCGACAATATAAAGGTATTTTTTGTCTATTATCAGCACAAGTTACTGTTACAGTAATAAGACTGTTTAGGATAACAAGAGGTAATTGGTTGCTCCCAGGTGTCTCAGGACTTCTTTTTTGCATAGTAGTAAAACTTTTCAGTCTCCCTGTGTCCAGTGACAGTGGCAGCTAACACAAATGTGAATACCATAGTTATGCAAACCTATTGGAAAACAGGTTGTTGCCACAACCTATGGTAAGGTTCCTCTGCAAGGAGACTTAGGGAAGTTTTATGCTTTAGACATACTGAAATTATTCACAAATTGATTTTCCTACAGTGAACAGTGCTAAGCTGAAAAGCGCATTTGACTTTAATTTATAAATGAAATTTTTTTCAATTTGCCTGAAATGGTATTTTCATATAAAAAATTAGATTTATAAACCATTTTTAAGAGGCAGCTAAGTATTCCCAAAAAAAGTTGGGGATGGAGGGAAGAGGCATTATGGTTAAAGCAGTGATTCACTACATTTGGAATACTGGAGGAGATAAAATTTTGGGACTTAGCTTGCCTTTCTATGAAAGAGCAAGTTTTGGGAATGCAAAGCTGTGCTATTGAGTCTGTTAGGTCTCTGTCTGTCCAACAGTGTACTAACAGCGTGTGCTGCTGCACCTCCATTCATTGCAATTAGCAGAGTGAGAGAGCTGGTGAGCCGCAGGCCACCCTGTGGGAGTGCCTGTTGTCAGGGGTCTTCTCCCCTCCCTGCTGCAGAGTGTCCTGCACCTCCAGGTGCTTTCAGGATGTGACAGTGGATGTGGTCCTGTGGATCAGAGTTCCTCCCCATGCAGAAACACCACAACTCAGGGCATGTGCTTGTGATTGAGTGCAGGTACAGGACCAAAGGGGCCAGGGCAGGACAACTGCCGTGACACCCGGCATTTGGGGCTTAGGAAGGACTGCAGCTTCCACCACTGGCATGGGGCTTGTTCTGAACAGGACACCAGAGATACAGCTGACGGATCTGGGACCTTGCAAAACTGTGCATAATGCTGTATTGCATATGTATGCTTGCTCTGCTTGTCAACTCTTCTACAGTTCCACAAGTGCTTTTCTTTCACTGTTACGTACATGATTGAATTAATTTATATAAAACAAAGCTAACAGAATTTGGTGGATTTTTGGGGGAGGGCAAACTACTGTTTTGGTAATCCTTGAGGTACATATCCTTTGCAGTATTCTTCCTTTGTATCTGAATCTTTAGGCACCATGTAAATAGACTTTTTATGTGGGTTGGTAAAAAGCCAAGTGTGAGTTGAAGAAGTTGTCTCCAAATAATTTAACTCCTTTCTATTAATTTGCGGTACTTCCTAAACCTTGTTAGGACAGGACATCCCATCATTTGGGGAATTCTGAAACAGCAGCCAGGATAATCAGGTTAGGGGACTAGAACTGATAGACATGTTGATGTCATATAAATAAGAATAGTCTGCTGGTTATTGGTTGGTTTTGGCCCAGAAACTCACACATCTCCCTCTTAAACCACCAGCACACTCTGTATTACACACAGCACTACAATCTGTCAGTGTACATGGGTCAGTTGGGCTTGCTCTGCATCAATCAGCGTTGCTCTAATTGTTTGCTCTAGACAAAAAGCTGGAATCTCTGGTACTCAATACACAAATGAGTGGAGCTGTTGCAGCATGTGAAGCAACTTGAATAGGTATCTCTGGGTAATAAAGGCTGTCTCAGAAAGAGCAGTACTTGGTAACAGCAGATACCGTTACTGTGAAACCACCTTTTCTCATTTACTGTTTGGGTGTTCCTTTAATAACTTCCTTCTTAGGCAGGTGTTTCTGCTCCTCAGAAAACTCCAGGTAAGAAAACAAAAGCTACTCTCCTGCTTGGTCAGCTGTGCTGCACAGATCTCACCACTCAACTTTCCTTTCCCCCTGCCCTGGTGAGGCTTGAGTTTCTCTCACAAGGCATGAAAAGCTGCAGGAAGCAGATGCAGTCCGGAGGAGCCCAACTCCCCCTTCCCGTGCTTGGGAATGGAGCGAGGGGAGGCCTCAGTCCCTGTGGCAGCCAGTTGCCTTGAAAAACAATAGCCAAAATTCTTAATGACAGAGAACTAACAAAACCACAGGTTACCTTCCTGGAAAGGGTCCCCAGGATCCCTGGCAGCCCCTGCCTGTGCAGTGTGTACCTTGCCTGGGTGCAGGGCAGCTGGGGATGGTTGGCCCCTGCTTGGACTGGGAGCACTGGGAGAGGGCAGGGGGTGGGGGGCACGGTCTGTGCGGGCTCATCTGCACTCAGGATCGCTCTCCTCCTCCTCCTCCGGGGCTCCAGGCGGTCCTCTTGGCCTCCAGAAGGTGAGCCAATCCTGCTTTATGTGCGGCCTGTCTTGATGCTGAAAAGCTCTCAGCTCTCACTCACTGGTGTTTGCTTTAGGGGTGCATCTTCGGTGTCAGGTCTCTGACAAGCCGGCCGTACCCACTCGCTGGGGCCTTTCTTCCCTGTCCTGTGCACCGGACTCTGCAGGAAACGGGCCCGGCGGCGCGGGATGAGCAACACAGAGGGAACCACGCCAGCCTCACGGTTCCCAGCTCTGGATGGGATCCCGCGGCGCACAGGAAAGGACACCAACAGACACCAACAACGCCTGCCCTGACAGGCCCCGGGGCGTGTTTGTTACGGAGTCACCGGCCCCTCCCCGGGGCGGGGCGGCCGCGGCCATTGCCCGTCCCCGCCCCGCAGTCCCGCCGGCCATGGGCGAGCGCCG
>VXBX01000004.1:217358-392081 GCA_013400415.1 Scytalopus superciliaris
ATGGCCAGCCGGGATCGAGTATGGCCAGCCGGGATCGGGGATGGCGAGCCGGGATGGGGATCGGGGTCGGGGGGCGCCGGCGGCAGCCGCGGGCGATGCGGAGCTCCGCCCGGAGGCCGCGGCTCTGTTGGGTACCGCTGGCCCCGGAGGTGCTGGGCTTGCAGAGCTGTGCCTGGCGGGAGCCGGGTTGGGCAGAGCTCGCCCCCCCTGCCCCGAGCGGCCGGGGAGGCAGGTGTGGGTGTCGGGGGCCGACCCGGCTCCCCAGGTCCTGTGCCCCAGGAGAGTCTTCCCCTGCGAGGTGTCTGAACTCCGTTCTGCTGTTTTCCCGGTATAACCACGCTAAGCCAGGTGAGGGTAAAGGGTCTTCATGGCAGGGAGACCCACGTGGTCTTCCAAACCCTTGTGTCTCATCAGTACTCAAGTTTCCAAGAACAGGTGTGCCACGTTAAATACAACCCTAAGAAGCCCCTTAATGTTTTCCCCTGAACAGTGGCCTGCTGTACCCACAGCAAAGAGGCACAAGGCAGTGAGTTCTGTGCATCCCCGTGGACATGTGGAACCAGTGGGTTGTGCTCCTTAAACACTGCAGTGCAGGCTGTCTCTCCCAGGGATACTGGTGGCCTTCCCAGTCTCCCTGCTGGCATGGCGTGCTGCCTTGGGCTAGCCTGAATGCTTTGGGAGCTTGTGAGATGCACGTGCAGCCTCTTACTGGGCTGCGTGGGGGTTCATGGTCACATACCATGGTGTGGTATGTGCCACATCACAGTGCTGGCTCTGCCAGCGCCTTTAACTTTTTCCCTGGCTACAGCTCATATAGGGCATGTAACTGTGACACTTGCACAGGTAGCCCAACAGCTGTTGAAGTAGGGTGATGGTTGTATATGTGTATATATGTTAATTATTTCCTAGTTTGCTGAATTTGAAACTAATGGAAGGAGTTTTGGTACCACTAAGCAGTTTTTGTTGTCCGTTTGGTTTATTGTCATCACCAGAAGAGTTTGTCTCTAGTGGTTGCAGAAAAGTGGGATACGATGTATTGGAGTGTGTCCAGCAAAGGCCTGATGAGTAAGAGACTGCAGCATCTGTCATATGAAGAGAGGCCATGAGTGCTGGGGCTGTTCAGCCTGGAGAAGAAAAGACTCAGGGGGATCTCGTGAGTGTGTAAATACCTGATGGAGGGAATAAAGGAGACAGAACCAGGCTCTTCTCAGTGGTGCCCCATGATGGGACTAGGGGCATTGGTCATACGCTGAAACACAGGAGGTTGCATTCGTGTGTAGGAAAACACTTGTTTATTCTGAAGGTGGAGATACTGAAACCTCATCTGGATGTGGTCCTGAGCAGTCTGTTCTGGCTAACCCTGCTGGAGCAGGGTTTGGCCTGTGCCCATCAGCTTCAGCTCTTTTGTGTGTTTGTCTCATGTTGTCTGAACAGAATGAAGCACATACACATAATAAACTGGGTGCTCTTTCTTATTACGGTGAGTGTTGACTGTTTTATGCATCATCAGAAGATTAAGAAAAAGATCCAGGGTGCAGGTTGAAGGTAGTGTTGACCTAGTGACTGTTACCTTCTCCTGCTCCTCATACCCCTGCCAGTGCCCCCTGGAGCCAAGAAGGCAGGGCTGGGAATCCACTGTGCTCCTTCAGCACAAGGTGGTGGGCTGCTCAGAAGCCCCAGTAGGGATCAGAGTGTGCAATGCATCTGAAACTGAGTTCAAGCAGAACTTTCATGAATTTTCAGCTGAGTTGTGCCAAGACATGTTGGTACGTGCCTATGTTAACGAACAGGCTAAGTAACTAGTATTACTCTGGTAAAACTTTTGCTAAGGAATGGAAACCAAACTGGAGAGAGATGGGACTGTCTGGTAGCCAGCAGCTGCCTGCCAACTTGGAGCTTGCCTGTGAAAGGCTCATTTCATGGGAGCCTGCCTGTGAACTCCTCTCTACCGTGGAAGGTGATAGTGGAGGTAGGATGTAGGTTGAGCAGAAGGTTCCAGTATGGTGTAGTCTCTGGGGCTGATCCTTCCTTTTCAAAATTAAAAAATCCCAAAATAACCTATTAAAAAATCCCCAAACTTTTACAGTTTTTAAAACTACAGGATACTCAGCCTCATCTGAATCCCTGGAAATGTGATGGAACGGCTCATCCTGCAGGCCATCTCTAAGCACATGGAAGACAAGACAGTCATTAGGAGTAGTCAGCATGAATTCACCAAGTGGAGATCACTGATGTCTTCTGTTGTGGGACAACTGGCTGGACAGACAAGGGGGGAGCAGTGAATTTTGTCTACAGGGACTTCAGTGAAGCTTTTGACAGTGTCTCCCATGATATCCTCATAGGCAAGCTCAGGAAGCACAGGCTGGACAAGTGGATGGTGAGGTGGATTGAGCACTGGCTGAATGGCAGAGCTTGAAGGGTTGTAATCAGTGTCACAGGGTCTGGTTGGAGGCCTGTGACTAGTGGTGTCTCCCAAGGGTTGATACTGGGCCCAGTATTGTTTGACTTGTTCATCAGTGACTTGGATGAAGGGGCAGATGCCTCCCCAGCAAATTCACTGACTGCACAAAGCTGGGAGAAGTGGCCAACACCCCGGAGTTCTGTGCAGCCCTTCAGAAGGACCTCAACAGGCTGGAGAGATGGGCAGAGAAGAACCATCAGAAATTCAGTAAAGGCAGTTGCAGGGGCCTGCACCTGGGGAGGAGTAACCCCCTTCCCAGTACAGGCTGGGGCCCCTGTGGAGAAGGATGTGGGGGTCCTGGTGGACAACAGGCTGTCCATGAACCAGCACAGTTGGGCTAACAAGGAAGATTTTTGCACTGCTGCTGTTTCCAAGGATGATGACTGGTGCAGAAGCAGATGGAGATCTGTCTGCATGTCAGGCCTTGAGGTGTGTGCTAAGACGAGGTGCTGTCCATGCTGAGCCCAAATTCTCCCACTTCCAGTGGATTACCTCTGTGTCCTGGGAAATACAAAAGATCTTGCACTCTTATAGTCTTCAGCAGAGACTCTGCAAGATGATGCTGGGAAATGTCTCTCATGTAGTTGAGTAATACTTAGAAATATAATAAAGTGGTAAAATTGTAGCCCAGAATGTGCTTCCTGATATGTTTTCCTTGGGAGTCTCTGGTAGCTATGCCAGCTGTGCAATGTGCATGTGTGTTTGGGTTTTGCTTGGTTTTAAAATGTAAGTAGCATTATTTCTTTGAGGGTATTTTCCAAATTGAAGTAAAGGATTAGCTTTTATTATGTGAGTTGTTACAAGCAGACTGGGTAGGGAAAGGACTTTGGCACCTCCTAGGAAGGTGGAAACAATGGTATTCAAAATCTTTAGCTCCCCTTTCCCACTGTGTTATATGTAATACCTTGTATACTGGCTGTGGTTAGTTATCCTCAGCAGTGTCAATTGGATCTCGGAACTGACCCAGAAAGGCATCCTGATGGCTAAGCTTCTGATCAGTGTGAGTCACCAGCCCTGCTGGAGAAGCTGCATGCTGTCCTGACAGCAACCTTCACAATGCCTTAAGTAGGTGCTTGGTGATGTGCCTGGCAGGGATGCTGCCTGGAATTGATCCCAGGAGTAGATGTCCCCAGCTGGAGGTGAGGTGAAGGCCCTGCTTATGGAGTACCCTCTCTTTAATGCTTTTCCCTGACTTGCCTCCTAAATGTCAGCTCTCCCTGCTTCAGCTGGGTTGGGAGCTCTTTGAGGAAGAATTGTGCTTGGGTGTTCTCTGTGAGCCCACACAGAAGGATCAGGGTGGGGATGGATGACTCTAGGCAGAAATTTTCCTGCTGTTGCAAAGAGGGGCACATAGCTTCATGTTGGCACTTGAGGGAGAGCCTCCAGAGCAGGCTTTGTACCCATGCTGATGTGCAGAATGCTCTCTGCTTGCTACAGGATTGCATACGTGAACCTCCATGCTGAGAATTGCTGTGGCACAGGGCTGTCCTCTGTCAGTTTGGATTAGTTCCTCTGTTCTCATGGCATTTTTAAGAAAGTCCATCCAGGTCCCAGTGGCTCAGTGTAAAGCAAATGGCTGGGAGGTACCCTGGCAGAGCTGTGCTGGTTGTGGGCTACAGCACTGTGCCATGACCTCACACATATCTCTGTGTGTGGTACCACAGCAGCTGAGGTTGTCTCCCAGGGCAGATTTCCTCCTCGTGCTGCAGAAAGGCTTTGTCTTTGGCACGCAGGTGCTGGGCACTTCCTGGCAGTGGCACAGCTGGGAAGGGGTGGTTGGCGAGCTGTGCTGGAAAGAGCTGGGCGGACAGGCAGTGCTGCTGCCCCAGCAGCAGGAGCACAGATGGAGGGCAAGGGGGCAGGTTCCTCAGGGACAGGGCAGGTGAGTGTCTGTGGCACAGGTGGCCTTTGAACCACACCTTTGGGATATGAGGAAGAGGAGGAATAAGTAACGGTAACTTTAACCAGAACTGTGCTTTATTTTCAGAGCTCCTCACCAAGTGCTGCTGAAAATGGTTTGGACCTTGACGAGGAGCCTCTTCTCAGGAAAAATCACCGCCGCTTTGTCATCTTCCCCATCCAGTACCCAGACATATGGAAGATGTATAAGCAGGCTCAGGCCTCCTTTTGGACAGCAGAAGAGGTGAGCCCTGGGGCCAGTGGGTTGGCACAAGGTCCTCAGACCACTGGGGTTCTAGTGCTTCTTCCCCAGCTCTGCTGGTGGCTTCTGTGTTGTAAGAGTTGAAGTTAATTGCATAGAACAAGAGGTCCAGCACCAAAGCAGAACTCCCTTCAGGGACAGTGGAAAGTGAGCTGCTTCCACAGGGTGAATCAATGGAGCTAGTTTAGGTGTTTGGTTTAAGATGAGATGGAATTTATCCTGGGTTGCTCCTCTGTTACAGAGAGAGTCTAAGTCAGATAGCTCTGATTTGTGGTCAGATAGCTCCTGCCCTGCTGTGGTGTCTGAAACCTGCAACTAACTCTTCGCCCATGTAAGATGTTCTGGGCAATTTCAAATGAATGCTCTTTTTTAATGTTAGGCACCTAATTTCCAGAAGGTGTTGTTAATCAGGGACACTCGCTGAAAATGCATTGAAGTCACTCCTGATTGCTCTGGTGAGATGCTTGCTCTGTATTATAATGCCAGCTGAAAGTTCTTCCCTGAGGATGCTGATTAGCCAGACCTGAGCAGTACTTGGCTTGTTATGCTGGCAGCAGTGAAGGCTTCTGAACACTGCATTGCTTTGGAGAGATTACCTGCCAGGGGAGTTGGTTGTTCCAACTCAAAGCTTATGCAGCTTTTGGTTGTTTGTGCCCAGTGATCTGCGACTGCAGAGGAGTGAAGTGAAATCACTGGCAGGCTCTAAATAGACCAGAAAGTGTCTTGGGATGATGAGGAGCAGCTATTCCATTCTCTGCCTTGGAGGCTTGCTGCCCTGTGGCAGCAAAGGTTGATATAAAGCATGAAAGAAAAAGCATTTGAACTCCTGCCTCATCAGCATTTCCTTTTTACTATATTCCTGGTTCCTTTCTTACCCTGCCCTACCATCTGTGCAGGCATTTTCAAATGAACTGGAAAGTTAACTGTAAAACTGGTTTGTATGTGTTTATAGACCCCTGTGTAAGTGTACATGTTTATACACACTTGTATACACATACTTAAGTTTTTCACATCTGGCCTTACTTAACTGCTCCTGTGGTTCAGAAATCCCTCAAACAGCCAAACAAACTAAAAAGACCCATGTGAAGGAAGTTGTGGTTTTCTGGCATGGCTAGAATTCAGTATGGTAGACAAGAGCAGTTGCACAGCGTTTGCTCCATGCCATTCTTTGACAGGATGGAGGCTGAACACCTGCCAAAGGCAAAAGTCCCCTCAGTCCATCTTTTGGTGTGCTTGGTTATAGCTTTCTTGGAGTATCAGCATTTATTTCAAATAAACTGTGTCTTAGAGTGAGCTCTGCTTATTGGTGCTTGTTCATACTCATGACAAAAAGATACTAATACTTTGAAAAATCTGATTTATTTATTCAATAGACACTGATTTTTATTCCATGTTACAAAAGTGTAAGCTGTGAAACAAACATGTGATGTTACTGATACAGAGGGAGACAGCAGGACTGCAGTGTGTGTTGTCTTTTACAGTCACATGTATTTAAATTCTCTACATGTCTACATTCTCTACATTTGAGACAAAATGCTAAAACCCTGCCTTGGTCATTTGACTGGGCTACTTCTGTCCTTACAGAATGACAAACTCAGAAGAGCAATAATGTTTTTCTTTTTTCTTTTCATTAGGTTGATTTGTCAAAGGACCTTCCTCACTGGAACAAGCTCAAAGCAGATGAAAAATACTTTATCTCTCATATTCTGGCATTTTTTGCAGCCAGTGATGGAATTGTAAATGAAAACCTGGTGAGAAAGATTTACAGAGGGATTGAATGCTTGCTCATTTTATTGGTGTATTGACTTTTCATTTGGTTTTCTCACATTAATGCACAAGTTTATTAAATGTGTACTTTTTTTTTTCTTTCCATCTCACCTTTGCCAAAGGAAACAAGCAACTTGTTCTTCTGGGAGCAGTGTTTGAATTAAATTGGGTCAACTGTGGTCATTGGGACTCTGAATCACATCACTCTGGGAACTGTTTTTAAGTTCAGCTTGACTGTGTTGATGCACATTTCTGAATGAATTAATAGAAACCCTTATTTCTTCCTGTACTCATGTTAGATGAGAAGTAGGGAATACAGACTATTGCTGTGCCATGGCCTGTATGGCCCATTTTGCTCTCACTGAAAGGCATTCTAGGATCTTTTAGAGCTGCAGGTGGGTGCTGTTAAAAAGGTGGGGGAATCCTTCTGCTGAGATCTGTTCTGAGCTGGAGACTATCTCACCACAGATTAGCAGTGGTATCTGTCTGCAAATGCCCAGTTTCAATCTTGACCATCTATAACGTGTAGAATGTATGTGCATGTATCACATGAACATCTCTTAGTCATCCTGTTTATTTTCTTGATGACCAACAAAAAGTCTGAGGTTTTCTTCAATATGAAATGTTTAGTATTGCAATATTTTGCTGTTCTCCTCCTGTTCATGTGTGCCCTCATGCTTCAGCTCTCTATCCAACATGCATAGCAGGTGTATTTGCTTCTAGCTAGCTTGCTTTGTTTTCCTCTGCACTACACCTATCCTACTGACATATCTGTGAACAAAGTAGGACTGAACTGCTCCCATCCTGTCATTTTGGCAGAGATGTACTGTCTCTCCTTAAGCTCAGAGTGGTGTCATGCAGGTCTGTTTTACTCTACTCATTGTCACGCTTTCTGGTTTTGGTAGGTGGCACGGTTTAGTCAGGAGGTGCAGATCCCAGAAGCTCGGTGTTTCTATGGCTTTCAGATTCTCATTGAGAATGTTCACTCAGAGATGTACAGCTTGCTCATAGACACCTACATCAAAGATCCCAAGAAAAGGTAAACCTCTGGATGTGCTACAGACCCATGGGAAATCTGTCACTTAGGCCAGTGGCACTATGGTCAGGCAGCAGCAGCTGTCTTCTGTTTCATACTGATTTACTGGGGAGTGTTGGGGAGGGTTCCTTAAAGTTTTTAAGCCCTACAGTCCTGGGCCCCAAAATGGAGAGGAGAATTACCGACCAACAAACTTGTGTGGGAGTATCAGAAGGTTAGTCAATATTTGTATAAATCTTTGCAGGAACTGTGGACTATGTGAAATGTTGTTAAAGCGTAGACAAACTCCTTGTGGTTACTGTGCTCCTGTGGTTCTTGTTCTCCTGTCAGCAGACTGAGTGGAAATTGAGTGCTCATGATCCAGATGGTGTTTCTAATATACAGTGATCACTGTGTTGCATCCTTTCAGCGTTTTTGTTGGTGGTGCTTTTTCATACAGCTTGAACTGCTTATTTTTGAAGGATTGGGTTCTTTGGAGGGCCCAATCACCTTTGTTGTCTGAAGAACTTCCTAGTACAAACAGTAATACATTTAAAAAGCAGTGCTTTCCCTCAGAGACTCCACCATGGTGATGATCAGCCAGAGCTTAGTTTCCAACAGGAGGACTGTAAGATTTCCTTTCAGATGTTCATCATGGGAATAGAGTCTCTGTGTGTGGGAATTGTGTAGTTCCTTTTATGGAGTTGAACAAGATGAGGTTTTGGTTGGTAGGTAGACTTGAAGTGGTTGGCTTCAAGTCTGAGAGGCAGTGTGGTGTGGTGTGGTGGGTGAGCACTCCTGGGATGGGACATTTGAGTTCCCATCTCTGCAGCTTGCCTCCTTTGAGCCCTTGGGTTTGTTGCTTTCTGCACACCTGCCTCTCTCTCTCTCTCTTGCTATGAGAGATCATGTCATGATTTAACCTGGCAGGCAGCTAAACAGCACACAGCTAATCACCACACTGCCTGCCCCCGCCCTGTGGGGTGGGGAAGGAATTGGTGAAAAAAGTAAAATTCATGCTTTGATAAAGGCAGTTTGATAGGATGGAAAAGTAAAATAATAATAATAATATACAACAAAACAAGTCTAGGGGCTACAGGTGAAAGACTAATGGAACCATCTAGGAGCTGATTTCCTCCGAAGTTCCTCTCAGGATAGCTGGCACTCAGCAGTGGGCAGTTTTACCCGGTAAAGTGAGTGATTAGAGGTCTTGGGACCAAAACAATATCAACCTGTTCTCAAACTTTCAATGGGTAAAGGGGCTGGCTTGCTGGTGTGGAGCTGTGCCCTGGAATGTGAGTGCTCAGTAGGCCACTTTTGGGTAGCAGATGTTAGAACAGTGCAGTTGTTCACCACCTGCTGACTGATACCCAACCAGTTCCCAAGCAGTGGCCCCCAACCACCTTTCACCTTAGTTCATATTCTGAGCATCACATCATAGGGGATGGAGTATCCCTCTGGCCAGTTGGGGTCAGCTCTCCTGGCTGTGTCCCCTCCCAGCTTCTTGTGCCCCGCAGCCTGCTTGAAGGTGGAGTGGTGTTAGAAGCTGTAAAGTCCTTGACTTGGTGTAAACACTGCTTAGCAACAACTAAAACATCAGTGTGCTATCAGCATTATTCTCATCGTAAATCTGAAGCAGAGCACAGTACCAGCAACTAGGAAGAAAATTAACTCTATCCCAGCCAAAACCATGACAGATCATCATCTCTTTAGTTCAGAGCCTTGCATAATGGGATCCTCTGTCTGGGAGAACCAGAAGGGACAATCAGGGCAGATTTACATAAATCACTATTTTGATGTTTTCTCTCTATTTTCTTCTATAGGGATTTCTTATTTAATGCTATTGAAACAATGCCTTGTATCAAGAAGAAAGCAGACTGGGCTCTGAAGTGGATTGAAGACCGAGAATCTACTTTTGGTGTGTAGCTTCTTAAAAACTTGTTTCTGTCATGTATCAGAAACTAACCCTCTGTGAGTAAACCGCACCCTTGGAATGTGAGATGGAATTCTCTATAGATGTATTGGTTTCTGGGTCTCTGGTTTAACTAAAATACTAGAAGTAACTTCTGGTGAGCATGTATCTTTTTATCTTCAGCAAATGAAATATAGTAATGGCAGCGCTGCCTGAAATAATGTTATGAAAAATGCTTATGGATTTCTCTTTTTTTTTGGTCTATACAGAATAACCCTAATTTCCTCAGTTTTTACTTGTAAACCTTATTTTCTAGTTTTGATTATTTCCCCCAGTTGACTCCTATTTGTACTTCAGTGTTCAGAACTGGGCAGCTGTAGTCTGGCATGTCCAGGTGTTTTCCGTGTTCATTTGACATAGACAAATGCATGGGGTTTTTTTTGTAACTGAGGCATGAGTGAGCCTGGACAAAAAGATTGAAGAACCATTTCTGGTGTTTCTGGTTTGTCCTGTCCTGGAGTGTCCCACTCCCTCCCCAGTCTGGCTTTGCTTGCTGTGTGTGGAGCCCCCTCATCATCTCCTTCATTTGGCTCCCAACAGTGTGGGGTGTGCTACGAATCAGAACATTCCCTAACTCAAAAAGCTATGTTCCCCCTGCTCCCTGAACTTCATGCATTCTATCCAAATCCATACTGAGTCTCATGCTTCATTAAACCCATATTGTATGAGTAGCCTTTCTCCACTCCTCTATAGAAGCAACCTAGGAGATTTTTAGTGTTGCCAGAAACATTATTTCCTTAATAATATCTGTGATACTTTTGTGTTGCTCTCCATGATTTTTCCTAATTTTCTTCAGGTGAGCCAGTAGTTGGCATATATATCTCATGGAGGAAGCGGGACATCTGGCTGTTTTGGGGTTATTTTATTTTTAAACAAAATTCTATGCAGTTCTCACTGGGAAAAGGCATCAGCACTTAATGCAAAAGCCCTTCATGTTAGAATATACCCAAGGATTTAGTGAAGTTGTTTAGAGTAGTGTACATGGAATGATGTATCTTTACTAAGCAGTCAGGTGGTCTTGTGGTCTGAAGAAACATACACCTTAGAGAACAGCAAGAACTGGGACCAATAATGCTGTGCTTTCCTTGGCTGAAGGGTGGGATGACATGAATAGTTATTTGTGTCTTGATGAGTTGTGTTCCGTAGTCTTCCACTCTTGTAAGAATATGATTTTATCCAGATTCTCAACAAGCAGAAGATGTGTGGTTTTTTGTTCAATTTATAGGAAATTGAATCTTCTCTAAGTTTTCTCTGTCAGTTACACAGCCATTTTCCTGCCTTTTAGGAGAAAGACATAATGGAGTACTAATGTCTTGGCCACAAGTATGTTCTTTTGCTTCTGTCCCATGGCAGTTTCAGTGGGTGCCCTGGTTCTTCAGTTCTGCTGGGGTTGTCTGTGGTTGAGTGCCGCTGGGTTTGTAGACCCTGTATGCCTCGGGATCTGCTGAAGGATGTGGTCAAATACAGCACCTGGTGCTGCAAGGGGATTGCTGCTCTCCAGCATCAGCCTGTCTCATGCAAATGGTGCATCTTGCTGACAATTTGTGTCTAACAAAACACGTTATGTTAAACAGGTGAGAGAGTGGTTGCCTTTGCTGCAGTGGAAGGCATCTTCTTTTCGGGTTCCTTTGCTGCTATATTTTGGCTGAAGAAGAGAGGCCTGATGCCTGGATTGACTTTCTCCAATGAACTTATTAGCAGAGATGAGGTAATGTGGCATGTCCTACATACAGTTTGGGGGGAAAAAAGTGAGTTTCTCAGGGAAGGGCAGAATTATATTCATGAAGAACACAGTCTTGACAGAGAAAGGGGAAAGAAGCAGACTCTAGCTATAATTATAGAATCATTTAGTTGGAAAAGACCTCCAGGATCACTGAGTCCAGCTGTTAACCTAACATTGCCAAGTCCACCACTAAACCATGTCTCTGAGTGCCACATGCACATGTCTTTTAAATACCTTCAGGGATGGTGACTCAACCACTTCTCTGGACAACCTGTTCCAATGCTTGACAGCAATTTCTGTGAAGAAGTTTTTCATAATATCTGATCTAGCCCACTGCCTGATGCAACTTGGGGGTATTTCCTCTTGTTCTGTTGCGTGTTATCTGGGAGAAGAGACTAACACCCGCCTGGCTACAACCCCCTTTCAGGGAGCTGTAGAGAGTGATGAGGTCCCCAGTGAGCCTCCTTTTCTCCAGGCTGAACACCCCCACCTCCCTCAGACTTGTGCTCCAGACCTTTACCAGCTTTGTTGCCTTCCCTGGACATGCTCCAGCACCTCAGTGTCCTCCCTGTAGTGAGGGGCCCAAAACTGAGCACAGGATTTGCAGTACAGCCTCATCACTGCCAAGGACAGGGGGACAATCTCTGGCCTGGTCTTGCTGGTCAGACTATTTCTCACCCAGGCCAGGATGCCATTGGCCTTCTTGGCCACCTGAGCACACACTGGCTCATGTTCAGCTGTTCTCAATCAGCACCTCCAGGGCTTCTTCTACCAGGCTCTTTTCCAGCCACTCTTTCCCAAATCTAGCATTGCATAGGCTTGTTGTGACCCAAATGCAAGACCTGGCACTTGGCCTTATTGAACCTCATATAATTGTTCTCAGTCTATTGATTCAGCCTGTCCAGATCCCTCTGCTTCCAACCCTCCAGCAGATCAACACTCCTACCAAACTCGGTGTCTTCTGCAAACTGACTGAGGGTGCACTCAATCCCCTTTACCAGTTCATTGATAAAGATACTCAGCTAGGTTCTGCTGGGTCCCTCAGCAGAAATACCTGTTTTTAAAGGGAGTAAACATAAATATTAGTGATACCCCAATTACTGTCATTTAACCCCAGCAGGCCACAAATCACACAGCTGCTCACTCACTCTTCCCACCAGCAGGGGTGGGTAAAAGCTGGAAAACTCATGGCTTGAGATAAAGACAGTTTAACAGGGAAAGCAAAGGCTGTGCACGTAAGGAAATAAAAACAAGGAATTAATTCCCTTTTTCACATGGGCAGGCAGGCATTCAGACATCTCCAGGAGAGCAGGGCCCCATCATGCATAATGGTTACATGTTGGAGGACAAACACCACCACTCCAAATGTCCACCCTTTCTCCCCTTCTTTCTCTTTCCCCCCACTTCATATACTGACCATGATGTCACATGGTATGGAATATCCCTTTGGTCAGTTTGGGCCACCTGTCCTGACTGAGTCTCCTCCCAACCTCCCAGGCACCCCCAACTTCCTTGTCAGTGTGATAGTGCAAAAAGCAGAAAAGGCTTTGGCTCTGTGTAAGCCCTGCTCAGCAATAACAAAACATCTTTATATTATCAACCCTGTGTCCAGGCACAAGTCCAAAACACCATACCAGCCACTGTGAAGAAAACCAGCTCTACTGCAGCCACAGCCACCACACCATTGCATATAGTATTACCAAAAAGGTGAACATTTTAGATTGAAGGGGATGTTTATTTTCCTGTGCTGTGAAGGTGGGCAAAGGGCTGGGGTGGAATTGCATGGTCCCCAGCTGCATGGAGGCTGACTGGAGCAAGGACCTGGCTAGTGTGTTACTCTGAGCCTTCAGGCAGGTTCAGGTGGTTGTCTTGTACCACTCCCCACCTGCTCTTAGCTGTGGGTCCCAGACCTTACAGACAGCTGGGCCAGCTGTGGCAGGTCACTGCAGAAGCAGCAGGTATCACTCCTCTCCATGATCTTGTGTTGCTGCCCAGCAATAGAATCTCTGGGGAAGGGGCAGCTACAGATGTGCCTTTGGGGGGAACACTTCTTAGCTTAAGATGTGAGGGGTCTGAGGGGCTGCATTGTCAGCACACAGCAGGCCATGTGCTGGCAAGTGCACTTTAAGTTCACTGCTTCCTGCCAGTTGGCAGCCATTGGTTATGGCTGGGGCTCTGCACCACACTGCTTGCATTGCTGTAAGCACTGAAAAAGTGGAAAGACCAGTTTTGCATTCAGGATGAGCATGCTAGTTGTGGCTTACCAGAATTGGTCTGAAAGAGTAAAGAGCTTTATCATAATGGAAGTAATTTTCATGGGTTAGATAAACTGATTTGAAAGGGGAACATCTTACAATATTCCTTAAAAGACCCTCAAAGGAAGTGATATGATCAGTATTCAAAAACAAATTGTTCTCCAGCCTTGGCCTTCCTTGTGTCTTCTGTGAATCATTATGAACTGATCCATTTGAACAAGGAAGGATTTGTTTGTTAGAAGGATTACTTGCAGGTGATGAGTGTAACTGTACTTCTCTGCAGAGCTGAGCACCAAAAGACCGAATTTTTCTGGCATAATTCCAACTGCAGTGCTGTTACGAAGGGTAAGGCTTGGTGCACACAGCACCTGCATTGAAAACCAGGAAATGCTGTTACTAAAGCAGTGGCAATAAAAAGAATCTGCAGTGGAAAGCTGCACAAACTGTCTTTTGATGCACCTGAACAGATAAATGATTAACGCTCAATATGTTTTTTGAGCTGCAAGCTCTGTTCTCAGGCCATTCTTGAGCTGGTGCATCTCTGATGCTTAAAGGTGGGAGCACCAGTCAGCAGAGCACAATGGTTCATGGGAGATGCCAGGCATGTCCTGTATCCTGCTGATAATGTTGCCCTGAACGTGACCATAAGAAGTCTTAGAGTGGGCAGTTAAGGCTGACCCTACAGGCCAAGATATTTCCCAAATTATTTCCCAATAATTTCAGGGCTATTTCATGACCTGAAACACAAGGGTTCTATAGCCTTTCCAAGAAAGTTTTCACTTCTTGGTTTTGTTTTGATCCTTGTTAATGATTGTACTGGATTATCTTGTAGTCCATGGTCTGCCAAATCCTTCTGACTGGTTTTCACTCTGGATGTGCCCGCATGGTGCTTACTGGCAGTAATGACTACCTTGCTGTTGAGAGGAAAGGCAGTAGCACAGTGCTTCTTTAGTCTGGCAGTGGTGGGTATGGCTGAAGCCAGAGGCCCAAGCTGCAGCCAGGCAAATCAAATAGAAACTGAGGCACCTCTTGGAGTATCTGTCTGGTATTCCCCCTCAGATTTTGAGGGATTACTCATCTCCTGATATTGTCTTATCTAGGCTGGAGGCTTTTCTGGAAATCCTGGAAAAGAGCACAGTTTACTAGGCTCTATGCAGGATAGCTGGGTGAAACGTGAAGGTGGGATTAGTTGGAACAGAGATGATTTGTTAATCTTGGATTTGGTAACTTTAATCTGAATCTTCCTTTCTGAAAATGCTGTTAGGAGAAGCAATGGAAGAAATGCAACTAAAAGAACTTAATCCAAGTATCTCAAAGCAAAGAGTGTGTAAACAGTCTATTTTAACTTGATGGTAGTTGTGCAGGTCTTGATGTAGGAGTCTTTCTGCAAAATCATCTCTTGATTGGAGGCAGAGATCCAGCAGGGCTCTGTAGGATCCCTCACAGTAGAGCAGCCCTCAAAAAAGTTTTACCTGAGAAACATGTGCTGAGCATTATTTTGGCACAAGTGGCATGTGTTGGATTTGAGATGTTGTGAACTAGAAGGGTGCACTACATGTGGTGACAATAAGACTGTCAAAGAAGTAAGAGGCTAGGAAGCTTCAACCTGAATGAAACTGACTCAGGGTAAGAGCAAACTATGTGCAGGAGGGGAAAACTGACTTTTTTTTTATTGTTCTCTTATTTCAGGGTCTACACTGTGATTTTGCTTGTCTGATGTTCCATTATTTAGTGAACAGACCGTCAGAAGAGCGAGTCCGTGAAATCATCATTAATGCTGTTGAAATTGAGCAGGTGAGCCTGGCTGTGACAGCACTGTGGGCAGCACTGTGACAGCAGGACCAGTCTGAAATGTGAAAATAAATACGTGACTCTTCCAACTTATGGGATTCCATATTGGACACTTGGCTTAGGCCTGGTTCCCTGATGCATTATACTAGACTTTCCCTCTTCATTAATGGTTACAGTAAGTCAAAGACTTTCTGTACATGAAACTTTCTGAACATGAGGCAGTAGTGTGCCCAAGTGTCCAAGAAGGCCAATGGCATCCTGGGCTGTATCAGCAGTAGCATGGCCAGCAGGGCCAGGGCAGGGATTGTCCTGCTTCCCTGGGCACTGGTGTCCAGTTCTTGGCCCCTCAGCTCGGGAAGGGCATTTAGGGGCTGGAGCAGGCCCAGGGAAGGGCAGTGAGGCTGGGGAAGGGTCTGGAGCACAAGTGCTGTGAGGAGCGGCCGAGGGAGCTGGGGGTGTTTGGCCTGAAGAAAAGGAGGCTCAGGGGTGACCTTGTCGCTCTTTACAACTCCCTGAAAGAAGATTTCAGCCAGGTGGAGATTGACCTCTTCTCCCAGATAACAAGTGACAGGACAAGAGGTCATGGCCTTAAGCTGTGCCAGGGATGGTTTAGGTTAGACTTAGGAAAGAATTTTGTCACAGAAAGGATGATTGGGCATTGGAATGGGCTGCCCAGGGAGGGGGTGAAGTCGCTGTCCCAGGTGGTGTTTAAGGAAAGACTGGATGTGGCACTCAGTGCCATGATCTAGTTTACATGGTGGTGTTTGGTCATAGGTTGGACTCGATGATCTCAGAGATCTTTTCCAACCTAGTTGATTCTGTGATTCAGTTGTCAAGCAACTGGGAGAAGCTGAAGCTGGCAGCTGGTTTCCTCTCTGATGACAGAAAGGAAGAAAGACTGTCTTATTTGATATTGAATAGAGTAGTTCCAATTCGAAGGGACCTACAATCATGTAGTCCAACTCTTAGAGAAGAGCTTGTTTATCTCTGGCCTTTCAGAATCTGCCTTTTCCCGAACATACAGGGAGATATAAACAACTACTGAAAACAGAAGACACTTGCTGAGTTTAGTGATGCAAGTTATTTATTCAGACAACTGCCTGGAGAGCCTGGAACATCAAATTGTGTTACTGTGACACACAGGTGTCTGCTTTCCTTTTCCTTATTAAATTTAATTTATCTAAATGTCATCTGTATTTTAACTTCTAGGAGTTTCTAACAGAGGCGTTACCTGTAGGTCTGATTGGAATGAATTGCACCTTGATGAAGCAGTACATTGAATTTGTTGCAGACCGGTTACTAATGGAGCTCGGGTTCTCAAAGGTAAGAGATGCAATTGCCCAAAATGCTGGCCTGCCAGTGCAGCCCAGGAAAGCTGTCAGCACAAAGCACTCTCTCATCATGCCTGAGAGCAGGTCATATTTAGTGCAGGGACTTTCTGTGAGTGACAGCTGAAACCACAGTATTAATATATATCCTTCTGTTTAAAGAACAAGAGCAATTTAGGCAATTGTTTCTCCTCAGCTGTTCAGCAGGTTTGTAATGGGAAGTGTAAGCTGTGCTTCAGTGCTGCAGTCCTCAAAGAGCAATGAGCACCTTGCACAGATGAGCTTCACCACAGACCAAACTCCTGGGAGTGGCCAGTATTGAATTTGCTTATGTAGGTGTCTATGGATCCTACAGCATATTGCAGCCAGGCATGGTCTAGTTTGAAAGGGTTTGACTGTTTCATATGGTGGGGTTTTTTGTTTGTTTGGGGTTTTTTGTGTGTGGGGGGTTTTTTGTTTGTTTTTAAAGCATTATTTCCTTATCAGAATCACCAGTGTAATAGTGTTTTCTTCCCCAGGTCTTTAATGCAGAAAATCCTTTTGATTTCATGGAGAACATTTCTCTGGAAGGAAAAACAAATTTCTTTGAGAAGCGGGTTTCAGAATATCAACGTTTTGCTGTTATGGCAGAAACAATGGACAATGTCTTCACTCTGGATGCAGATTTTTGACAAACTGGCAAATAAATGGTGACTGTTTCCTGCTCGTCATCTCCCTTTCTACTGTAAAGCTGACTTAGTTTCCTTTCCTGGAATCAGAGGCCACTGCAATTTTTTTGCCTGGGTTTTCATTTTGTTTGTCAGAGGAGTAAATGCATTCCTCTCCGTGTCAGTCAAAAAAAAAGGGGGATCCTTTCTAAAAAATGCATATGGCTTTGTAAAAGGATGGCCTTTTTAAGATTCCCTTAACTCATCTGCTGTCATTTCTGTCTTTAAAAATGACCTGGATACTACTACTTTTTTAAGACTTTGGTAGTGTTTTAAGAAAGGAAACTGCATATTTACCTCATGTAATGGTATTTTAATCTGAAAACCAGATGAGGTATCACTCTATGTATAAATGTTGCAATAAATTATTTTCATGTTTATAGATGTGGTTTAGAGTAAAAGCTCTTCCCTTCCACCCTATTGCAGATAAAGTAATAATTGAATGTGGGAAGATGTTAATAAGGTCTGAACTATAAAATCTTGTTAAACCCAGGAATAAGGTTTGATCTCCCCATTAACCGGGGTTATCTCTGATAAGGTTTTTACTCTGGTTGAAAAACTGATGGCTCTTGGTAGGCATTTAATTCAAATACATGCAGATTTTGTCTTACAGCTGTTACTGAGCAGGTCCACAGACTTTGAATGGTCCTTGAAAAGGCACACCTGTTAATAGTGGAGAAAACCCACATCCTGTAGTTCTTTGGCTTGTGCTGCCTGTTTTTCCCTGCTTCACTGATTAAGTGCCTTATTAAGCAGTCTGTAGTTGCACTGAGTTGTAATCGACATCTGACACTGCAGCAGCCACCTCTGGGTGTTGTCCATCTTCCCTCTGTCATGCTGGGTGATTTGGTGTTCTCCCCTTCTCGGTTTCACTTGTGATTGATGGGGTGAGAAGACATATCATTCCAAGGGATTTCCCCTTGAGGTGCTACAAACATACTACTTTGTAAGGAAGCACCAATAACGTATGAAGGTATATCAAGTTGTGGGTTTAATGTGAACCATTGAAACTGTTGTCACAGAAGGAAGTTATCGAACCTTTCAAAAACAAAACTTGAAGTAGTATGGATTAGCAGTGTCTTACAAAGGACTGTTGTTTGGTTCTTGGTGTGTTCCAGTGTGTGCCTGAAAAACGTTTGTAATTTTTTGGCAACACATGCAGAGAATGGAGCAATTGAAGAATGGCTCACCTGCTGCAGCGGTACTTGGGGTGAAGGAATACAATTCAGTTGTAGGTGGTTTATCTGCAAATAGGCATGCTCATTTTTCTTCAAAGATGAAGTGAGTGTACAGGAGCTAGACAAAGAGTTCTGCTTTATTAAACTCAAGCATTTTTCATAATGTTCAGCATTTTGTGGGAGAGTCTTACTGTTTTAAGCATTTTGTGCTGCTTTCAATATGCCTGACATGAGGTGAGCTGACAGCCCAGGGTTATTGGCGATGGGGTAGTGTAAATGTTATTTCCCTGCCAGCCCAGATCAGCCATAGCCCTAGGTGCCTGAGTGTCATGAAACAGATCTGCTGCCTTAGCATAGTTCTTAGTGAACAATTGTTCCTGCTGTAAACATAAGCGGCAAAATTGACTCTGTTTGGTCTCTATAAAAGATCTATAAGGATGCACTGAGCATGGAAACAGGACAGCTTTTTTTTTTTCCTGGAGAAGAGCCTGCATCATTTGACATAAGGTACTTGGAGGAGCACAGTGTGGAACCTGAAGAATACAGAGAAAAGCTGGAAAAAGTGTCCCTCACTGACATCCTGCAGTTGCAAGAGAACTCTGGTCTCAGGAAAATCCAATGCCTTTTGGAAATATTATGTTGTTAGGAGAGAAAGAGAAAATACTATAAATGGGTCTGTTGTTGGAGTAATGGAACCCATTATGTCACTAAAAGTACTAAAAAGCATTTGTTTTGAGTTGTGAATTAAGATGAGAGTATAGAGAGTATTCAGGTATGAAACTGCAATGTGCTCAGGTTCTGTAAATGTATGAGATACCAAAGTCTGGTACAACAGCTCCCACTCAGATTGTGTGTAAAATATGTGTGTAGTTTGAATAAAATTTGAGCGTGGAGAGGACCATGCCTTTGTTTACAAGTTACATGCTTCCTTGTGAAATCCAAAGTGGTAAAATTGGGCTGTGACAAAGCCGGAACTCACAGCTTTTGGGTTGTGGGAGGAAATTGCTCCATACATTGTCACTGCACTTTGGGAGCTCTTGACTTGGTGTTTCTTGTTCTGGGAATGGGATTTGCAGTCTAAGGAGCCGACAAATGTTTTGGGGTTTTTTGTTTTGTTTTTTTTTCTTTTTTTCTGTAATATCCTGTCTCAAGGAGTAAACTCTTAGGAGTCCCTAAGATTCAATGAAGAAAGGCTCAAAAAATATATTTTCAGTGGGTGGCACTGATGTATCAAGGGCATCATGCCCTCAGGGCAGGTACCCTGACTACCTGGGCACAGCATCGTGGGATTCAGCCCCCTGAGATGGGGCTGGCCAGGTACCGGCCTACAGCCCAGCATGGGCAGCTGGGTCTGAGCTGTCAGAGCTTCACACCTGCAGGTGTCAGAGACCTCAGGGCTGTCAGTTCAAAAGTTTTGTCCTGCTACCCCTTTGTGCCTCCTTGACAGGCACAAAAGGCACAAGATTCCTTCCTCTCCCATCAGTACTGGGTCTTGGGCAGAAACCCAGTGTGCCTCTGAGGGCTCTGGTGAAGAACATATTTGCTATTGTCAGATGAGGAGAAGCCTGCCTGGGGGTTTTGTTTAGAGTCACAACTTTAGGTTCTAAAATGGCCTCTGTAGCTCCCACTGTTCCCAGTCAAGCAGACATGGGCCTGCCAGCAGAACCCAAAACTTGTTTTTCAGTAGCCACAAGCAGAGATCATGCTCCTAGCCCTGTGCTCTGGCTGTGAAACCACTGCAGAGCGCAGCAGCTCAGTGACTGCTCCCAGCCCTTGCTGGGAAAGAAAGTGGGCGAAGGCAGGGCAATTAGCAACCTCTTTCTTAGTGTTGCTGGACTGGTAAGGTTTTTGCAGCAGCTGAGGATGCTGTGTGTGTGACAGCACCGTTGGAACTGTGGCCAGCCCCTGGCCGCTTGACACTGTGCTAATGCGCTTCTGCCATGTTTCTCAGCCTTGTCTTTGAACGATGAAAGCCTTGAAAGAGCAAGCACGGCCCCCGTGCCAGTCACCTCCCCAGCCTGCTCGAGGGGCTTTTTCCTTCCAGCTTTTCTGAGGGGATCATTCGGAGTGTTTTTTCCTCCTGGTGGAGCTCTTGAGCCGGCAACTATTAATGTTTCTGTCACTGTATTATCTAGAGTTCCTTCTGGGAATGGGTCACCGGAGATGCCGATGTGTTAATGTTACGTGTAGCCAAGCACGTGTTTGCCAGGAGGACACTTGTGTGCCAGGGGGCCACTGTCTCCCTGCTCTGTGCAGAAACACACACGTGCAGGTACAGACAATGTGCGTGCATAGGGATGTGCGTGTCTGGCACACCAGGACACGCGTGTGCACCGTGTGTGCACTGCGTGTGCACCACAGCAGAGATGAGGAGGGAAGCTGTTGAGTGTCAGGGCTTAGGAAAGCCTCTCCCCGGAGCAGAAGGGCAAGATGGGCACTGTAATACTACAATTAAGAGATGCTGTTCCTGGTTTGCCAGCAGATGCCTGCCTTGCCCTGCTCCTCGCTGCCTGGGCACGGGACGCAGCGGCACAGCCAGAGGCTGCTCCCATTCCAGCATGTGCAGTCTGGCTGTAGGAATCAGGGCTGCCCAAGCCCTCGGGCTAGAACTGCGCTCTGCTAAACAAAATCTTAAGCTAAAGTTTTTTGAGCTTTAGATGAAGGTAAATCTCAAGAATGGCTGTTTTTGGCCAGCATGGAGCACACATGCCTGCTTTCAACAGTAACTTTGGTATTTGGCTGGGTGGGTGTAGTCACGTGGACAGACTTGGGAATTCCCTGTTGAATTTTGATCCTTCTATTGAAATAAGAGGATTAGTGAGTAACAGGCATGAGATTTTCATGAGAGGCAGCAGTGCTGCCAATATCACAGCTTCCTCTGGAGTGCTGCTGACCAGGGGCTCCTGCCTTGCAGATTCTTCACAAATTTGCTCGAAGGGCTTACCTGGGAAACATCCTTCCCCCAAGACTGTTGCTACTTTGCCAGCACCATTCATCACTGTATTGGCTCTGGTGTGGTTTCTGATGGGTTCATGGGGACAAATCCACATCATCAATCCCTTTTGTTGCTGTAGTCCACAGTTCAGCTAATGTTACTCTGAGAATGGCCTCACATAACTGCTGCAGCACCTCTAGTAAGCTGCTGGTGGTGGTAGGCGAGCTGCCACAGTGAGCTGTGTGGACCAGCCTGGCATCAAGGGTGAGGTGTTGACTCCTGCCATGGGGGCAGCCCACCTTTGGGCTTTGGTGGTGCCTGTTCCTTTAGTGAGTGCCTCTTGCTGCAGAGGCAAGGGGTGGTCCTCACCAGCAGATAATGAAATGAGATCAACAGATTGATGACAAGTTATTTTGGATGCTTCCATGACTTCACCAGTGGGGACCAGCTTTGGCTCCTGTCCCTCTGCTGCCCAGTGAATGTCAGAAAAAATCTGTGCCGGGTACAGTGACAGCTGGATGGCTTGCAATGTGATCTGCTCAAAGCCTATCCTTGAAAGCCTTCCTTAAATGTCATGCCACAACTCCTACTGTGTGGCTACCAAAGGAATGAAGCTGCTGGGATGCCATAGGCAGCTCTGTGCGGTCGCCTCTCTATCCACTCTGTATGATGGCTGGCATGGGGATGTCGTGACCTTTCAGCTGCAGCTTCAAGCCTCTCAAAAAAGGTCCTCCATAAGTTGCTCCTTTTCGTGAGGAGGCTCCACCCATGAGCAGGCTCCGGGTGGTTGGCAGAGTAGTTGGAGGAGTTTCTTTTCTTGTCAATTGGCAGATCCAGAAGAAATGTTAAGAACAAATCTCAACTACCAGATAGGTTTTACTGATCTGACAAAAGCCTCTGGCACCACAGTCTAAGCTGAACTTGAGAACTGCAGGGAAAGTCTGCCTCCCCCTTGCTATTCCTTAGCCCACAGATATGGTTCAGAAGAGATTACACTCAGGTTGTTTAACAAGGGGATGCAAGAATCCTTTCCCCAGCCAGTGACTTGGCATGCAGGAGGCTGCCCAGGCTCTCCTCCTGTGCTGTGTCTGCAGATCTGTTACCAAACAGCCTGTCCAGGGCCCATTGGGTGCAGATGATGGTCACCATCTCTGGCCTCTACTGTGGGGGGTCTCCCGAGATGCAGGGGTTGTTTGCTGCTTCACAGGCACTTTTGAATGATTGATTGAAGGCAGAGTGAGGTGGCATGTCTGTCACCTCCTAGGAGACTGGGACCACCCAGGGAAGGACTGGGGGATCCTGAAAGAAGTGACATGCCTTGGGTTGGAAAAGTATGACAGGCAAAAGATGTGGTGGTGACAGTGGGAGTGGCAGCTGGTTCACTCCTCATTGCCAGCAGTTGTATGACAAAAATAATCATCACACATAGAGTTGTGTGGTCACTCATGTCCCACAAAAGCTTTCCAGGTGACTTCATGACCCTGACTCTGGGGAAATGAACCTGATGGTGAGCAGCACAAATATTGACTAATAAATATCTAATAATAGTACTGAATAGTAACACCAGTGCTTCCATCTGCTCACTTGGAAGTCATGGCAGAAGCAGCTTGGGGACCTGGAAAATCACAAATGCTGGGAAGATTTGCTGCTAGTGTTCAACACGAGTAGCCCAGAGCAGACCTGGGGGAGGCCTGAGCCCTGAAAGTTTCAGCCCCACCGTGGCTTTGCCACTCTGACTTTGGCAGTAGCAATGCAAAGGACCAAGATCCCTCTGCTCTGAGCTACAAACCCTCAGTGGAGAGACCCTCATTCCCCAAAGCAGAGTCTGTGCATGCAGGCAAGCCTGGGTAGATGCAGGTCACAGAAGGCTTTAGATCTCTTTGATAAGATAATTTACAGCTTTGGAAAAAATATCATTGTCTACCAAAATGAAGGTTTAATTACTAGGTCTCTAGCATTTAAAAGCATTTCTGCAGGACTTTACTGGCTTATTTGCTACTGGGTTATTTTTTTCTGAGCACAGGCTTGCTTTGTGCCTCGTGGCATGGAGCAGGACTTGGGTTGTCCCTTGAAAGAGTGGCAGCTGTGGGGCAACTCCTTCAGACCACAGCTGCATCCAGGGACATCTAGGCTACCTTCTGATGCATGGGGACTCCCCCAACACCTGCCTCTCTTTCAGACTTCTCAGCTCTGCAGGTAGGAGGAAATCTGGGTTGCCAGGGCTGTGGAGAGAATGAGTGTCAAATGAGGCTCCAGGAAGGCAAGGGATTTCTTTGAAATTATCTCAGCCGGTGAATTCTTTTTATCCAGCTATCTATGGGAAGAGTTTCTGTTAATGAATTTATGCCAGGTTAGTGACTAAAGGCTGTTTCAATCTCAGCTGCAGGGTCCCAGGGCAGTGACAGAACCCACGGTGCAGAGGAGTACCAGTTTAGAGCTATTATAGCGAGCATTTCTGCCCTGTGAGAAGAGACTTGCCTATCAGTTATTGATTTCTTTTTTCTTTCAAATTGAAGGAAATAGAGTTAGATTGCAGCCTGTTAGGCTGACTGCAGACCCGAATGTGGTTATTAAATTAGTTCATTCATAGTGTGTGTAAGTGCCCAGCTTCAGAGATGAGTGTTAGAATAAACCCTGCCTTGCTGCCTTGCTCCTTGCAGGACCCTCTGCCTTCTGCTTAGTCATCCCTCTGTGGGCTAGTGGGACTGTGGAGGGGTACTGCAGCTGCTCCATCCCAGAGCCACTACCTTATGTGCCATGTTTTTGGATTAACATCTTGGAAAAAAGCATTTCTTGGTTCATTTCTCCAAGATTCCTGTTGCCCCTTCCATGCTGCTGGACTGGTCTGCTTAACTCCTCATGTTAGCTGGGCAGGGCTTAGGGCCCAAAAATGTTTTCCCACTGAGCAGGATTTGAGGGCAGAGTGAGGATCTCACCTGCCTTTAGAGCCACTTTTGGAAGGGCAGCAGCTGGCCAGTGCCACAAGCCTTGCAGCCAGACAGAGGGGCAAACTGCTGAACTTTCTTCCTTGTCCCCCCCCCCCCCAGTCCTCTTGAGCTGTAAGGTAGCACTCACATCCATGGGATGCATATCCTGTGCAGGCAGGATGTTTTATGGCTCTCAATAGGTTGCTGAGGCCAGACAAAACTCATGGAGAAACATTGCATGCAGCTGCTGAGACAAACACAGGCATTCTCATGGTAGGACACAGCCTACTGCAGTGTCTGTTTGCAAGACAAAGTCACTGGATAAGAATTCCTCTGTATAATTAAAAAATAATTGTATTTTTAACTCCCTTGATTTTCAAATTTTTTTTTTTCTTCTATCTGGCTTTGTTCACTTTGGGCCCATTAGATTTTCAGGCGTTAAAAGCATGAGCTTCTTGACGGGTGTGCTAAAGCTCTTCTGTCACTTGTGATATTAATCTACATGTACTCCTAATGCTGCCATACTTTGTGATATGATACCTGCATAAGCAAATCTCTTTCTCTCCCACATCCATCACATGGAAGTGACAGCATTAGCACATGCTGGCTGCATTTTAAACTCAAATGGTCTTACCCAAAGCCCGTAAACAGAGACCAATTGCTGCTGCTTCTGTTTCATCTGTGTCATGGATGCTAATGTATTTCCCTGTGACTGCTGCATGTAGGTCTGAATTAACAGGGTCTGGTTATTCTCATATCAACTGCACAGAAAGGTCAGTTTTTGCCCAGGAGTGGGAAAGGCAGTGTTCCCCCCCAAACATCTACTCTTGCTTGTGGGGCTGAAAAACTGAAGGTTACCAGAATTGCACATGCATCAGTGATGTTCAACATGAATGCTGCTTTTGCAGAGTGAGGGCTGTGCTAGGGTGAGAAGCACTTTCCACAGATCTCAAAGATGAGAAGGCACATCCTTACCCAGGATGCTGGTGAATACAGAAGCAAAGACTCACAGAATGATTTGACTTGGAAGGGATCTTAAAGATCATCTAGTTCCAACATCCCTGCTATGGGCTGGGACATTTTCCACTAGACCAGATGGCTCAAAGCCTTATCCAGCCTAGCCTTGAACATTTCCAGGGATAGGGCATTTGCTGTTCCCTGGGCAACAGGTTCCAGTGCCTCATCACCCTGAGAGTAAACAATTTCTTCCTAATATCAAATTCAGGTCTACCCTCTTTCAATATCATGTGGAGCCACTGGAAACGCTGGACCCAGTCAGTGCCTGATAGATGTGAGGCTGGAAGTGTGGCTTTGGTTTGCAAAGCAGCCATAAAGTCCCATTCTCTGCTTTTTGTGTGTAAAGTAATACTTACACACAGGTGAGGTGGAGAATAAGTTAGGATGAAAGTGGTGTTTGTACCGTAGTGAGCAGGTATTCACTTTTCCTGAGGGCCAGCAGTGTTTCAGACTACAGTAGAACAAGCATCCATTTAAAACAAAACAAAACCAAACCAAACCACAAACCCCTGAGGCTGCAGTCCATCAGCAGAAAGTGACAGCCCCTGGGCAGTGCTGTGGTGTGCTGTGCTGGTGGGGACTCAGCCCTACAAGCAGAACCTGGTGGTGCCCCTTCCTCAACAGCCTGGTGCCTGCTAAGCAGGGTGAAGCCTGGAAGAGATTTCTGGGGGGACTTCATAGTGCTGGCTTAAACAGCATCCACTTATTTCCCAGTGGCCACCCTGAAGACCTCATCTGAGCTAATTAATTGTCAGCAGCAGCTGTCCTAATTTTATCACAACTGCCTGGTTCTTGCAATGAAAGGTGAGAACATAAGACCATGAGAAGGTGAGATTTTGATTCAGGGGCAGAAGTACCTCCAGGGCCATGTCCAAACCTGCCAGCTGGCCTGAGTGCCACCGTGGCAGTCTTGGGCTGCAGGCAGCTGATGGTGTTTGTAGGGAGGTGCTCAGCCTCCCTGCATTCACAGCCACCCTCCCTATGGCCCCTTTGGAGCAGCCTGCACAACATCCCAATTCTCCTCCTGTTAAGAGGCTTGTGGTAAAGCTCTCACAGGTTATCCTTGGCTCCTGGGGCCATTTCATGGCAGGGAGCATTTACAAGACCATAAACTGTATTTGAGAGCCCTTGTAGATTAGCCAATAAACTTTCCAGGAGTGAAACATGATTCCACCCACAAAGAGTTTTTGCATCCGGAGGGTTTCCTCAGTGGCCAGATGTGTGTTGGTCTGGGACGATGCCATGCACAGATCTGTCAGCAGAGGCAAGCAGTGCGGGCTGGAACGTGCCTGCAGGGTTACCCAGTGAGCTCCATTATTTGTCCTTGCACTGGGGTTTAAGGAAAACGAAGATGCTGTCTCCGTGAAATGCAGACATGTCTGCTAAGATAGCTACAGCAGGCACTGAGATCTGCAGCAGCTCTGTGCTGTGGCTCAGTCTGTTGGGACCCAAGTGTGCCATTTACTGTCTCTCTATTTACATGTGCTGTGAGAGGAAGAACGAGAGGATCATGTGGAAGGCAAATATACTTTACAAAGTTAAAAATAAACCCCAGCCCCCTGCTCAGCTGTTCTTTGGCACCTACTCCTACATAGTAGGAGCAACTCCTGTGACTCTCCATTAGTGATTGATGAGTTATTTTTCCCAGGGCTACTGGCCAGCATGATGCAGCACCCTCCCACGTGGCGGTGGAGGCCAGCTGCCCCCAGCTCCCAGCAGCTCCTCCTGCTCAGGGGCTGGCATGGCCAGTGATGAGTTGTGCCTATGGGAGGGAAATGCCACCAAAAATCCCAGTATCTCCTTCTCTCCCTTCATCCTCTTGGGCAGGGCTCTCTGCTCCTGCTCTGGATGGAAACCAAACCTGTGTCCTGATGGCCCCTTGGGTGGGTTCCTGCTTTAGGGCCCCTGAGGCTTTTGCTTTTTGCCCAGAGGCAGCCCCCTGAGGAAGCAGACGTGCTGGTGCTGTTGCACTGTGGTGTTTTACACACCACTTTTTGCTTTGCAGGGACACTGGGCCGTAAGGTAGAATGGAGCATCTCTGGTGGGCAGTCATACAGTAATACACACAAATTGCATTTGTTTTTCCACCTACACATTAGCATGAATCTTGCTTTAGGAGCCTAATTAGTGTAAGCTATGAGCTGGGTGCTTGAGGCAGAAGCTGAAGTGGAAGCCAACTCTGCAAGCACCAGAAGTCAATTAGAATAATCTTGATGTGACCTAGTTTAATTTACACCTTCCTTGCAACCATGGAGCTCTTCCAAACCCACAGAGTGTCAGCCACAGAAGTTTAAGCTGTTGATTAATACAATTCATGGAATCTGTTATATGAAGAAATCAGGAGAAGATTGCACTTCATTAACTTACATTCCTTTGGGATACACAATATCCTCCTCCTGGACTTCTGTGTAACATCCAGACTGCAGCTCCAGATAACGTACCTTGTACAAGACTCTAGCCCCAAGATAAGAGTCCTCGAAAAATGTGATGGAGACCAGGACTTGGTGGATGCACAGCAAGTTTCACACCATAAAGCTCCTGGGTTTGCTACCAGACCTGTGTTGTCCAACACTGAAGCCAGAAGAAAGGAGAATCTGTTGAGTTTTCAGTCTTTGGAGTCCCCTGGGTGAACTTTTGCCATTCCTGAAGGTGGAAGGAGGGAGAAGTTCTGTCACTCACTTTTTCTGTTAAAAGCTCCAGAAGTGAATCATGACAGGTTTCCCAAGGGCACCGTAGAGTAGGAACTGTAGGTATTAAGAGTAACAGGTAACTACAGTCATGGTTGTTCTGTAGCCACTGCATTGCCATCATTTGTTTAGCATGTTCATTCTCCTTCTCTTCTTCTGAGGTCATGAGACAACACAGCTTTTGCTTCTGTGGCTACAGTCTTTTCTTCTGCACCCCCACAAACTGTGCTGGTAGGGTTTGTCTGTTTCTACCAGGAGAAGGCTCTGGTCCCTGCTGGTCCCTGGGCTATACCAGAGCACCGGCTGGAAAGGGGCTGGTATGGCTAACAGGGACTGTATCCATGCTGGGGAGCATGCTGATGGTTAAACTCTGTGTAGGCTACAGGACAGTGCTTGAAGTTGTTTCATATCCTGTATACATGGGGAGAGATCACATGTCTGGCATTGGCTCAGCACCAAATCTTGCCTTTAGTTCTGTGAAGGTGGCTTCCTGAGGAACAACTAAGGTTTACCACAAAATACTGGACTTGATCTGAGACCTTCTGGGTGCAATTTTAGTCCTAAATAATCCTGAAAATTGGAGAAGATGATGAATATCTGGCATTAAAATGTATTGGTTCATGATAAGAACCTCCAGAAATGGTTCATGATGATGATTCCAAAGCTGTCACAACTGAGAAAACATCAGATAGATCCCCAGCAGCAGGTCATTTCTGAGCAGTACCAGATCCTGAATGCCATCTCATGTCTCTCAGGGAGTAGTACCTGGAGGAAGTCTGTTTCTACCGTGTGTATCTCATGGCTTTGCTTGGGAGGTAGATAATTGTTCCAGTGGTGGGTTGGTCTTCTCTGCCTTGCAAAGCAAAGGAGACTTTTCAAGAAAGGGAAAAAAAAGCAACATGAAAGCTCTTTTTGGTTTTCTAACCTGGGCCACTCAAGGCCAGGCCTCACTCTTCAGTTACCCGCTTCACATCTTGATTCATTATCTCTGTTGTATCTGCCTTATCTGGTCTGATCCACCACTTGGGATGACAGATCTGTCTCTGCATGGTGAAAAGTGCTCAGGGAATTTATTTTTAGCTTGCATGGACTTCAGCACCAAGAAGCCTACTGTGTATCTGATCTGCTGTGTCAAGTGTGTCTCGCTCTGTGGTATTAGGAACAACTCTTCTTGACCTTGATCTTTCTCCCCTACATTTTAGCACAGTATCTTCAGTGGCTGCTCCTGTGTTCTGGTTTGCTCCCTGGGGCTGGGAGGGAAACTGGCACATCCTCTGTATGTGATGGGTTAGCTATCCCTACTTCAAATTGCCACACCTATCTAAGGACAAAATCTCCAAGTCCTCCCCCTCCTTGGAAGGTGGAGATGTTAGTATGCTATGGTAGAAGAACAGAAATGCATATAAGAGACTTCAGCTGGGACCTGATGACCTCTTGTTACACCAGTGTAAGCTGGGGGAGAAGGTCATGGATGCTGGGGATGTTACTGGATGGGATTGATTTCTTCCATGTGGAGCTTCCATTCATACATGAAAATTCAATCCCAGGCTTTTTAAAGAGACCACGTACATTACTAGGGGATCATATTACAAAACTGCAACTTTGTAGTTATGTATTTGAATTCTCAGAGGGTTATTATTAAGTCTCAATGTGCTTTCTTTTCCTCTAAAATATTTTTTTTTTCCAAACAACGTATTTCCCATCACTGCATGTCCCTTTCCCTTCCCACCTCCACTCCTTGCTCCTAATATTGCTGCCTGGTAAAGCAAACACTAGGAGGACACCATGGGCAGGCACAAAGATTCTGACATTATTGTGATGTTTGCAGGAGTGTATTTACTTCAGTAAATTGGAAAGGGCCTCTGGGAAGTGGAAGTCTTCTCTAACAGTGAGAAATTGGCTGCCTCAGCTGGTTATTTCCTCAATGTCTTTAGGCTGGGATGAGACAGTTTAGTTCTGTTTAGAGTCATCCTTGTTACCATTCACAGAGACCAAGCCACATGAAAATACATTAGGTAAAATAAAGTGCATCAAAGAGCTGTATTTTTTTTTTCATGGTGGGTTTTAAGGTAGCAAAATCACTGTAACTTAAAGCAAAATCTCTCTTTAGTTGTTAATAAATTACATCCATTTTTAAAAACCCAATACCTGTTCTTGATTAAATTTCAAAGAACTGTGTGTGCAGATAACAAGATGAAATTGCATTAACATACATAATTTAATTTCTCATCAGACTTCAAATGAATTTTCTACTCACGTGAAACAAATTTCAAAGTTGCTATGGTTCATCTTCCAAGAGTTCCTTCTTTTTGAGGTTAGTGTAAAAACATATTGCACAAACCATGGGACAAGAAAAGTATGAAGTAATTCCCTTCAGCATCTTTTTTAACAAGCCATAGAATTTTGACTTGTTTGTCAAAGAACGTATGCCAAAAGGAAAGTCTTTTAGTTAACCTGAGCAAAAATGTTTATTTCTATTTTGCCTTTGATGTAAGAAATTGTTTCCGAAATATTTTATGAAAAGGCTCAAAAAAAGTATTTTAAAGTAAAACTGTGCTAGTTGTAATGCAGCCTCATTGATAAAATATGGCAAAAATACTAGAAGTGTCCAGAAATACAATTCAACAGTTCTGGTCTGAACTTTAGTTGCCTGCAGGAAATGTAGAGAGGTTCAATAAGGAGGGCCTTAGACACAATTTCACACTGTTAAATCTAGGCTTCCCAGTTTTTGCCAGATTTCCACTGTAACACCCCTTCTGAATAAGAACATTCCATTGTTGATGCTGTCTTGCCCAAAACTAATAATTCTGTGGTTGTATGAAATTAAAACTCTTCTCTGTCAATTACTATCTTCCAAAAAAACCCCAAAGGTTTTTGTTTTCAGCAATGTTCTGAGGTGCAAATAGATGACAGGATAGATAAACAGCCTTGAACTACAATAATATACTGGGAAAGAGGAGACAAAATTACACCTTGTCCTTTGAAGAAAACAACATGGTGGAAAAGAAATACATGCAAGGAAATAATTTTGAGCACAGTTGTAGGATTATCACTGCAATTTGCTAATATATTATTCAATAGCTTAGTCTCAAGGCAATGCCCAAATGCATTAAGTTTGTAACTGGAATCTGTGGGTTGATTGGGACCTATTTTGATCTGTGAACTGCTCTTGTTCTATAGTGAAGATAAGATTATTTGAGAACTCCTAACAATGGGACTCAATATAATTCTAGCTGGCTCTAAAAATCCAAGGGTGTATCTGTTATTTTGCTAATAAATGCCATGACAAGATTTCTATAAACTTCAGTGGAGCTGTGAGTCACAGGATGTTAAATTTTCATTACAATCAGGTTTGTACCTCCTAAAGGAAATTATATGGTGAGTAAAATTTTGGCTTTGGCTACATTGCCAGCTTTTGCTCCTGTAGCATGGGTCAGTCACTGGTGCTGTGGGGTGGTGGGGTGAAGAGGGAGCTGTTTAGGTGAGAGGCAAGGTTTAGTGGTACCACGTGGAGTTGGGTAACAGCCCTTTCAGGGGCTACTGGGAAGCTCTTCAAATGCATCAGCACAGTGTAAATAATTTGCACACCAGGTCCTTGTGGCAAAAAGAACAGGTTTTTTTGAAGTCTTTAGGATTTGCTTCTTGTGAAGTCCCGTGAAACCTGCTTGCTGCCTGATGTCTTTTGTCTTGAAAGCCATATTTGATTTTCTAGAAACATGCCGTGATTAACTACTCATGATAAATAAACATAGAAATTCTCACCTTTCTCCTCCCTCTGGTGAACATTGTTTGCTCTGCTGCTGTGTAAATCCTGCTGTTTATGTGAACCTCACCCATTCCAGCTTAGAGTTTCAGGCCACACCTACAGTACTAAATTAAAGGTTCCCATGGCAGCTGCTGTGAGATCAAGTGGCACGGGGTGGCCTGGACATGCAGCTTTAACATTTCACCCCCAGAGTGGAACTGCACCCACAGCACCTGGTGGGGCAGCACTGACTCCCATGTGGTGGGGCTTGTTCGGGAAAGCATCACTTGCTCTGGGCCAAGACCCTGCCAGGGACTCCTAAAATAGTTGAACATCCCACACAGTGTCCACAAGGCATCCTCCAGGAAAGGGTCTTGATGCTGTTTTGATTTCCAAATAAAGCAGCAGCCTGTCAGTCTGAAAGAGAGCAGTCTGGAGCAAGGTAAAGGTCAAAGAATGGTCAAACCCATCCAAGGAGAAATGAGGCCCGACCCTTGCAGTGGTTCATCAACGATATTTTCAGTTTCTACTTAATGAAAGTCAGGTCTGGATGGTATTTAAGGCATTCCTCCCACACCCACCCACCATGTTTTATGTATTTGTGTATTTGCATATGTGTTTGTGCCTTTTTTTGTTTGATTTGCTGCCTATCAGATGTTTCCTGATGTTTTCCATGTGACCGGATAAGAAAAAGTGTTCATGGCATTTTCTCTTTAATCTTGTTAAGTCTTCATCACTGCACATCGTCCCCCAGCTTTGATTGTCTAAGCACACTACTCAAACATAAGAAAAAAATATATTTAATTAATAAAGATATGAGAAAGAAGACCTCATCTGGACATGGTGTAGGGCAGCCTGCTCTGGGTGGTCCTGGCTGATCAGAGTGCCTTGCACCAGGTGACCTCCAGAGGTCCCTTCCCACCTGAACCATTCTGTGAGTCTGTGAGGGGATGTGTGTGGGGTCAAACCACGTTACCACTCCCCCAGATTTGCCATGGCTGATGAAGGTCACGGACGAACACATTCTGGGGAGAGGGGCATGGGAAGTGTTGAAAGTACCCCAGCTCCCATGAGGCTCATTCCATGCTGACCCCAGTGCTGTTGTAAGTCAAATCCTGTCTTCCTGCTAGGGATGAATGGCATCACTGCCTACTGATTGCCAAAAATGCAACAGGGTTTGGCCTCATTTGACAGCCCTGTGGGTGATTATGCTATATATATATGATTGTGTGAATAATGACTATTTCTCCATGTTTTGTTTTACTCTGGACTGCAATCTGTTTCCAGTGCAATATTCCAGTAACAATATTCTTCTACATATAGACTTCCTATAAATATCTTGCTGCAAGTCTTTTCTGTGGTACAAAGACAGCAGGCATCTCAAGTCCCACGTGTATGCCAGCACGTTTGTGATCAGCAGGGGCTCGATTTCCATGGAGCTCAGATACAGCACAGAGAAATATGGCAGCTTAAGGTGAACAGTGAGGAGTAGGATTGTCATTATTGTAATTGGGCAAAAGGGACATAGGGAAATAACAGTTATGAGGCATGGAAGAATACAACTGGTAGGGGTCTCAAGAGATCATCCCAGTCATTCCTGTTGGCTAAGGCAGGATGAGTCATACTTCTGTCAATCCTTACATGATAGCCAAGCCTGTACCTGATAGGATAATCTAGGCTCCAGTGCTGGATCCCACTGTCATCTCAGGCAGTGAAGTCCAGTGTCTCCCTTTAGCCAATTTAGTGCAACCCTTCCTTCACATCATTTTTGAATTCCTTTACTTTCTCCTCATCTGGAATGCAAAAAACAAAGAAAAAGAAAATACTACTACTACTACTACTACTACTAAAAATCTTAAGAAGTTAGGTCATTGCCATTGGCGTTTTTATGTTTGAAGAATATTCCAAATAAGCTGTCCAGCCTTGGCTTTCTTGCCTTTCCCCACAGGTTGTGGTGGAGGACCCCTCTGCCTCAGCAGTCCTTCCCAGTCCCCTGGCCATGCCTGTCAGCCTTTGGTACATCACAAATGGTGAGTCTTAGGGACAAATGTCAAAGACTGCTCCTCTCATCAGCACTGACAGTGCTCCGGCCATGGTGGCTGGGACCTGTTCCCAGTTGGCCATTACCAGAGGGAGCCTTGGGACAGGAGAAGAGGATGGGGAATTTTCCCCACAAAACAATGAAAAGACAAAAAGTCAACAGGGAGAGAGGACAAAATGCACCTGAAGTTCAAACTGTGCAGAATGAGTTCCTCCATAATTCCAAGGGGCCTACCACTGGTCCTAGGGGAGCAACTGGCATCTTGGGCTGTTTTTGTCCAAAATACATGATTTTCTGGGAAAGGGAAGCAGCTTCAAATACCCTCTATTGAGATCCTATTTGGGAATTGAAATTACTATCCTGCTGTTATTGGCTACTCACTGCTAACTCATTCCTTCTAATGCTGGCTCAGCCATCGATACCACACAAACAGAACCAGATTTATTTTTTTAAAACACAATTTTAAGTGTTTTCTTGAAGGAAACCCCCCAAAGACCTTCCTTTATTCATGAGATAATTTCTTTTAGACTATGAACACCCTCACACTTTTTGAGAGCAAGGTATATATGGTTCCAGCTGAGTGCATTACAATAGGCTTGTTTGACTCATGGTTTTGCATTCCTCGTTAGTACAGCCTTCAGAGATTTAATTTACTAAGCTTAAGAAATCCTTGTTTTGGACAGTGTGATGCAATTCCTGTGTGTGGGGCTGCCAGAGCAAGGTATGAACTGTCAGGGACCAGCCTATGGTCAGGTTTGGCAACAAGAATCACCTCTTGGAAGTAAGTTTTGAGACCTCCTGTTATGTTATTGTTTATTTTCAGGCAACTAGATTATTAGAAGCATGGAACAAGAGGAAACAGGCTCAAGTTGTGCCAGGAAGGTTTAGATTGGATATCAGGAAAAATTTCTTCACTGAAAGGGTTGTGAAGCACTGGAACAGATTGCACAGGGAAGTGGTTGAGTTGCCTTCCCTGGAGGGATTTAAAAGACATGTACATAAATCTTAGAGACATGGTTTAGTGGTGGACTTGGCAGTGCTGGGCTAATGGTTGGGCTCAATGATCTTAGAGGTATTTTCCAACCTAAATGAAATTAGTGTGTTACAGGTATTTAAATGAATCATGAACAGCTCAGAGAAGTTTATGTAATTTCTGTAATGGCAAATAATTTCCTGATCTTTGCCCTACATTTTCATGCAAGGTAAACCTTTGTGCCTGGTGTGACCCTAAAGTACAGTCTAAAGGGTCAACCTACTAGAAAACAAGAGCTTGCACATGGACACTTGGGTAACCTTATCTGCTGTTCCCTACCACTGTTACCAAAACACATTGATTACTAGAGTCATACAGGGTTCCCACTGACATGCAGGTATCTTTCCTGAATTCACTTGGAGCTGCAAGGCACCCTCATTTTATTTCCCCTTTCTTCCCTTTTGCTTCATGCAGTTTCTCTTGCAGAACAGTGCCAGCTGTGACCATTGCCACAGCTCAGGGATGCTGCTTTGGGACGCCACGCTGCTCATGGTTTGCCAGCAGCTTCTGGGGATGTCTCTCAGAGAAACCACCATGTGAACATGTGTGGTGGTGCTCTGTGGGGTGTGCCCCTCACAGCTGCTTTGTTTTGTCATTCTAGGGACACTATTGGAAATGACATTCATTGTAATGTGTTCATCCCACTGAATTTAATTAGAAACACTCAGCTTTAATTAAGTGTTTGTTTTGCAGTCGCAGTAGTTCTGTTTTGATAAGACTCTGTCATGCAAATCCTAAATGAAGCTGGGGAAGTATATTGTGGCATGTCATAGCTCCTGAGTATTGATTAAATACAATAGAGTGTGAGATACAGTTGCTGAGAGTGGGAGGCAACTCTGTGCTTTTCTTCAAATATTTACCTCATACTTTCCAGGAAGTTTCCTGCAGTATTAGCTGTCTGTGTCTTCAGACTCGTTCTTTGCTTTCCAGCATCCTCTTCCTGTAACTTCTTCAGGGAGTGATGGGGGTGCAGTGGGGACAGGGGCTGTTGTGCAGTGCAACTGACTCTTCTGTCCTTTCATCCAGAGCACACTCAGCACAGGGGGAGCAGGGACAAAATAAGGCACCATGATGAAACTATAGACCTCTTTTTCTCTCTCTTTTTCTCAGTAAACCTGCACTTTCACCTTTTCATGCAGAGTTTGAGTGCTTACACTGCAGCTGTGTGACTTACCCATGCATGGCTCACTCCATATATATAAAAAGCTGCATATTCTGCAGCTTCTGCCTCTGTTAATGGTTTTTTCTACTTACCTACAAACCATTATTGCCAATGGCCTACCCCACTCCATGATGACACTCTTTCTTTACTTTGATTATGACATCATCAAAATTAACAACCCTTTATGGTTGGTCTGGTGTCCTCCCCTCCTGGAAGTTCAGTCCTAAAAGGAGATTAAAGGATAACAAACAAAGACAAATCACCACTCAAACAGATTTTGCAGTCAGACTAATTGTGAGCAGATGAAGCAGCTCTGTGCAGAGCTTCTGAACCTGTGGAGGTTGCATTCCTGGGGAGACCAAGCAGGCTGAGCAGCCAGGACAAGACAGCCTCCCCAGGGCAGTGGCCCACAGATACAGATTGCTCTTCCCTTGAAAGTCCCTCTGTCTCTGGGTAGGTACATGAACAGATTGTGATTTGTTTTCTCTGCTCTCTCTTTTCTGTGCAAACAGCTTCTCCTGCAGTCTTCTTACCTCCTACGTTCACCCTGTCCTTGAATGTCTTCATTTTGCTCTTGGAAGTTTTTGTGCTTTCCTTCTGTCTTTCCCTTCTTCCAGCTTCATTTTCCCAAGGTGATCTACCTTCAGTAAACAGCTGCTGAGCTCAAGGGCCTGCTGTTGTTCCTGGCAGAGATATCCCATATAACCCACAGACAGACACTCCCCAGCCCAGCAATTTCCATAGTAAGAGCTTCATGACATTGGTTGGAGCCAGATCTCCAAATCACAGAACAGAATCATTGAATATCCCGAGTTGGAAGGGACCCACAAGGATCATCAAGTTCAACTTCTGGCCCTGCACAGGACCATCCCCAAGAGTCACACCATGTGCCTGAGAGTATTGTCCAAACACTCCCTGAACTCTGTCAGGCTTCATGATGTGCCCCTTTTCCTGGGCAGCCTGTTCCAGTCCCCAACCACCCTCTGGGGGAAGAACTTTTTTCTAATATCCAAGCTAAACCTCCCCTGACACAATTTCAGGCCATTCCCTCGGGTCCTGTCACTGTCACCACAGAGCAGAGATCAGTACCTGCCCCTCCACTTCACCTCACAGGGAAGTTGTAACTGCAATGAAGTCTACCCTCAGTCTCCCCTTCTCTAGACTGAACAGACCAAGTGTCCTCAGACACTTCTTGTATGGCTTCTCCTCAGGTTGCCCTCCTTTGGATGCTCTCTAGGAGCTTAATAGCTTCTTTATATTGTGGTGACCAAAACTGCACACAATGTTAAGACATTTATGCAAAAACAATAGTTTAATATGGGAAATATTAATAGTATTCACATTTTATGCCATAGCATTTAAAGAAATGCAAATTGCCTTCCTTGAGTTTATTACATTCTCTGGCCTCCAACAATCCATCATGAGAAGCAGGTATGACAATCCCCCACAGAAGTTCCCATGGTAGTTTGAAGCCAGCTGAATACACAGCTTGCAACAACAGAAGGCTTTAGAAGACAGCTTTGACTCCAGTTTGAATGCACTCCTTGGTTACATAGTTCTCTGCAGTGCTGCTGGCCACTCTCCCCATCCCCACTGGAAAGCAGCCTCATATGGGTTACAGGCATTATTGCAAAATATGGCAGGGAGGGAGGGTCTCCATGCATGATGGAATAAACACATGGGCTGTGGACTATCCCCACCTCACCAAAACTCATGCCAGGAATGGGGCAGACCTACTTGCCATGTCTGTGCCTTCCCTCCTCACAGGGCCTCGTTGAGAAACAAGCCACATTTTGTCTCTAAGGTAGAAAGGAAAAGTGAGGGAGAATGGTTAAAAAGTGGGAAGTGAGGACTACCATACAACTGCTCTGCCAGCTCAAAAAATGTTTCAGTGCTATGATAACATCCTTACAAGTGAAACCTTTCCCTTCTGGAACCTGAAACAACTGTGCAGCTGCTCTGGGAGAATGGAGGAAGGATGTAGGCATAGACATGGGTTTGGGCAGGAGAATCTCCTTCCTCCTCACAGCAAATGTGATGCTGCAAATGTCCCTGGGAGCCTTATGAGGATGCACCCGGTGCATTCCAGGGGTTGCAACTAATGTGTGACACACAGGCAGATAAGACACCCTGCTACTAAGTGAGAGCAATGAAACTACTAGGGGACCTGTGTGGGGACAGTGGCACAACTGAAGAGTATGACACCTTAAGTGCCTAGAACAGTCATCCATTCTCACTTCTTTCCACCAATTTGGGGGATAAATGCTTGGGCATCACCCCTTAGGAGAGGCATGGGCTGTGTGGCACTGTGGTCCCAGAATCAATTTAATAGGAAGGGCTAGTGAGACCCTTCTAAATAATATTTGTTGTCTGGAGCTGCCAAGTGATCTGAAAAAAACCTGAAGCCTTATATAACTCTGTGTAGAAGGAAGTTTTCTCCTCACTTCAGCCTAAAGCAAATTGCTTGCACTTTACTTTCCTTTTGCCTTGACAAAGTAGCTGTTAGTAAACGCAGACCTTAACCATGAAGCAGTGCCCTTTGCTCCATTGTCTTCCCCTTCTCATGCTGCAGAAGCTGGGAAGGGAGCACACCAGGATGTTTTGGGATTCTGGGTCACTAGTAGCATTAGGCTGTCTCTACCTCCCCATGCTGCTGCCTTCTGCTTATGTGTGGGATACACTTTCCATAGCACTTATTCCCACACGCTTCAGATCCACTCTCCCAGCATTGTAATAGTGATTTATGTGCATCTGTGCTGGCAGCCCACCCTGTGTAGCTGTAGGATTACATAAAGATGGGTGACAGGGAGAGCTCTTAATCACTACATGAAAAAACATTTAACTGTTACCTGTCTCACAACGAGGAGCAGTGCTTTTAAAGCCCTTGTGACATTTCCATGCTTAAAGCTCAAAATCTTGTTTTAAATCTCCTGTCATCACATATGAGCCTTGTTATTTGGTACAGGAATTAAAAATATTTATGTATCAGCTTTCAGAGAAAGAACGTGCAGAGTGTTAATGGCCTTTTATGTTCAGGTTTTGATTCCCATTCTCAGTTCCTATTCTCTCTGAATGTCCCAGATTGAAAAAGAAGTCTCATTTCCATTTCATATACACATAGATACACACAAACACTGAGAAGCAGCTTGCAGAAGTGAGCTGACATGCTGCCTGTTTATGAAAAGCCATTTCTCAAATGCATTCTGGAATAACTTCCTCTGTTAACTTTTATTCCAAAATGGTGTTTATACCAGTGAGTTATAACCGAACATGTAAAATACAGCAGGGCATTCTTTCCCCTCATGACAAGACTTAAATACACTTCCTTTTTATTCCCAGTGTGATTTATTATCTGTCTAAATGTACAGCCTGCCCACCCCCGGCAGACACCTCATCTTCTTTTGTATCTTGAACACACAGCAGATGCTTAGGAAGTAACAAACTAATAGTGTAACAGCAATAGCTAGAATATAAATATGTGTGGCTGTAAGAAATGTTGTGGTAACAATATTAGATTTTTGTGGTTTACAGTTTCAACTTTGACTTTCAGAAAGCGACATTTATATGCGCTCTGGGATTGTGATAATAATCTTGGTACTCCAAAGTAGTTTTCCAGTTTGAAGGCTAATATAAAACAAATTAATTTCAGTTCTTAGATTAAGCATCTTCCCTTCCCTAGATGGTAATGAGTCAAAGCTACTATAATAAAATTTAATGTCTGCTGTCCTGTGTGTGAGGTTTTTTCCCTTAGCTCATATGCACTCTCTTGCTAGTAAAAATGTAAATGCAGAGCTCTTGATTAAAGATCTTCCCATACAAAACAAGCTCCTGATGTTGACCGTTCTGTGCACTCACAAAGTAATTGTAACTGTAGTGTTTAAACAAAAAAACCCCAAAACCCACAAAAACCCAACAAAAAACTCAACAAAAAACTTTATCACTCCACATCTTTGTTTGCACAGACTCTACGTTTTCCCTTTTATAATATTTACAAGGACATTTTCCATTCAGTATTTTCTATGGAGTGCTGCCCAAGAATTTGTGCAGAACCCAGTGGGTGTCAGCTGCAGATGCTACTGAATTTGATGAAGCTGGAAGGCAGGATAAAAGCAAAGAAGACTGATAGTTGCATTACTGGCTGAAAATAGAAGGTCCATTTGAAACAGTGATATTTTGTAGCCTCTGATCAGACACTCCAAGTCTGGAATAGCAGAACACTGTCAGAGGTGACAAAAGTGCCCTAACAAATTATCCAGCTGCCTGTTAATAATCTGATGTTGGTTTCCAAGGAAGACTTTTTTTGTCACACACTATCAGAAAGAGCATCATAAAAATCATAGTTCTGTTCTGGAATGAAACCGAGGTGTTCTGTCCTGGGGAAAAATTCAGAGATGATGTCTTCAGCCCAGGGACTCTGCGGGGAAAGGATCGCTCCCAGCAGTGTGCAGAAAACAAGCTCCTACCAAGAGAAGCACAGATACTAAATTTCACATTGGGGTATCTTCTAAGGTTGTCCCATATTCACCCAGAGCCCCAGAATATTCAGATATTGAACATGTAAATACCACACAGATATCCTCCTGGAGATAAACTGTTTTCATACTCTGTAGGTATGTTGTTCATCACAAAAGTCAGCCAGTAGCTACCATACTTTGGAGGTTGGCAGGAGCTCACATGGATAAACATTGATCTGTCACTGATGCTCTTGTTATGATCTTGTCTATGGATACATTGAGAGATGCACAGAGAGGCTTCCTTAAAAAATGATTGTGATGTTCCCATTTCTGCAACTTTGTCCTATAATATTGGATGATTGCTGTTTAATATATTTTAATAGCATTTTTTACAACTAATGGGACACTGAATTTTGTTTTCCAAGACCATAGAAACATTCAGAATTAATGCAATCAGGCTGTTAACACTTGTCTTTACTACAAGACTTAGGTACTTAATGCCTTCTTTGTCTCAGTTCAATAGTAAGATCAGTTCTTCTCCAGATACCCTGATACCTGAGCTGGAAGACAGGGAAAAGAAGCAGATTGAAGCCCTCATAATCCAAGGGGAAATGGTCAGCAGTGTGCCCAGGCAGCCAAGAAGACCAGTGTCATCCTGGCTTGTATCAGAAATAGTGTAGCTAGTAGGACCAGGACGGTGATTGTCCCCCTGTACTCAGCACTGGTGAGGCCACACGTTGAATCCTGTGTTCAGGTCTGGGCCTCTCACTACAAGAATGACATTGAGGTGCTGGAGCATGTCCAGGGAATGTCAACACAACTGGTGAAGGGTCTGGAGCAACAGTCTTATGAGGAGCAGTTGGGGGAACTGGTGGTGTTTAGCTTGGAGAAAAGGAGGCTCAGGGGCACTGTATCACTCACCTGAAAGGGGGTTGTAGCCAGGTGGGGCTCAGTCTCTTCTCCCAGTTAACAAGTGATAAGATACGAGGAAAGGGCCTCAGGTTGCACCAGGGAAGGTTTAGATTGGATCTTGGGGAAAATTTATTCATGGAAAATGTTGTCCAGCACTGGAACAGGCTGTCCAGGGAAGTGGTTAAGTCACTATCCCTAGAGTTATTCAAAATATGTGTGGATATGGTATTTGTGGACATGGTTTAGTGGTAGATTCAGCAATGATAGATTAACAGTTGCATTCAATGATCTTAGAGGTCTTTTCAAACCTAAATGATACTATGATCCTATGAAAAGATGTTACTTTGGATTGGAGGCTTGGCATTGTCTTTCTTATGTGCTTCCCACTACGAAAGAATGAGCTTATCAGCAAAAAGATATTGAGGGTATCTTATAGTCCTAAATCAGAAGTTTATCTACATTCATAAACACAAGCATCCTAGCCAAGGCAAAAAGGGAAAGCCTAGTGTTTTGTTTACAAAGAGATAGCTGCCCTTCAAATATTTACAAAGAATGAAGACAAATTCAAGAGCGGTTGGCAGAAGGATTGGAAGCAGTAATGAGTATCTTCATGCAAGCTTATTATTCTTGGGATGTAAAAAGACTTTGCAAAAATAGTTAATGCTGAAATTATGAATGTAACTATGAAGAAAAAAGGGATTTAAATACAACAGATGCCAAGCAAGTTCTGCATCCACAGTCACATAATTTGATATTACCCTTTCAGTTTCTTTGATTTAGGAAGATTATGTACCTGAGGGAGAAGTCCTTGTATAAGTAAATCTGAGTGAAAAACAGCTTAGGAATGTTCACACCTACTTGTGGACAACGTGTGCTACACATTTTATTAAAAAAGGCATGGCAGTTCAGAAGAGAGGAGTGTCTGTTTACCTCAGCCTGGCTGAACAGGTTGAGTTTCCATGCCTGGGGATGAGAAAAGATGGCTCACCTACGATAAGTGGGGGTAATTTAGGACAGGGCAGAGAGGAGGGGAGAGAGTCAGCTAACAGGGAACTCACAGTGTGTGGATGGATCAGGGGACTTTGGGGAAAAGCAGACCCACAGTTCAGCCTTTGAGATGATGGAAAGGATGGGGCTTTCTTAGGGAACCATATGGACAAAACTGCTGTTGGATAGAAAATGGGATATTTTCTCCATGAGGCCAAAATGGACTGGGGGAGATGTGTTTTCTGATCTTACTTATTCAACATTTTACTTCCAGCAATTCTGGTTATTCATTTGTTGTTGTTTTTGTTTACAGACAGCAACTGTTTGGCTTGTTCTAGGTCCTTGTTTTGCCTGGTGGTGAGTCATTCCCCCGATGTCAGAGGCATTTCAGTTTGCCTGTTTGAAAGTGCAGGTGAGGCAGGTGTGTCCTGAGGCTCTGGCCAGCACAAGGGCTCTTTGTGGTGTTTTGGCCATGCTCTGCTAACCTGTGCATATCTTGGCAAACCAGGTATCATGTCTGCCAGTTGTATTGTGGGTGTCTTACAGCTGTTTTCTCTTTCAAAGACTGCACTGTGAATAAAGTGAATGAGAATTGCCTGCTTTCTGCTTCACATCCAGATTTTTCAGAGCTGTTTCTGTTTTTCTTTGAATGTGAGTGAAAGGTGCTTGGCCATTTCACATGGCTCAGGACGACCTTTTTTATACGGTGGTGCCCACTGGGGAAATATCTGCATTTCATGGCTCTTTGTGCTCCCATGGGTGTGGAGAGCTGATTTGGCTGTCCTCCTTCAGTTCTGCCTTGGGACAGAAGAGTTGTCAGTGCATGTCGTTTGTCAGAGATTAGTTTAATTTATATTGTTTGAGAACTGTTGGACTTTTCCCCCAACTAACTTAGAGGGAGAGCTTCATCTCCCCCCTCTTGATTTCCTTGACTTCAAATTGCTGGGATAGACTAAGGACAGAAGGGATAGTCCTCAACATGCAGGCTGTGAGATTAGGTGCTTTACCTCAGTACACTGATCACAGTCTTGCTAGTCCCAGATCCTCATCATTTCAGTGGTTAAAAGCTCAATTTCCATCCTGGAACTATTTGAGGCCAATTTATAACCATTTGTTCTTGTTCCAAAGTTGTCTTGCGGTTTGAATAGCTCTTCTCACTCCCTGGTATTCCCCTTCCTCGAGGGATATTTATAAAAAGCTATCCTATCTCCTTTCAGTTTTTGCTTAGTTATAGGCTGAGCAAGGGCATCTCTCTTAATCTCCCCTGACAATTCTGGTAACCTTTTTCCTGCACCTCTTCCTGTTTGAACTCTTCCCCTTGGATATGGCTGATGGGACTGATCAGCAACAGCTTACTGTCTGAGGTGGTGTAGTTTGAGGAGAGCTTGTGCATGTAAAAACAAGAGTGCTGTGGGAATGAACAGCCCCACTCATTGCTCTGAGGCAGATACATCCATCTCGGGCATTGGATAGGGGAAAGAAGACAGAAAGATATGATACAGCTGACACAAGCAGAACTTCACACAAACATCTTGGAGCCATCGGATCTTTCAAAACAATTATCAGAAATCCACACCCTGATGAGCAACCCTTGTGTAATGCACTTGATAAGCAAACAGGATGTGGAGGCCTGCATCATCTGCCTGGAGGACCCAGAGCTCAGAAAATCCACAGGGGATTAACACAGGGAAACTCCAGCATATCTGTCTCTGTGTGGGTCAGCAGCATAAGGCAGCCTTCTTAGGCCAGTAGCTGGTAAGGCAGAGATTTGTCCCAGAGCATTCCAGACCTATTTCCCACTGGTAACACTGCAAATGCCAGAACTCCTGTCAGCATTACTGGACTCTGTCCTGGTACAGTGGCTCACTGTGCCCTAAATCAAAGGCAAAGCTACAAAAATTAAGCAACACCAATCCATCCTTTGCCATAGACACGTTTTTGGAAAGTCCTCTACCTTGTCATGTACTGAGCCCTGAAGGTAGAGCACCATGGCCAGACACTCAACACTGCCCAGCATCCTCTGCTCTGACACCCCCTTTCCTTCTGCTTGGCCCTGCTGCCCCACAGCCAACTACCTGTCCTTGCCACATAGGCTCAGCTTCATATCTATCACTTGGTCATTCAGCTATGGACCCCTTCAATGCAGTGCATGGCTTTGCTGTTGATGAATAACATCCCTGTGATGTGGACCAAGGTGGAGTGTGATGGCAGAGACCGTAGCCTACATGTTACACCTGGAACAGGCCGACCTCCTGTTTGATTTCCTGGTGCTCAGTTGTCATCTTGGGAGGTAGTTGTGCTCGGTCTAACATTTGATGCCAACGTTTTCCAAGGTTCTCTTGTGCCTGCAAAGCCTTTCTACTGTGAGAGATTTCCATGCTGTGGAAGAGATACTAAACTCTGTTTTGAGAAGCTGTTAAACACTGCAGTTTAAACTGTTGGATCAGTCCCCAAATTCAGAGGACCTAGGCTGTATTTTCTGTTCAGTGGGTGCATTTCCTCAACCCTCTCTGTGGCAAAGATTGTGCTTGCTAGAGGCACAGTACTGCTGGATAACTGGAAAAACAGTGGATGAAGAAGTCAGAGTGTTCTTCACTGCATTACCCACTATGGACTCAGTTCCCACTCTCATTGGGATCTAAAGTACCAGAGAAGCACAGAAAATAAACAGGCTGATGTCTACCCTGATAAGCTGCTTATTGTACTGCCTTGCTCACAGCATATGCCATGATTTTGTAAATGTAAGTTATTTCTCTCCTACACTCCACAGAATTTTTGCTGGGAAATGCTTCTCGAGGCTACAATACCATGAAGTAGAATAAGACCGACCTGCCACTATTACACGATTTTTATCCCCACCCCATACATGACAGCTCACTTGGTCTCTGGGATTGCTGAGATTCTTCCAGCTGGACCACCAGTTCTGGTGCTCTGTCCTGGTCCTGGGTTACTGTACACAGGTTGTTTTCTCTTTGCACCACACACTTGCCCATTTGTACTTTCTCCTACATTCTTCCTTTCTCCCTGTCTTTATTTGCTGTATCTTTCCACTGTCTTCTGTGTGACCCTGAAAATTTATGCTGTCAACCTCCTCTTCCAGGTGTGTATTCTCTCCTCTTTTTCTTTTTACCTTCCTCTAGTAAATTAACATTTGCCATGTTTGCCTGAGTGCTTTTCATTTCACACAATTTCTTGGTGTTTTCTTCTTTCCTTCATCTATTATCTGTCCTTTTTTTTTTTTTTTTTGGCTGTTGTTTTTCACACATTGAGGGATCTGTTGCTGGCTGCCCCTGCCATGCTTACTTGCTTTTCCCATGGGCATCTCCTCTGGTGCTTTTTGGAGAACTGGTTTGACTTCATACAAACTTTCTGCTTCAGTATGATGAAAGCTCTGGCTGTCTCTGGGCAGGGTTGTAGTTTGTGGAGGGTCAGGCACCTTCCCTCCCATGTAGGAGCTGTGCAGGACACTGCATCAGAAAGCCAGAAATGGGGAGAAAAGCACTCTGTGCCCCCCTGCCAGTGCACAGCAGCACCAATTCTTCCAACATAATTCCTGCTGTCTGCAGGAGGTGATGGTGCTAATTAGGACTTTCCAGCATGACACTACTGCTGGCTCTGCTCAGCCTTTACAAAGCTGTTTCACAGGTGGACACGGTGGCTGGTTTATTGCCAAGAGACAGAACGAGGAGAGAGAAGAGGCTGTGGGTGGCGACTGGAGGATGCGGGGGAAGGATGGTCGAGAATGGCTGTGGGGGTCCTGCCTGCAGGATCAGGCTGCTCTGGAATCTTACTTCAGACAAACAGAAAAATGAAATAGTGTTTCTAGAAAAAGCCAGCAAAGCTAAGTTTAACTGGACAACATGTGGGATATATTTGGAGTGGGAAGTCCAGCAACAAGAAGTTTCTCACAGAGATGTGCAAAAATATTCAGCAACACGGTTAGGGCCTCGTGCAGTTTGCCTTGGAGATGTCTGTTCCCCCAAGCAACACACCTCCAAACTTGTGTGCCTGCTGTGCAGGGCAGTTTTTCCTTCTGTAGCTGCTTTTCTTGACTTTTTTCCTACCTGTCTTAACCTCTACCCTTTGCAACTCTTGGTCATACCTTATCCTGATTGCTAAAAATGAAATGCTGTTTCTCATAAGCCTGTGCAGGTGCCTTGTGATCTTTTCCCTTCTGGTTGCTGTTTTAGATAGAGTGGACACGAAGTCTTGGCAGGAATTTCAGTAAAATTGAAGTGCTGATAGAAAATGTTCATTGGGTTCTGGGCAAATCTAGAAGCATGATCTACTGGGAGATTTCAACTGGCTCATGAGTATGGCCTGCTACTGAAATGGAGACTCTTGTTGCTGTGCTACAGTGAAGGTGACTGTAATGGTGAAGAGAAGGAAGTGGGTATTTTTGGTGTGTAGTAACATCTCTTATTAAAACTTGTGTGTAGACTGTGGTTAAACTTGAAATGGTCACCTGAATCAAAGCCAGGGGATTCTGCCTTCATTGATATTTCAATCCAGTCCCTAGCAGTGTGTGGCTAATCCAAACTGAGTATGCATCTGTTTCTTAAACATTTTATCAGAGGCTATTTTCAGCTGTATTTTCTGATTGTAGCTATATGATACTTGATATCGAGTTTTTTAGATTTATTTGTTCTGAAAAAGAAATGGTAGATTTGAATACAAGATTTTACTGTTCCCACTGTTTTTCCTTAACTCTTTGACTGAACTCTTGCTATAATCAACATAGGAACCATCTTTGGGTTTGCTCTAGCTGTTTTTTATGAAAACTGCTTTGTGTTTCCAGGCCAAAGTATGTAGCAATCCTGAGTCAAACTAAGAAGTCTAAACTGCTATCATTTTAATAAGATTTCAAGGCATCCAGCACTTTACCAAGATTAGTAAATAACATAAGAATCATTCACAGTTTTACTGTAAAATTTCATAAAACTGCAATAATTCCTTACAGTGATTTCCTAACAAAAACACCCAGGAGTTTGTTCATTTGTGCTCAAATCTCAACATTTTAATATTCCTGATGCTCTAAGTCCTGTCTGCCCCAATTTAAATGTAAGAAAAATTTCAGATTTTACCTTGACAGCTTGGATCTTCCAAGTACAGTCTCCCAAGGGAGGTGAAGCACTTTAGGCTTTCTGCAAGGCTTATATGTTAGTCATTCCCCCTGTCCTCACAGAAGTGGTTGCAGAGAACACATTGCTAAACACCCAGACACGCCATATGTAAATAGGGCATCAAGTCTTCCTCTTCCTGATCTCTCAGTCTCACAGATTATTCTGGAACATGTTTAGGCCCTTGCTAAATAGTGGGCATTTTAGAGCATAAAGAAATAGTCTACAAGTCTATCTAAATATCAGTTAAGCAAAAATGTTAGGCTCTAGATAGGTGAAATACTGCTGTCCCAGAAGTTGCTAATCATGAGGTGGGCATGCATGTATGTAGGACTGCATGTCAGTAGGAATTATGAAGCAATTTCTGTAGTTTATAAATATTCCCAGTAATAGACTGTAACTGATCTAGCTCTTAATGGGGAAAAAAAAAGATACAGGAAAGTAAGCAAAATTCTGCACTAAAGAGGTACAAAAAAAAATCTCCAAATCATCATGCCAACCTATATATTCATGGGACACCTTCATCTACAATACTTCTTTCAGTTCTCATAGTCCTGGAGAAAAAGCATAGCAAAAACTGCCAGGTGTTTGCAATGGAGATGATGAAAATTATTAAAAAAACTGGAGAAATTTCTGTGGAACCAAGTGAAACTTATCAAATGTGAGTTTCACAAGAAGGACATAGTAAAGATCCATGAAAGCTCATAAGGAGATTCAAACTGCATCCAACCTTCACGAAATGGAATGCAACAATGCACCATATATCCAAAAATATGATGAGAAATACAGGACTGACTGTATTTGTAGCATCACATTTTTAATGAATAGTGTCTGTAGCTGGTATATATAGCTTTAGATAGAGCATTCAGTATATGGGCAATAGATTAGGAGGGAAGTGGGAAGGAGGAGCAAAGTCCTAGTATATCCCTTTGCTCTCGTTTTCCTTCTAAATGAAGCTTTGACTGTTTTCTTGAATAGCTGTTATGAAATCATAGTAAAGGTCATGTTTGCCTGTTTTGACATGTGTGTGCATGAACGTACATGTATGTAATTCATTCTAAGTTCTTGTATGTCTTATCCTTGCACCAGCTGCTGCAGCACTGGGAGTGCCCCTTCCAGCAGGGTATCCCTGGCTGCCCATTTGAGCGACCATGTCTGATGCCAACCTCTTTCTGGAGGTTAATGAATTAGAGGGACCAATAGCAGGATCTGTGTGATGATATGATAAAAAAAGAAGTGGAGATATTGTAAAAGTGAAAGTCTTTGATAAAGCTTAATGTATTTCAAGCAGGTCTGCTTCTGTTCCTCATTGCAGCCAAGGCGAATGAGCTCTCTGGGTGCATGTGTGCTTGTGCACGCAGGCGTGTAACATTCACTCTGCATCAAGCAAATTGCCTTGGCAGCATCCTGACAGCTGTGGTCCTCATGCCTCTGAGGCTAGGTAAGAAGACTGTTCTGTGTGATAGCATCAAGGGTAGACTTTCATTAGTTACTACTAAAAATATCAATGGCTGCCCACAGGTAGAGGTTGTATCCAGCCACACATGACTGTTGTATTCAGTTGTTTTTTCCTGGAGTGGATACTGGCTGGATTCTGACATTATGTAACTTGTATATTATCTAAGTTGCTATGCATGGGTCTCTGGACCGTAACTTACTGTTTTCTAAAGTGTGATTCTCTCATTCTTTCCAATAATGAGAAAACTTCTGTACAAAAATGATAAAAAAAAGTCTTTTTGAAGACAACTCAAAAAATAATTTCTATTTGCATGTTCATCCTCTTCACATCCTAATGTATGAATAATGTAAGAGCAAGGAATGCAAAAGCAGTGTTTATAGCCAAGGGCAGCTACTCTATTACTGACCCAGAGCTGTGACAAATTCTTAGTTTTCCTGAGCCTGAGAGATATATTTCTTTTCAAAGAGGACCACCTCCCACCATGCTAAATACTAAATAAACCATCAAATCTGCCTTGTGCAACCTCTGGTCTGGCACCATGCATATGTATATCGCCAGGTGTAACAAGCTAGAGCCCAACCAGCTGTGGAACAAGCAGTGCTCAGCACCACAAACCCCTTTGCCTTCACACCAAACATCTCCTTCTTTTCTTCTGCTCCTCAGGAACATCTTCCCACCCACGAGGTTTTCCTCATTTCCCTTTAACTTCACCCAGCACCGAGGTCTGTAAGATGTTTTCTCCCATTGCACTTCTGCTTCCCCACTCCTGTTTGTAAAGAACATAACTGGAGAAGGGAGAAATTAAGTCCTCAGTGCCTCTCTCTCTTCTTCCCATCTTTCTCCTACCTCCTACTCCCCCCTGCTTTTCCCTGTGACAAGACCAATGGACTGAGAAGCATCCAGTTGGTTTGATCTCTGCCCTGGTGCTCCCAGTGTCCCAGAACAGCAGTGAGGTGAGATGTGCTCTGGCTGCAGGAGCTGCAGCCGCCTGGCTCCTTGCCTTCTCTCTGGCACTCCTGGGTGCTCATGGGCAGTTGTTTCCCTGCTTGTGGTCCCCAGGGCCAGGCAGGGAGCTGTACTTGGCTGGCAATGACAAAGCAGTGCCTGCAAGGCAGCATCTTTTTTGAAAAGTTAATTAACATCTTCCTATATAGAGTATTTTAAGCTACAATAGCTGTCAAGTGACTCTTAAGGCAGTTTAACCTTCAGTATGGATGGGGATTGGGAATTTCAATTTAAAGGGTCCCAAATACCATTTTCTGCCTATTTTCTGTCACAGAGCTCCACTAGCCCACACACAGGTAGTCATTGTTTTGACACTGCTGAATACAAAGGGAAAAAAGGCAAATTATTATTTCTGGATTTTTTTTAAAGAGGATTTTAGTGCAAAAGAGGAAATGCAAGGGAAGGTTTCCTTTTGTTGTTTGGTAGTGTGCCCCCATGACAAAGAATAAAGATGTAACCAGGCTTTTGCAAAGTATATGCATCTGATCATGGAGCAGAGAGGTTGAGAGGAAAATATTATTGACGGACATAATATGGGAAAAACTCAAATCATAATTCCTTACTTAAGCACAAGAAAAGAAATTAGAGAAGGGAACTGATGAATATTTTATCCAAAACTGAGAATATGATCAGACTAACGATCAGAAAAATGCAACCGAGGAAGCCAAACAGCAGAGTACCTGTCTGCCTGAGTATGCACTATTTTTAAACAGCAGAAGACTTCACAGGTACTAACTGGTTCATTCTCTATGGTCACTTCATATGGCATGTTGTCCAGCTGTGAAATGTGTAAAGTGCTTTTGGGACTAGCAGAGCATCTTCTCTGACTGCCAGGTCTCTCTCGGATCAGGGACGGGGGAATTCCCTGCGTGGAGAGGCAATGTGCTGCCTCTCTACTTGCCCTGTGACACCGAGACCAACCAGGCTGAAGATGAGCTCCATTTATAGCTCAGCAGGAAGCCTGCCTGGTGGCCATCCTTCTCTCTTCTGTACAACAGAATCAATTTGATGCATGAGCTGAACAATCAGATTCAGATTATGAACATTGGGGATGCTCTTTTCTCTGTGACACTCCATCAGAACTGAAAGATGATGGGAAGGAGTGAATGGCAGTGTGTTCAATGGCTTATTGCATTTCTCCTTTGGGTGACTTTGTTGTTAACCCACATAAGTCTCACTCCATCATTCAGCTCTGCTTCCTAAGGCACCTACCAAAACCATTTATTTCTTTATTAAATCAATACAGAATTCTGAAAACTGTAATCTGGTGGCTTTTTTTCCCTTAATGACAGACAAGAGTCACTGATTCATTGAAATCAGTGTGGTGCAGACAGGAAGAGTTTGTATATACCAAATCTGCAACTATTCTTGGAGCTAAAGACCTGTAAATTGTCTCATAAGCTTCTAACTGCAAAGATTTAGTGTGTAGTGAGAAATAAAGTATTTTTCTTTCATGTTCTAGGCTTTTACCCTGGCTGAAGTGGCACTTGGTGACATACCCATATGATGCAGTGGTATATACAGAGGTGATTTAAGCTGTTCTTAGTGGCCCTCAGCATTTTCAGGGGCTGGAGTCTTGCTTTTCTCTAATATAATATGTTTGAGAACCCCATCTTGGGTAATTACCTGGTGGTGGGACAGGCCAGCTACTGTGGGACAGAGCTGGATGTGTGGTGGAAAACATTACCCTTTCTCTGACTCAGATGTTCATCACATTAAACCCCCAAATTCTCAGTTTGACATAGAGTATTACGCATCATATTTATGTTACAGCACCAGAATGGGGCAATATATTCAGAACATCATCTGAGGTAAGTGGGACACCATCAGCTGAGCAACTAGCTAACATATTGAGTTTATCTAGTCAAGTATTTGCTTTGTGGTTTATTACATCACATCCTTAAAGGGAGATGCTGAAGTTCCATAAATTCAGCTGACTATAGCACAAGTTACAGATACTCAGCATTTTGCACATCTTTGTGACTGGCACATACATAATGCAGTTTTGTCTTCACACTGTTGATTGCTGTTCTTCTTTTGAGTGCCAAAGCATACAGTGGGCCCGTAAGTGCAGCAAGCAGAATGCATTTGGCTAGTCTGTGATGGGGAACAGGTTGATAGCATAGAACAGGCACTGCTGAGAGGTCTGCAGAATCACAGTATATGCTGAGCTGGAAGGGACCCACAAGGGTCATGAAGTCCAACCCTTAGCCCTGCACAGGTTCTTCCCTAAGAGTCACACCATGTGCCTGAGAGTATCATCCAAACACTACTTGAACTCTGTCAGGTTTGGTGCTGTGACCACTTCTCTGGGGAGCCTGTTCCAGTGCCCAACCACCCTCTGGGGGAAGATATTTTCTAACACCCAATGTAAACCTCCCCTGACACAACTTCAGGCCATTCCTTAGGGCTCTGACACTGGTCACCACAGGGAAGAGATCAGTGCCTACCCCTGTTCTTTGCCTCATGAGGAAGTTGTAACTACAATGAGGTCTCCCCTCAGTCTCCTCTTCTCCAGGCTGAACAGACCAAGTGCCCTCAGCTGCTCCTCCTACGGCTTCCCCTGAAGGCCCTTCACCATCTTCGTTGCTCTCCTTTAGATGATCTGTAATAGCTTACTATCTTTCTGTTCCCAAACCTGCCCACAATATCCAAGATGAGGCTGCCCCAGTGCAGAGCAGAGCGGGACAATCCCCTCCCTTGCCCGGCTGGCGATGCTGTGCCTGATGCCCCCCAGGACAGGGTTGGCCCTCCTGGCTGCCAGGGCACTGCTGGCTCAGAGTCAACTTGCTGTCATCCAGGACCCCCAGGGCCCTTTCCACAGCACTGCTTTTCAGCATCTCATTCCCCAGTCTGTATGAACATCCAGGGTTGCCCCATTCCAGGTGCAAAATCTGGCACTTTCCCTTGTTGAACTTCATATGGCTGGTGATTGCCCAGCCCTCTAATTTGTCAAGGTCTCTCTGAAGGGCCTCCCTGCCTTTGAAAGTCCCAACAGCTCCTCTGAGTTTTATATCACCTGCAAACTTCCTTAGTATCCCCTCCAGTCCTGCATCCAGGTCATTTATAAAGATGTTGAAGAGCACAGGGCCCAAGAGGAAGTCCTGTTGGAACCTTGCTAGTGACAGGTCACCAGTCTGATGTCACCCCTTTCAGCTGTACCCCTCTTTAGCTGCAGTAGCTGCAGTAGCACACACTTTCCTTCTGTCTGCTGATATGAGGGGCAGATGATGAGGTTCATTTGTACAGTCCCTCAGCAGCAGGAGCCGGGCCTGTCTCCCCAGACTGTGCTCCATGCTCTTTGGCCAGCAGCCTGCCTGGGCTTTTCCCCTTGCTGGTAATGAACAATTTGCATCATCCCTCTGCATGTTTTAGTGTGAACTGTGATTGCCAGTGCTTATGGCAGGATAAAATGTAAGAGGGCCAAAACAGCACACACACAGTTTTGAGCCTGACTGAAGACAGAGTGTTTCCTTGCAAGGGATGGTCATGTTGGATAAAGTGAACTATTGGAACAATTATTAAAAGTTTTTATTTTCTGGACAGACTGTGATTCATCTTGGCATGCATAAGGGAGAGTAATATCTGAAGATAGATGGAGGGTCCCAATAACATTGGAAAGAAGAATTTAAACTAGGTAATTCTGATTTTGCATTGAGTTGTTGCATCACAGGAAATTCTCAGAAGAGTGGGAAAGGCTTGAATCTGGCCAAAAAAACCCAGAGGGAAAATTGGTATGTCAGGATGTGTAATGAAGCCATGAGCACTCTGAGGGTCTTGTCTAAAGATTGAAAGCTGTGTAGGGCTGGGGAAAAGAAGCAGAAATCCTGGAGCTGAATACATGTGTCTCTAACCCTAGAGAATATTGTGTCAGTCTTCAAACTGATGTAGGTAATTTAAATCTTAACTTCTCCATAACATTAATTTATTGCTAAGAGTGGTTTTCAGTGTAGGTGACAACATAGGATTTTGTATCCAAGGAGTGGTGAAGCATAGGTAGAAGAACTAGTCTAGTTTCATGTTGCTCACCATGCTTGTGCAAGGTCAAGAGTATTTCAGAGTGAGAAGTTTCCTCTAACAACCAGCACAGGTCAGTGTGGAAGATAATAATGTGTAGCATCACTTCTGAAGAATGTTTTCCAGTGACAAGCATGAACTAGATTCTCTCTGACATTTAGCAAAACAGTGAGAACTGTTCCTGACCTCTGAAACTCCTTCTTACCAGTTTGTGGATGGAAGTCATCAAAACATGCTGTAGCCAATAAAATCAATGGATTATTCATAAAAACATTAAGGAGTTATCTTGAGCCTCAAATATGTTGAAAACCTAAACGTGTTCTGTCATTAATTATAATCATATTGCATTTTAGTAACTAGCATGACTGACCCATGGAAATATGAGTGTACACAGTTACTTAGTAAGTGATAATATGTCCCTAGAGTCTAGGGTTTGTTGATATAAGCAAAATCTAATTTTTGAGTCTTAGTCTTAAAAATAACTGTGTAAAATATATTTTCATACTAGTATTGTCTTAGAATATCAAAAGTGGATGAGGGACTTTCCAGAGTAGACCAAAGTTTTTCCCAGGGAATTTATGAGATCACATGTTTGAGTGCATTAATAATGTGGTGTGCAGAGGAAGGTTATGATATAAATAATCTCCCAGATCATATGTAGAACCTGGGTATTTGAAGGAAGCTTGTACTCCTTATGTAGTTCTTGTGGGCCTCAAAGACCCTTTCTATATGTTTTGAGATGCTGCTAGTGTGTTACTCAGACATGCACATCTAAAGTTGGATCTTGCACTATTTTTCATGTTCTTCTACTGGTGCAACAGCGTGCTGGACTGAAGGTACAGGAGGCGCAAAGTATCTCTGGATCAGAGCTCCACAGCACTCACCTGCAAACAGAGAGCTCTTGTGAGACTGGATAACTCCCTGTCAAGACTGCAGTTCAGTTAATGTAAATTCAGGGAGTCAGTTGTTCTGCTGATTGTTTTAATTTTGGCAGCCTTTGTTGTAAGCAACATCTCTAATGTAGACCCTTCCAAAGGCCATGACTGGCTGCTCTGGTGTGATCCAATGGAGAGTGAAGCAGTGCTTTGCGGATGAATTGGGTTCCTCATACGTGTGCATGTGCTTTGTGCTTTCTTTGAGCAGCATTAGTACTGCAAGTGTGCACGGTAGTGCCGTCACGACACATTTTTCCCTTTGCAAGGGGAGTGCCTTGGGCTGTTCCTACCGAGAGAGCAAGTCTGTGTTAGTTTCAAAGCATCTTTCTGAACACTGCCAAAGCTCGCATGGCCTTCTCAGCATGAAGTTCCTATCACTCAGGAGCTGTCGGGGGCATTGCCTCTTCAGCTGGAAGTAATTTAAGCGAGCAAACAGGAGATGTGTGCCCAAACTGTGTAAAAACTTCATTTCTATTTTTAAATGACAGCCATTTCTCTCTTTCTGACAGGGCAAGCTCAGAAGTGAGGCCCCTCCTGTGAACGCATCCTCAGGGGTCTCCAGCGGGGCCTGGGAAGTTCTCTCAGGCTACTGATGGGCTCCTACAGAGTTTCAGGCACTCTGGGCCAAGCTCAGCAGGAGTACAAGAAAGAGCATCACTCACTGAGATCAAAGGAGTAGTGTCTGCTTACAGGCTGGCTCCACCTGGCCTGCCAGCCAGGAGCCCCAGAGGGCAGCCCTGCTTGCCCACAGCCCTTTGAAAAGCAACTGCTTCTGCTGTAGTTTTAAAAATGGCATCTTTATCCTTGTAAGTCTTTATTCTGTGATGTATATCCTGGAGGAAAACAACTGCATTCGTGACAATGAATCTACCATAAAGTGCTAAAGGGAGGACCCCTCTCCAGAGTGCTGCCTCTTTCATTCCATCCCTGCCTCCCTCAGCCTGGGGCATGGAAGAGTATTAAAAAGCATCTGTGTCTCCTGGGAGAAGCACATGGATGCACCAGGCACCCTGAAATCCCACATATTTCTCTGTGTGGGTGTTGAGAGTGGGCATGGCTGGCCACTGAGAGATCTCCGTGCTGCTGCCTGCAGTAGTCTGAGAGACAGGCAGGAGAAAGTTGTCTCCCCATCCAGCTGTGACAGGCTCTGAAGGTTTTCCATCCTGCCAGGACAGGAATGTGAGTGACAGTTGCATTTTTCTTTCATTCAAAACCTGCTAGTCCTGCATTTTAATTTGTTTTCTTCACAATGAAGGCAAAACAAAGCTTTGATGAAATGTCAGGGTACCCCTGCAAACAGAACAGCTCTGTCAAATAACTCCACCCCCTGCTTGTGCAGGTGGAGATCCCTCTTAGTGAGCAGCACAAAGCTGAACATTGTCTTGCAATAGAGATACAACAGTGAAAAATATGAGGCAAAGCGTGGCAGGGTGGAGGGCACAAAATGAAGTGCTCTGGGTTGCAGTTTGGATAACATCATACACTTCTGAATGTATGAGGTGCCCACAGTATGGTGTGGATGCCCAGGATGGTGTGAGTGCCCATGTCCTACTAGTGGCCAGAGACCTTATTTGGGGTGCCATGAATATCCATGTGGTGTGAAAAATATCCAGCAGGATGTTGTGTTGGTGACACATGCATAAGGGAGACCAAAAAGGGGGAACTGGCCACTCTTAGCTGTAGAGATGTGCTACAAATTTCCCACATTTCAACACTGCTGTTGACTTGGTGGATAGCTTTGCTCATTATGCCTGGTGGCACATGGAGGTATCTTGTGGGCTGGGATGCAGCAGAGTATTTTCCAAGTGCCATCTTGTTTCTCTGGAACACAGAATGTGAAAAGGTCTGCAAAACCACTCACAGGTTGTTTGGAGAGCCTGGTAATACCTTAATTTTCTCTCAGAAATTCTATGTTTCCTCCTCTTGGGTGATTTTCATTACCCATATCATTAGCTGTGGGAAGAGCAGGTGGATTGAGGTGTCAGGCTTAACCAGGAGGGAAAGTGCAAGGTGACCTGAGTGGTACTTACAGAGAGCATTGGCCATGGCCATGTGGTGGAGATGGTTTATGCTGACTGGGAGCATTCTTCAGCCTATCCCACAGTGATGCAACCTGGTGGAGTGCAAATCCTTCCTTATGGATTAGGGTTTTTCCTTGCTGACAAAAGAGATTGAAAAATGTTCAGATCCTGATCCTGACTTGATGACCCAGTCAGGATGAGGGACCTTGTCTGTGGCCTCTGCTTCCATGGAGGGACTCGAGCCATCTGCTCTCACAGGTATTTTAAACATCCTTTTTTCTTTGAGATTTTTACTTTGCTATCTTTTCTGACTTCATAGTTTTGAATAAGAGGTTGTGAAGAAATCATTCAAAGGAGGGTGTCCAGAAATGCCAAACCTATTTTTGTACAGGATCTCTTCAGATTAGACCTCTCTAAACAGCTGCTAGAGTGGGGTTCCCACTGAACAACCCCACACTCACACTGGTATTTCATCCCAGGCTTAGTATAAATATATGTCCAGTGGAGGTGTCTCTAATGAATAATTATTTGCAAACAAGAAATTTGTCTCAAGAACTGATTTCTGCTGTGACTAGTTGAAATCCTATTACACAGTGCAATGATGGCCTTTAAAATACAGTGTGTGTTGAGCCAAACCTGCTAACAAGGTGGATATTCTGTGGACTGAAATTTCCCTTTTTACTGGGTTTGTGCTCTGCCCATGTCCTTGCCTGTCTCAAGCAGCAGGCTCCGGGGCTGTTCTGAAAGCTTCATTAAAAAATGCTTTATGAAGGCCTTCTGATCTCAGCAGCAGGCAGGAGAGACCATGGCTGTATAACCTTGCCATTTGTACAGAGCAGGGGGTAAGCACTTCCCCCTAATGTCCACTCTTTTTAACGCTTTAAATAGCTCTCCTTGACACATGGCAATGAAAATGGCTTACTGACATGATTCTTTTAGCCCTGTGGCTATAAAGTCTGTTCTCTAAAGACAAATAGATGTGGAGACCATTTGGCTTAAACCCCCTTAAGCAAGTGAATAAAATTAATCAGCTGTCTTTTAACTCTGATTCATTTTTCCTTTAATTCAATTTACAAAAATGTGCAGGGAGAGTCTGAGCCTCTGGGTATATTAACATTAATAAAACACAATTAAGCAAATGTTATTATGTTGCCAGCAACAAAAGGAATGCCCCTGAGTATAAAGCTTCCCCTTGCTGTAATAAATATGCAGATACAAGAGCTGTGTATGCAACTGATTTCTTTAGCTGTCTTAAAAACTTAAAATATCCACTTTGGTTAATAGAAAGAAGATAGCAGGAACAGGCTGAAAGCACACCATGGCATAGTTTCCCAAAGAGGAGAAATGAGAGCGACATGTAGGAATGTTTTGCCTTTTGTAGTAAAATTTAAAGGTTTGGGCTTGATTGATAGGTGTGAGATGCAGAGCATTTGACTGAGACCTTTGAGAATGATCATATTTTCTCATTTTTTCTAAAGTGTGCCACAATCAAAACTCCACTCCCAGCAAGAAGAATAGTGGAATAAAAACTAATGAGGTAAGAAATCAGGCACATTAATAACCCAAAAGGAAAACAGATTTTTTTTTTTTTTGGTGAAAACTGACTAACTAATGTGACCAAAATACATAAATACATATATATGTATTCATGTATTCTGCATGTTTTGGAAGACTCCCTGAAAAATTAACATACATACATACATATATATGTGTGTGTGTGTGTGTATGAAAGTTAATTTCTCATGCTAATGAAGAATTTGCAGCTGCAGAGTAAGTATGCACATGTTGTGTAGGATCTAGAAGGACCCTGATTTGCCAAACTCAACAACGAAGTTCATTCATAATTATACCAATAGCAAGGCTTTACATAATGACATCCCTTTTCAAAGCACTGAATTAATTGTTGTCAGGTAACTGTTAAAAATATCAGCAAAATACAAACATCTGGTCAACAGCATTAAAGTTGTTTCTTTGGCATTTTGGGGTTTGCAGCTTGTGTTGAGCAAGGAATCTTCCCAGTGTTTTGGCCCCAGGCACTGAGGTTCTCTATTATTTATTTCTTTCTTCAACTCTTTTCCTTGTTACTTCCAGCTCTGCCAGGTGAGGATAAACCTTTATGCTAATCCACTGGAAGACTCTGAGTCCTTTTATTGTTTTATCAAGAAAAAAGTGATCCATTGTTCCTGAGAAGAGACTAGGAACCCTGTTTTGCCAGGATGCCAACCCTAATGGCATTCAATTATGATTCCTCAGTGAGTTAGTCACTTGGGGAAACCAAAATCCATTTGAAAGAGACATGGTGCATTTTCCCTTATGATCAATGTGGGTCAAGTTGGAAGACTTATGGGTGCTCCTGCCTGCAGCTCTCACTGCTGAGGGCAGCTGAGGGCTGTCATAGTCTCCTGGTGCTTGGCTGGACTGAGGTGGGAGAGACACATCCCTCCTGCAAAGAAGCAATGACTGTTATCCAGAGGATAAACTGACTGGGGGGGATGTAAATCTGGCCATAATGCTGTTGCTTTGGGCACATTCCATTGTCCGACCATCTGGGGCTGCAGGGCTGGAGGCAAGAGCCCACACAGGGTCCTGTTGCCTCCAGGCCCACATTTGCCCTTTCTGGGATACAATGGGATCCCAGCACAAGGGGAGGGTCCACTCCTCATGGGCAGCTCTGGCCTTTGTTAGCTCCAGGTTCTGTTCTGATGCAGTTGTCTGTAGAAAGACCAGAGGTGAGGACTGATCAGTGACACGAACAGCATCAGCAACAAAAGCAAGATGAACCCAGAGAAGGACAGGAAAAGAAAGAGAAAGGTCATGTGGGTTCTGCAATGCCCAGAGAAGTAATGGCTACAGAGTTAGAGCTATCTCTGCTGACTTGGGTTGGGAGGGTGCGTTTAGTCAACATGTAAGGCAAAAGGCAGTGTAAGGAGTTGCAGAAACAATCCAAAAGAAATAGGAAGCAGTTCAGTAATGATGTATGAGCTATATAAGGAAAGCCTGAGCAATGCTGGAGTTGTTTATCTGATAGAAAACTGACACATGATGGCCTTCTCCAAGTACATCAGGAGTTGCTAAAAGATTATGTATTGTTCTTTATGTCTGCTCCATTACAGCAAATAGGATTGGAACAAGGGAGGTTTCCTGTGAGTGAAGTTCTTTACTGTGAGGGTGGTGAGGCACTGAACAGGTTGCCCAGAGAAGCTGTAGATGCCCCATTTGTGGAAGTGTTCAAGGACAGGCTGGATGGGGCTTTGAGCAACCTGGTTTAGTGGAAGATTTTATGTTAGAGATTTTCCAACATTTTCTAATTGTTGAGAGAGTCAGGCAACTGAGCAGAGTGCCAAGCAAGGTTGTCTGCTTAGGCTTGGAGGTTTTGGGAAACATGTAAAGTGTTATTGATAGGAATGTTTTATATATAATTTATCCTGACCTGCTTAGGGATGGACTAAATGACTCCTTGAGCCAGTTCCAGTCCTATTTGCCGAGATTTCTATCTTCTGTAAACTCCAGTGTAGGTCTGACCTAGATGGAATATTTTTGCCATTAAGCAAAACAAAAAGCTTACAGATGTGAATAGCAAATTAAGTACTGCAAATTAAATCTTCAAGTAATTTTGCATGGTCTTTTCACATTGTAGTTATACTATATGAATGTTATTTTAGTTCACTGTGCATAAATAAGTTGAGAATTGATGTCCTTAATTTCCTTAATTGAAAACATCTCTACTTGTTTATGAGAGAGATTACCATTTTTAACAGACTCTTTGTGATCCACTGGGGTTATTGGCAGATTTCTTTGCATTGTTGCTAGGTAGCTTCCTCCATGCCAGCAGACAGACACTGCTGGGTATGTCATGGCTAATTAAAAAAAACATATTTTTGAGTATACAACAGCCCAAGTTTTCAAAGCTTATTGCTTGGGATAAGATCACCTTAATTGGTATGAGGACTGATGAGACAAAATGACAGCAAGTGTGCCATGTTTTAAAATAATTTGTTGCTTACAGTTCCCTGAATCCACAGGGTGAACAAAGTGGCAAATATCAGAATGCTCCCTATTTGTGAGAAAAGAGCATTGGCATGAGCTATTCTGATACTGGCTTTGTTCAGGCAATTTCAAAGAATCAGATATCACATTCGAATAGAAGAATATTAAATATAGGACTATTTAACATGGAATAATCATGAATTTTTAAAGGCATGTAAATTATTTCATTTCTACAGTGCCATTTGCTGTTAAAAAGCTGTTACAAGTTATTACCTACTCCACAATGGCCATATTTTTTGAAGATTAGCCAGCAGACTAGGTAAAAATGCCTCTGCAGAATGAGCTGAGGAGGTTTTATAGCAGACTAGATCAGTGCAAGGTGCTAAGAAAGAGCGAAGGTGACAGCTGTGCCCGGGCAGGGGAGGTGTGGGATGCCGCTGGCTACCTGCAGCCCTGGCACGGAGCATTGCTGGAAACTATCTTGTGCAGGGAGACAAGGCTGCACCATTCAATAAATGTAAAGCCTTGGCTAGCTTTTTTTCAGGTGACTTACACAGAATGCCAGTGCATGCAGTTAGCAAACATTAGAGAAGAGTCTTTGTATGAGTTAAATGTGCACAGGATCAGTTATGATTGCTTTGACCTCCATTCAGCCTCAGGAGAGCATCAGAAACTTACCTTTTCTGCAAAGAGGAATATAGGTCAAAGAATACATCTTCATTTAATCTCTTAGGAAAAAATTATTGAATGGCAGGCTGAAGTACAGGGATTATGGAAGCTGAAGACACCTGATGCAGATACAGAGATTTATCAGAGGGAATAGATTTAATAGGTGCTTGGATTTTCTTTTTCTTTGGAGGGATTGTTTTTAATCTGGATCTACTTCAAGGAAATGAATAGACTGAAAGAAGCTTTAAACTGCTTCTGCATCTAGGCAAGAATTAGATTTGTAAGGATCTTTGTGGAAACTTTTGAACTCTACAGACGCCTTTTACATAAGGTAGGTGAATAGTCTTACAGGGAAACTTTGAACTGACAACAGGAGTTGCTACCTTCTTCTCTACTTTAAAATCTTACTTAGCTAGTTGCTTTTTCTCTGTTCTATCCCTTCCTCTCTAAGTATATTGCATTTATTTTACCTGCTCATGTAAAATGCAGGTTGAAGGAGACACTGGGGCTTATCCCAGTTGTATGGCAATTGGTCTTTTGCCTGGCACCACTTCGAGGGATGCAAGTCTGGACTGGTGACCTTTCTCTCCTTGACAGAGGTATATATTTTTACTGCTGTGTCTGCCACTGGTCTCTGAGAGAAGAAAGTTCAACCTCTATCAAAAGAGGAAATCTGTGTTGAAGCATTGCTTGTTGGTTTCTTGGGAATCCCTGCCTGATGCTTTTTAAAAATAGGATTTATGTGAACTGTGTCTGTAGAGAAATGGTCCGTTCAGTCCCAAGCCTGGACTGGCCATGATTAATGTGAAGACAACTTGAGCAGTGGCTGACACAGGGAGTTGAGTGTGGTGATGCTTGTGATAAAGACACCATGCCTAGCTGAGAAATAGGAATAGCCTATTAATAATCAGAAACAAAGGTTTCATATATCTTTTAGCTAAAAAATTAGTACATCCTTGCTTGATCAGTGGCTTTTTGGAGGAATGGTGTGTGTCAGGACACTGTCAGGGAGGAGCCTCTTCTCTGACTGCTGCAAACTGAGCATGGTGTGTGGCAGTGCTCCTGCAGCCAGGGTGGAGGAATTTGCCCTGGGAGCCCACTGAATAATTTAGAAGCCATTGCAATCTGTAGGGGCACAATTATAGGGCTTGAGGGATGCTCTGATGGCACCTTCAGGCTTTCATGTAAAATGGCTGTGGTAGCTATGGCCCACAGAGTACCCCCACCCTCCCTTTGCAAACTGTGGTAGCAATGCAGGAGCTGACAGGAGCAGGGATGGGGACAAAGGAGAGGTTCGTTCAGAAAGTCTGGGCTTTGCTAGGGGGAAGTTTGGTCTATTTTCTGTGCCACACAATACCTCATGACAGATCCATGGTGGGGAAAGGAAGGGCAAATGGAGTGGAAAAGTATAATGGAAAAGATCTGTGCTGGTTCAGGATTCTCTGTGCTGTCGGATTGTCAGAAGTGTCGAGCATACAGAGTTCCTCTTGCCATGAAGAGACTGTACTTATAGCCACTATTTTTAATAGTGAGGAAAAAGTATTCTTGTGATGGCATATTCAATTTTCTGCATTCCTACAAACATATTTCATCTGCCTCCACCAACACAGGTAATCTACTTAGTGTTTATGTTTTTTATTCCTTTGAATTCTGCTTAAAATGGCACCTATTGTTGCTTTCCAGTATTCCTCCCCTCCTTCTCAAATACTACTTCTTTCTCTCCTGTTGTTTCTACAGAATAAAGCAAACAACTCCATTTTGTGCTGAGATTATTGACTCTGGAATCCTGCAAAACTCCTTTCTTAGTGATGAGGCTGAGACCCGGGAGCTGGAGGCTGGTTTCTTGACACGGCATCACTAAGGCACTGGAGATTTTTCATGCAGAAGGATTTTTAAAAATAAATGTATAAATCCTGCTAGTATTAAATCACTGCAGAAAGTGCTCTCAAGTTCATTTTAGGGCAGTCTCTGAAGATCTAAGTCTCGTGGCAGGGATCTTTCACATCCACTTAGCAGGTCAGTCTGTAATATTTTGGCAGTGCAGTGGCTCTCCTCCATGTCCTCAACGCTGCATGCTGTGCACTTACACTTCAAAAAGTGCTTCTAAAGGAGTGTCGGGTGGAACTGACTTTCTTCAGCCTCTGAGGGTGGGCACCAGAAATACCTGTGACCTCAGCAGTGCTCTGGGCAGCACTGGAACTTTCCTGGCAGTGCTCTGGGCATGCAGAGAAGGAGGAGAAACATGGGTTTGCCTAATTCTGTGAGTGAAAGGGATCCAGCACTGCAACTCTGTTACTGAAGGGGTGTTTGATGTCCTTAAAATCTCAGTAAGAGGCAAAATGTAATCTGATTATGTTAGGACACAATTTAATTACAAGAGGAATGCTGTCGAAAATCGAAGATTGGCAATTTTCAGTACATTTATTTAACATAAAAGTCTGTTTTAACTTTCACTCTGGGGTGAAGGATGGGTTTAATTAACTCTCTGATTTCTTGGGTTAAAGAAATTAGATTTTCTTAAACAGTATGGGAAAAAAAGGCTATCATTTTTTCATCTCTAGAGCAGCAAATTATTCACATGAATTTCATTTTGAATAAAACAGAGGTTTGCCTGTATTGGAGATCAGTTCTCATTTTATGCACTTGCCTGTGTCTACAGGGATGTGTTTGGTGGTGTCTACACCCAGATTGATCGTTACCTCTCCAGCCATTACCACGTATTGCAGCACCAACCTGTTTGCTGACAAGGCGTGGAGGTGCAGGGACTGTAAGCCCAGACTGGCCAGGGAGGATTCCCACATACAACGTGTGTGTGCAGCCCAAAGGCTCACTGAGCAATGGGGTGGTCTGGAGAACCCCTTTCAGTCACAGCCCCAGGGATATCCTCGGGTTTGATCCTTGGTGGTTTGTGAGGCAGCAGCATGATAAATACATGCCCACCAGCCACCATGGCAAGTGAGCATTCAGAAATTGTTCCACAGTATTTCTTTGCAATGGTATGTTCAGAATCAAACATCAGAACTCAGTTTTCTATAATTACACAAGTTTATGGAGCTGTCATCACCATGTCAAGACATCTAAGAAATTAGTTTGGGTTTTATTTCTAAAAAATAAAAAAAAGTCCTTTAAGGAGAATGTTGCCTTTCAAATACTTAAAAAGAAACAGAAAATGGCCAAGGTAGAATAGTTTGGTAGTTGTTTTAATGACCTGATTTATATTTAATTAATTACTGATAAGAATGAATACACTCTTTCCATATTTTGTATGAGTTAAATACATGTCTCTGCCTCAGTTATACCTCTGCAATTATATCGTTGGAATACATTAATTACAGGTTTGTGACATTATAACTGGTGAAGCAGAAATCTGCACATTTTCTGCATTGAAACATGACTGAAAAGCTTTAACAATTCTTGTCTCATCATAAAACGGGAGGNCACACGTATTTTCACTTGGTCATAGCACCAGTAGGAGGGTGAATGCCACATCCATGAACATTTTGATGAGGATAATTTTTCTTAATTTTTTAATTTTAAACATTTTCCTGAGAGGATCATATTCTTTAGAATAGTTTATTCTATACTGAAAAAGTTTAACTTGTTGAATTGGATCAAACAGAAAAAAATCATCTTTCCAATGTAGTGATGGTCATAATTTGAGTCTGATACACCCCCTCATCCCTATTATCAGTGCTCCTTGGTTAATGGTACCTCTCTCAGTAATTATGCTGCTGACTTTTCCCTCTCATTTTTCTTTCTGAAAAGCCAAAACAATGGAATTTACAGAACAATGAGGTGCCGTGTTTGTGAAATGCATTCCAAGTGCCAAATCCAAACTCCTGTTAAACAGTTGACTCTACCAGCTCTCTGGGCAACCTATTCCAATGCCTGACTACCCTCACCGTGAATTTTTTTTTCTAATATCTAATCTGCATCTCCCCTGTCTCAGTTTAAGGCCATTCCCTCTAGTCCATTCACTGCAGGCACGGTAGAAGAGACCAACTCCCACCTCACTACAACCTCCTTTCAGGTAGTTGTAGAGAGTGATGAGATCCCCCTGAGCCTCCTCTTCCTGAGACTGAACAAACCCAGCTCCCTCAGCCACTTCTCATAATCTTTCCAATTATTTATCTTGCTGCTTTTTCTCTCTAGATGTCACATCACGCTCTGTGCAGGTGCCTGACTTAAAGCCAGACTTTAATATGCTACCAGAAATTACTCTTTTCATGAAAAGGAGATATCTGGAGAGAGATGCTTTAGCAGAAGAACAGCCAAGGAGTAAAGTAATGGGGTGAGGGGGAGGGCAGAAGGGACTTGAATGGAAAAGAGAAGCTAAGATAGGAAGGGACAGAGAAATACTTCTAGTGCTGTAGAAATCATGGTGTGTTTCTGTTGCTGCAAACTGCAGTAATGCTAACACGCTGCTTCAATGCCCAGAGAAATAATGGCTATGAACCACAGACTAAGTTTGCTAGTATAACAGTCAAGGGCTCCCATAATTCGTGCAAGCAAAGCTCCTTAAGAGAAAGCAATTAAAGTGAGAAAATGAGAGAGCTTAAAGTAACATGCCAGTATAAGGAGATATTTTAAGAAAGTGCTCAATTAAAGGAGTACTCTTTATCATGTAAAAAAAGCATTTTTTCCAGCACAAATGCATATTTGCAAATATACGAATAGGAGTCAGTTACAGCAGCAGTGCATGTTCCCATTTTCTTAACTTGATCAGGAGACTGATTTAAAAAAGGCAACTGCNAATGGAATTTACAGAACAATGAGGTGCCGTGTTTGTGAAATGCATTCCAAGTGCCAAATCCAAACTCCTGTTAAACAGTTGACTCTACCAGCTCTCTGGGCAACCTATTCCAATGCCTGACTACCCTCACCGTGAATTTTTTTTTCTAATATCTAATCTGCATCTCCCCTGTCTCAGTTTAAGGCCATTCCCTCTAGGCCATTCACTGCAGGCACGGTAGAAGAGACCAACTCCCACCTCACTACAACCTCCTTTCAGGTAGTTGTAGAGAGTGATGAGATCCCCCTGAGCCTCCTCTTCCTGAGACTGAACAAACCCAGCTCCCTCAGCCACTTCTCATAATCTTTCCAATTATTTATCTTGCTGCTTTTTCTCTCTAGATGTCACATCACGCTCTGTGCAGGTGCCTGACTTAAAGCCAGACTTTAATATGCTACCAGAAATTACTCTTTTCATGAAAAGGAGATATCTGGAGAGAGATGCTTTAGCAGAAGAGCAGCCAAGGAGTAAAGTAATGGGGTGAGGGGGAGGGCAGAAGGGACTTGAATGGAAAAGAGAAGCTAAGATAGGAAGGGACAGAGAAATACTTCTAGTGCTGTAGAAATCATGGTGTGTTTCTGTTGCTGCAAACTGCAGTAATGCTAACACGCTGCTTCAATGCCCAGAGAAATAATGGCTATGAACCACAGACTAAGTTTGCTAGTATAACAGTCAAGGGCTCCCATAATTCGTGCAAGCAAAGCTCCTTAAGAGAAAGCAATTAAAGTGAGAAAATGAGAGAGCTTAAAGTAACATGCCAGTATAAGGAGATATTTTAAGAAAGTGCTCAATTAAAGGAGTACTCTTTATCATGTAAAAAAAGCATTTTTTCCAGCACAAATGCATATTTGCAAATATACGAATAGGAGTCAGTTACAGCAGCAGTGCATGTTCCCATTTTCTTAACTTGATCAGGAGACTGATTTAAAAAAGGCAACTGCAGATAATGGAAGAATATACTTTGCATTTGTGTGGGAGACCCTGTGCAGTCTTTGCCCACAATGGGTACTGGTGTGCCCATTGGGTGCCTCCTGCCCAGGGCCATGGAAAATGGCCTGTGAGCAAAGCTGGCTGCCCTGGGCCCCAGACCCTCCCGTCCTACAGGAATTTTTTGCAGGTGTACGAGGGTTGGGTTTTCAAAATTACCCCTGAAATTTCAGCTGCTCGATGTCAGACAACATAATCTAATTTTTCAGAAATGCAGCTCCTCCATGCCTGTGATTTATAGTGTCATGAATGCCATGAAATCTGGAGTGTCCACTGAACTGAAATCCAGCTGAAGTCATGGGTTGTGGACAAGTTTCATAGCCTTGGAGATTAATATCAATCTTTTAATCTTGAGTCTCAGAATTGCAGCCAATTACTAAAAAAAAAATAAAAAAAATAAAAAACCCCACACCAAAATCCTAACCCCATTAGAAATAATCACAATTTTCTCTGCGCTTCACCTGCTCTGGGTTTCTGTTACAGCTTTATTTATCAATGTTTGTTTGCTGCCTCACAACACTTAGGAGAGAAAGTGTCTTGTAAACAATGAGAGCAGTAACAGTGGAGCAATTTGCTGTTTAAATATCCCAAAACATGCTGCCAAACAATAAGTATGAAATCATTTAATTACCAACTGCAACCTACAGGAAGATTATTTGTCTCTTGTTAAGTAAAGTCTCTTTCCTATGGGTCTTACAATTTGATGCCATTAAACAGAAATTGGTACTGAGGTCCCAAATTGCCTTTAACCAGGACATTGTATTCCTGCATCCTGGGTTGTGTTTGATCTGAGTAATGTGATGCTCCTGGCCTAAACTTCTTGGTGCAGTTTCGGTGCAGTTTCAGTGCAATACTGCTTTCCTTATGTCTAACCCTGATTTATCACAAAGTGTCAGGGATGCTGCAGTCCCTTGATGCTTATTGGTAGGATGAATGTGGTGGGAGGACGACAGATTTCTTATCTAATAAGGTCTAATGTAGTATCTGAATTTTAAAAAAGCTAGAAGATTACAGCATGTTAATTTAGAAAAACATGCGTGATCCTTAGCTTCCGATAAGAAGGGAGCAATAGGAAATGTGCTAAGATGACAGGTACTTTTTCAACAAGTAAATAAACTGATTAAAGTAGGTCACTTATGCAAGGAAGGAATTAGACACTGGAAGCACTTTTTTATTCTAATTGTGAGTTGTGTAATGATATGCAATGAGTGCTCCTGCTAGATATAGAAGCGTGGCTAGAAGTATCTCTAATAATTGTTTTAGATACAGTTACCATGGAGACTTGCCTATGAGTCTTAATTTGGTGTGATTGGTGTATGAATTTTAAGGTTTTATAGAGGCTTGTCTGGCCACAGGCAGAGCTGAGGGTTTGGCTGGGGCCAAAGCAGATGGGATGCTGACCCTATGGATTCAGGTCAGTGAGGCACCTGGATAGGCAAGTGGCATGGCTTGAGCAGGGTCCAGGGTGAGTGTCTGAGCAGCTCCCAGGTGAAGGAGTGGAATTCCCAAGAGCGTTCAGTTCAGCCCCTCGTCATACAACTCTTTCTCCAAGGCTGATCCCAGGTTACAGATGCACCACATCAGAGCTGTTCATGAGCACAGGCAGACAAACCCCATTTTGGGCAGTGGACATGCTTGCAGAGTCTCTGGTTTTGTTTATGCAAGATCTGAAAACAGCATGTGGTGTCAGCAAACACCCTTGAACCCATGGGCTTTTAAACTCTCACTCTCTGCTTGAGTGAGAGCTGCCCACCCTGCCCTCTCCTCTCCGGGAAAAGACATGGCTTTTGCCATATGCAAACTGAAAAGGGAAAACTCAAATAAAATCTGAGATTTGGAGACAGTCAACTGATGGGTGACCTGTTGGAAGGCAAAGATCAGGGATGGGTCTGGAGATGTCTGGAATTCATGGGAGGTAAAGATCTGGATTGAGAGGGGAGAAATAAAGGAGGAAAAGCCACCAACAGGAAAGCGTAACTAAACCGAGTGCCAAGGAAGAAGGCAGTGAGTCTTTGGAGGATTTGTCTGAACTATTGAGGTGGTGAGGGATGGCACTTCCAGGGCAGGTCCGGGTGGGTCTGCTCTCTGCACACCTGTGTAGTCTTCAAACAGAAGCAGTGAGTGATTTGTGGCTGCATCCAAGACCTGTGTGACAATCTGATGCCACAGGCTTGTGGAGGAGATGAACCACCGCTTTGGTGGGCGTGGTGAGCTGCCTGTTCGGTGGCTGTGGGGTCCAGAGGTAATGCTGCCACACCTGGGGTTGCTGCTGAAGATGGACTGAGAGGCCCAGTCTTTGCAAAAGGGTGAGAGAGAAATAAATAGTCTGTCTTCAGGCAGCACAAAGGGCCTTCCTGAAACAAAAAAAAGAGATTAAAGTTGTTTCAGAACCTGAGTATTTTGGTGAATAACAGATTTATTGTTTTGGAGCTGCTGCCTTCCACCTCTCCTCCAAAAAATCTAAAAGCCTACCAGCTCAAAAATGTAATTACTTTCCAATTTAAAGAGGTTTTCCCCTTGCTATTTATTGTCAAAAAAACCCCTGAAAGATCACTTTGAACTGATTTGAACTACATCACTCACAAATTGTTTCCATTTTAAATAACTTACATCCATGACATAATTTAGAAGTAAATTTTAGAGTGAAAAATTGTCATTTTGAATGAAGTCAGGCCAACTTCATAATTAATAAAATGAGACATTACATCCTAGAAATGCTGAAGTTAAATGTTCTGATACTCAGCCTCTTGGGGTGACTGATTCTCAATTTTTTCCTCTCATACCTTTAATTCCCTGTGCAGCTGTATCTATTAAAATCTTTCCACATGCTCTAACTCTACTGTAACATGTCAGTCTTTTGAGTCCCTAAATAGTGGAGTGTTACTGATATCATATAATAAAGGTATCTTTGTTTCTCATTTGTTACTGATTACAGAGGCCAAAACAACAATTTCTAAAACTGGGAAAATTTGGTTCTTACTTAAGACCATGCTGTGTAGTTACATTGTTTAAATTATATAAAATTTAAATTATGTAAAACTTTGAATATTTAAAATTGGGCTTTAGTCTATGTCTTTAACAGAGAAGGTAAAAAAGAAATCAGGGGAAGGTGATGGTATTAATGTAAAAGTCCATAAAGCATCAGTGGAGAACCATAGCAATTATTTCCCAAGTAAAATTGGATAGAATTTAGAAGTAGGACAGTGCCATAGTATTTTGGCACTGTACACAAAAAAACAGAAAACAAAAAATCTGAAAACAAAAGCAGAGATGGTGAAAGATGCTGTGACTTGCTAGGATATATTTTTCATTAACAAAACCAGTTGTCCATCCAAGCTAGACTTGAACATTTATTAACAGGAAAGAATGGGTTTATAGTTGAGTCCCAGGAGTTTCATGATCTGAGGTAATTACTTAATCTCTCTGTGATCCATGTATTCACTTTGTGCTCAAGAGAGATTTCATTAAAAATTTATAATGTCTATGATAGTGATAATATTTACCTGCTTTGAAGAAATGCTTTAGAACTGTATTAACTGTTTTGTAAACAGATTTGAGACTACTGAGGAACAGGTATTATGATCAGCTCTGACAAACTCACTACTGATTTTAAGAGATTTTGGGGCTTCATTTTTGAGGAAGTTTTCCTAGGGAAGATTAAGATGGGCATTTCTAATCCTTAGTCTTAATTTGTGAGTGTCTCCTAAATATTGCTATTTGCATTATGCAATTGTTAGCTGCTTCCCACCTTTAAATTCGCTTCAGAAAATGTCTCAAGACATGAACTAGGAAAATGGTGACCAGAAATTATGTGAATTCATAATGGTAGATGCATCACATCTACAAAAAGAAAATTTGGAATGAATGTAAAATACTAGTAAATATGCTATAATGGGGAAAGCAGATATGGCAGAAGTAGAGGAACATTTAGATAACTTCCAGATGTAGACTGTCATGTTTCTGAGACCTTCCCAAACATGTTCAGAAAACGATCAGTCAAAAATGGTGAGGGAAATGGATGAGAGAGACTAACAGAAGGCAAACATTATTTTAAGACTTTTGGAAAAGAAGATTGCAGTATAAAAACTTCAGGAAAAAAGGAATAGCACAAGTCTCAAGGATTTGGACATCCTGCTTGAAGGCTGCTTCAGAGTGAGCAGAGAGATACCAATTCAGGTGGTGTCTTTGTGAGCAGGTATATAAATGTGGAGTGAGTGCGTGCCTTTGTGGGAGAGGGAAGGAGCCTGGGGCAGAATAAAGACTGTGTAAAACTAGCCAACCCCTTGCGCCAGCAAAACCAGTCATGGAAAAGGAAGCCCTGAAAATATGTCTGGCAGCATCTACCCCATGGAACTCGATGGAACAGTGTTAAAAAGCACAGCCCTGTGAGCAGTGTTGGATCTTGCATGATTCCATGCAACTTCCTCTTTCAAGATGAAGAAGAATAATTTTGAAGTCATGTTGATATGGTAGCCCTACTCTCTGTTGCAAGCCAAATACCAGGAGAAGCAATGGGGAGAGTAGGGGGAAATACCATGAGCAGCAACATAGTCCAGACTAGAATGATCAGAGCAGATAACACCAAAGGCAAGCATCCAGTTTTGGGGCTGGATTTTTTTTGTAAAGTGGGGAAGACAACCAGCACTCTGGGCACGCCAGGAAACAGGTGTTGCCCTCCTCTCCCACACCTACAGCAGCACAGCCCTCCATGGGGTCTGTGAAGGTGTGGGGCAGCAGCACCAGCAGTGCCCTCTGCAGCCTCCTGATCAGATGGAGAGTGACCAGAAGGGGATGAGGTGCCACATTTGGCACAGCAAGTCGTGGCAGCAGCCCCGCTAAGTAGCCACAGACAGCATGGGCAGCTGTCCGCAAGTGTGTGCATGTTGCCAAGGGTTGGCAGCCCATCCCAAACCCAGCCATGCCAGATTGCAGGGATTTGTCAGAGTCTCTGGAATTTGATTCACTTGTTTAAATTCATCCTTAGGATAAATCCACCAGTCTCGGCTGGGTTATGTAAGAGCTGAGCTTGGCTGGGCATCTGAGGAAATCTCACTTGCAGAAGTAATTCAGACTGGCTTTTATGTGAGCAGTTTGCAGTTTCTTGTTGATTGAAAATTGGCTGAGAAATTGTAAACAATGTGTAGTGATTAACAGCAGTGAAATAAGCCACAAGGAATGGCCAAAGGGACTGGAGTTTCATCTTCCTCTGCATCTTTAATCATAAAACCAAACATTGCAAGGATTGTAAAGTCAAATTTCCACACAAAAATCGGTAGCTATTACATTACCCTACTAACAGAATAATAAAAAGATGAAAAGGTGGGTCAAAAATTAAACAGGATTCAAGTCTGAAAGCAGTAAATTGGCACCTGGGAAAAGCAGTTTGACATACTTATTCTGGGAGAGGGAGAAAACTTAGGAATGAGTCATTCACCATACACTTCCTTGCAGGGCAACAGGAGTCTGCAAACTGATGCTGACAGAAACCCAACATAATTCTGGACCTATATATATTTATATACATGCATACAGACACATGTAGCTCATATGGAAACAAATGCACTATCCCTGCAGGACTGTGCAAGTGAATGTGAATGGATCTCACCTCAGATATGGGATCTTCCACAGAAACTGTTGGCTAGCTGAGTTTGAATTAGTTCACTCACAGTACCTTTGGTTTGATAAACATCAAACAAAATTGAGACAAATTTTGGGGGAGCTTTGCTTGAATCAGGATAAGCAGTTTGACAAGACTGTGCATCTTTCCTGACCTACTTCCCTGGCAGTCAGCTGTGTTTCCAGGCTCCATGCCTTGGGACCAGAACAATGTGCATCCACTCCCTATAAAAACATGCCTCCCATGTTCCTTGCAATGAGGCTTGGCAGTCCTCAAGCAGATTCCTGAGGCACTAGGGCATGCAGCATGCTCTGAGGCAGGAAACCTCACTGCTCCTGTGATCTGCAACTGCAGAAGAGGAAGTCCTGCCTCTAGGTCAGCTTGGCCTCTGCCTCTTAAGGTCATAGAATGGTTTTGGGTTTGAAGAGACCTCTAAAGCTCATCTAGTCCAACCCTGATGCCACAGGCAAGGATGCTTTCAACTAAGTCGAGTTGCTCAGAAACTGGTCCAACCTGACCTGGAAGCTTTCCTAGAATGGGACATCTACCACCTCTTTGGGCAACCTGTTCCAGTGCCTCATCACCCTGATCACAAAAAATTTTCTCCTTTTATCTAGTCTGAACCTATCCTCTTTAGCTTTAAAACCTATAGCCCTTGTCCTATCACAAAAGACTCTGCTAAAAAGTCTTTTCTCATTTCTTTTAAAAGCCCCCTTCAGCTACTTGGAAGGCTGCTCTAAGGTTTCCTTGGATCCTTCTCTTCTATAGGCTGAACAAATACAGTGCCTTCAGCCTGTCTTCATAGGAGTAGGGGGATGGACTTGAGACCTTCAGTGGTGACCCCTAGTATCAGTGATTCTAAGAGTCAGGAGCACATGCAAAAGGGTTGGTTTCTGTAGAAAGATTAAAAGCTTCTCTTTGACTAGTGGCTTTAGCTGCATGCTCAGGGGAGGGGGCTCATCCCAGAGAGGGAGGGAGAGAGTGCTTGATGCATGTTTCCTTTCCTGCCAACAAGCAGAGAAACAAACTCTGCAATACATTGCTTGCTGCACTGGACTGTAATTCCCTGCCTTTGCCACCCCACAGCATAGATGGTGGAGATGGGCCAGGCCTGAGTGTGGGCTCTGAACAAACTCGGACACTGGCAGCACAAAGGCATGACTGTAGAAGACTGGGTGTTGAATGAGAAAATGTATCTGGGTGTGAGTCCATGTACATTTGATTTTAAAACCCTTCATGGTCACAGGCTGCATTCCAGGGTATCACTGCTTCTCCTAACTTTCTGTTGTGGTATGTCCAGAACACTGTGAAAGGTGCAAAGAGTGATAATGCAGCACTGCTTGGTATTTGCCAGGTGTGTTGCATGAAAGCTGAAGACTGAGCTACTGGTGTCCTTAAGCCGATTGAGATTGCCCAGTCAAGGAGAAGGCAGCTTGGACTGGAGCAGGAGAATCTGTGTAGTACGTGAATAAGGGCTGCAGCAGAGTTGTGCTGCTCGCTGGGTGAGCTGGTGTTTCCTGGCATGTTTTCTGCCATCCAGACTGTGTGTCCCTAGCCACAGGTAAACCACTGCATAATCTTGAGCGAGTTTATTAGAAGAATGACTTGTGAAAGGTCAAAATTAAAATGGAGAGTAAAGGGTGAAGGTGGCAGAAATCCAAATGCTCATTCCTAACACTGGCTGCTGGGAGTGGGTGGAAGCTTGTCCTCTGAGCCACGTCGCTTCATTTCAGTGCCTGCATTTTCTCTTGGCATCTGGTACTGGGCTTCTGACTTGATATGGCACTACAGCACCTGCTTTGCAAACTTATTATCTGACTCTTTTTCTTCTCCATCCCTAGTGTGAAATCCTTCTTTAGCTTTCCTTGTAATTGCAATGGATGGAAATCCATAGCCATGTGCAAACACCATACATGCAACAGCATAAGGCATGATGTGAATTGTTGGTACTTACCCAGCCCCTATCAAGAGGTTTCACTTGCTGGCTGTGGTTGGCAAAGGAAGGAAGATCATAGAATGGTTTGGTTTGGAAGAGACCCTCCTGTCATGGGTAAGGATATCTTGGACTAGACCAGGTTGCTCAGGGCCCCATCCAACCTGGCCTTGATAGACATTGCAGAGATGCTCAGGAGACTGAAGAATCACACTGTTAAAGGAGACGAGGAGCTGGGAGGGGTTTGTAGAGGTAAAGAAGGAAAGGATGGGGAGCAGGAGAGAGTGGAACAGCAAGATGGAGGGAGAAAAGGATGCAGGTAAGTCAGATTGCTAGCAAAGGCAAGAAAGTTGGTGCAAGCTTTGACTGCTGATGAGGCATGACTGGGAGGTGGGACGTGATGGGCAGCTTAATGCCATGGACAGAAACAGAAGAGTTCTTAAGGACCAAAGGGATGTTTGGTAGTCATGCTCTGAGCCTGGGGAGGTTCTGCCTTAGTCACTGCTGGGAGAAGGAGCAGATGGAGATGAACACTGTTCTGGCAAGCTCCTTGGCAGATGTCTTCCCTTCTCCTGTTTTGAGACACCCTTCTCAGTGTCCATGGTGAAGTTCAGGGAGCAGGTCCTTCTTGTGTACCCCTGGACAGCTCCTGCAGAGGTGCTGGAAGGTGCTTGGCAATGGGCTGCTGTGCCCCAGGCTGGTGTGCTGCTGCTGCTGTTCCAGCACTGCTGCCACGCTCCTGCAGAAGCGTGCCAGTTGGGAATGCAAACAGCTAAATTGAATCTTGATGAATTAAAAGCAGAATGGCTTTTCAAACAACACAATTATATAAATGTTGCAAAATGAACTTTAATGCGGTGCTTCTGTGACCTCCAGAATGAATTAAACAAATTGCTTTTACACCCACCCATGGAACAAGGCTTGATTATTTACAATTTTCTTTCTTCTTTTTCAGTAAATATTATGATTGTCAACAGCATGAATAGAGCTTTTGTTTGATGAAGAGATAGCCAGCTAGTGAGAACCATTTTCTAAATACTAAGACTTAAGAAGATTAATTTTTTCAAAGTCTGTGGTGCTCATGCATTGGAATGAACAGTTTTCAGGTCTAGTGAACATGTAAAGTTTCCCAGTGGTGGAAGGATGCCGAGTTGTGCTGCTGATAGAGAGGGTATGTTTGCAACCAATCTCCCTGTGGTGTCCTGGCAATGTGCTGGGCATGGCACCGTGGAAAAGTGCTGCACAGGGTGTCAGCTGGAAATGGGAGTGCTAAAAAAGTGCTGTATTCAAACCAGCACTAGCAAGCAGGCTCTCTTCATTGGTTGTAAAGCCGAGTTTGTTTTTATACATGTAGTTTGCACTAGACTATATGAGAATGTCATCGGATAGAAGACAACTGTACGCAGTCACAGTTCTCTTTCCCTATGCAGGCCTCTTTGTCTCATATTTCCAATTTACCTATTCCACTGAGAAGTTGGCTAAGGGGTCTTACTTTGTGAAGAAAGAAGACAAACTGTCTTTGATTTGAATAACAAACTTGGTGATTTGTAGGTCTCAGCTGTGACTTTCTTCCTGGGAGAGGAGAAGTATTGACTTTCTCCCTTCTGAATTTCTGAGCATCTGCCCTCAGCTGTACCCCATAACCAGCAACGGAGAAGGGCAGGAGAGTGATGTGAAAGACTTTTTTTTTACTGCATCAGATGTGTTCTGATTAAAGCTGGGAGCTGGGACAGCTGACCACAACTGGCCAAAGCATTATTCTATACCGCACAACATCATCCTCAGTAACAAAACAGTAATTATTAACAAAATGATTAACAAAAGTATTAACAAAACAGTAACAAGCCTTTTAAGTTTGTTTGTTGTCTCTAGGAATATTCTGCTCCATGAAATGAACTTCACAAAGCCTGGTAGCAGCAAAGGGTTTGTGACTGCCTTTTCCCATGATGTTTTGCTTTCACGGTTAAAGTTCCTTAAGATTTGTAAGTTGGTTTCTCATATCCCTTCTTTCTCCTTTTCCCTTTCCTGTCACTGTAGCTTGTGATATATTAATATTGCTGACACTACTGGAGCATCCAGGACCTGATAAAAACACAACTTCATTATACTGTCCACAAATAAAATAAAACCAAAGTGCTACCATTGGCCACTGGTGCATTACTTATAGCGGGGCCTGTAGCACAGTCCCTCTGAGGCATGCCCCTACTGCCCAGCAGGGCTGAGTCTGGAGTGCAAACTTGCATGGGAATTCACACATCTGCATGTTTCATAGACTCCAGATGATCATTTTGCATTGATAATTTGATGAGGAAATCAAAATGTCTAACAGAAGCAACTGGAGACGATGCTACATTTCCCATGTCCTCCTTTGTTAAGATAAAAAGCATTTGTTCCAGACAGATTTTTTTTATTCAATTAGAAAAATAAACAAAAAACCCTCCTTCAGTTTCTCTGCAAGCAAGGTCATTGAAATCACATGAGATAGAGATATTTTTAACTAGTAGAAAATTTCCTGTTTTTAAGGGTAGTAGTGCAAATTTGAAGGTAATATAAAATAAAGAATGACTTCATTGAGCTATTTGGTGACCTTGTGCTCTTCAAAGCTATTGAGTTAACTGTGTTTTTTGTGACTGGCTATATAGTGGAAATGAAGCAAAACATGTTGTGGGGGTGAGTGCTTGGTTGTTTTGATACATAAGTGATGATTTAGGGTTAGTGACTGTGTCCATGTTGCCTTAGTGATGGCTTCCTTGGATTTCTGTAAGTGTTCACAAGAATTTGGATTGGGTCCTCACATGGGGCTGCTGGCAAATCCAGCTTCAAATCCAGCAGTAGGATATGGGCACAGTCACCCGTATTTAACCTTTGCCAAGTGCTTCTGGTTGCTTCATGTTGTGCTGGTTTTGGCTGGAGTTTGTTTACTCCATAATAGCTGATATGGGGCTGTGTTTTGGATTTGTGCTGAAAACAGTGTTGATAACTGAGGGATGTTTTTGTTATCACTGAACAGCATTAACACAGTCCAGGCCTTTTCTGCTTCTCACCCCACCAACGAGGGGACTGGGGGTGTGCAAGTATTTGGGAAGGGAATCAACTGGGACAACTGACACCAAATGACCAAAGGGATATTCCACACCATGTGGCACGATGCTCAGCACATAAATCTGGGGAAAGAAGGTGGAAGGGAGGAATGTTCAGAGGGATGGCATTTGTCTTCTCAAGTCATCATTACACGTGATGGAGCCCTGCTGATGGCTGAACCAGAAAGTGGTGAATGAATGCCTTGTTTTGATTTGGCTCTGTGTGTGGCTTTTGCTTTCCCTTTTAAACTGTCTCAGCCTACAAGTGTTCTCACTTTTACTCTTCTGATTCTCTTCCCCATCCCACCAGGGGCAATGAGTGAGCAGCAGTGTGGAGCTGAGTTGCCGGCTGGGGTTAAACCATGACACATGAATCTCGATCAGTTCATAAAAACTGCTGTTTGTTGTTTTCCTGGATGGTGACTTGATGATGCAATATGCAAAACTGAGAACCGTTGTGTTTATTTTGTCTTCAAGAACTTGTCCAAGCCAGCAACCAGCACCTGCCACTTTCTGTATCTGCCTGAGCAGTGTTTACCTGTAACACGGCCTTGCTGGCTCCTTCAGGTGTGTGGCCATACCTTGATAATGGGTGAATGTTTCAAATAGAAAACAAGCTTTTTTCTCTGGTCTTCTTTTCCTTTATGCTAAGGAATTATTAGTCTTTAGTGATGCTGGAGAGCAAGGAAACCCAGCAGAAATTCTTCCTTCTGTGTTCAGAACATATAATTTTGCAACTCTGCCAGCTGTGATATGCTTATGGGCTGAGAGACCCCATGGAGAGACAAGCACCTGCTGGGGACTGGGGACATGGCTGAGGGCTGGCTATGTGGGGGCCTGGCCAAGCTCTCTCACAACTCATGCCCCAAGCTGAGCTCTGCTGCTGTGTTCCCTCACAACATCCTGCTGTCCTCTCACCTTGAAAAAGTAGAAATCAAAGTACACCTGTTGGCTGTGTGGAATTCATCAGCTTGAAGTTCCTTTCATCAAGAAGGGCACATTCCTCCTCCCAGCCCAGGAGAAATGACCTGGCATAGCTGAGGTGGATGCTGGTGCCAGAGCTGAAAGATCCCACTAGACTCACCCTGCAGCCTAGATAGCCAAAACATGAGTTGAGCTTTAACCTGCTCAGAAAAATCTATGTGGTGGTGTTACAGAGCCAGTGCCCCTTTTTCCACTGTACCACCTTATTCTGACCTCCAGCTCTCTCTCAGCTACTGAGAAGTTGCTAATTTGGACGCCAGAGTCTGGAGTGGGCAGCTGTGCAGTGCTGTGAGCTTGGGTTTGTTGGCACAGCAGAGCCAGGTGCCCGGGCCCTGGCTGTGGGGTGCAGGAAGGTCCCGGCTCCTGGGGAGAGGCAGGAGCAGGGTTGGTGCCTGCTGAGTGCTGTAACACAGCTTGCTTTGCTTATAAAACACCCGGCTCTTGGCTCTTGTTAAGTAAGGAACATTTTTCAAAAAGACTTAGTTTGTTTGTTTTAAGCTTTTAATTGACTGTCGTTTATAAGATTATACATGAGTAAAGGAAGAAAAAGCTTAAAAAATGCCCCAGGTTCACCCTCCATAGCATGGAAATACGTCTAGACTGTTTACAAGTGCTCCTTGTTTTGCGTTCAGAGCCCGGATCTTTGACTTCCTTTTGGACTATTCTCCACTGGAAATGAGTATTTGTTGCCAAAATAGTCCACCTTTTCCTGAAAGATTCGGTATTAATAGTTTTGACAGAACATCTTGTTCCTGTGTAATACAGGAGTCAGTCTAGCAGTTGGTCCTGAACAAGGGGGTACAAAATGCAGTTGCATAACTTTTATTTTGGGATGAAATATCTGCAGTTTAACAGAAAAAGTCTGAGCTTATGCCAGCATACATCTCCTGAAGTTGGGAGGAAGGCGTTGGTGTTAATGGTATAACAGATTACTGTGCTTGCTTTTGTTTAAGGAAACAAGTGATGTTTATTAAAATGCAGTGCATGACTTGCAGTATTTCAGAAATGCAGCTGTGATCCTTCAGGTCCCCAGAGAGGGCTTTTCTCATCCCTCCCCCAAAAGCTCTGCCTGTGTGGGCAGCCCCCATGCTGACTCCCTGCTGCCCATGCTACCTGCCTCCCAGCCATGGGATGGGGACGAGTCAGGGACTCCAGTGTGCCTGAGAGGGAGAACCTCCACAGATGCCTTTGCTGAACCATTGTCAAACTTAGATGCTCTTGACCTAGCATGCATAATAGGAGCAATTCCAGACTTGGCTAAAAGCTCCTTTGGAAAGATTCATGACATCTTCTAATTTAATCTTTCTTGGTTTCCATTGTTTGATTTTGGTTGCTATTTTTAATTAGCAGTCACTGCAGTCATGTCAGAGGGAATGAATGATCTTTGAGAAGGATTAATTGTTTCTTATGGTAGGAAAAAAAAAAAAAGGCTATTTGTATTCTTGAAAGACTTTCCTCAAGCAGAGCTCAGTAATTAATGCTGCAGACTGTAGCACACTAAGTGAAATGGCACTTAGTGACACCAACAGCTCCTAAATGCTTTCAGACAATTTTACTTTTCTCTGTATCTCTGATTCCTGAATGGCTGTATTCAATTATTGCAATATACTATTTGAGGTTTTTTAACAGCAATTAAACAATATTGTAATTTATTCTGCTAGGCAAATAATTTTCTGCTTGTACACAAAATGCTGTATATATTTGTATATATCAGAAATGTATCCTATTTCCTCTTCTGCATTTTACAAGATATTTTACACATGAATGATGAAATGTAATTGTAGAAAGAGCAGCTAATAATGGCTACAGTGGAATATAAGTTTTGCCCATCCCTGTGACTGGTAAAAATTCCATAATGTCCTTTTTAACATTACTGCTTAAATTTATCTGAATTACTGGAATGGACCAATTGATCAGTTCAGGCAGACTTTGACCTGCTGCTTTTATTCTTATGGAAAACTGGTCAAGATTTTAAGTTTATATAGAATTTCATTATTTTTGTTATTCTTTGTTTGTTTGTTTTAAGACATAGTAACTACCTCTGTACCATTGCCAGTTTGGGACTGGGTTTCTGTTCTGCAATTAAAAATAAGTTGCTAATTCAAACAGAAGCTTACTTTGTAGCATTTGACTGAGCAAAGTCAGAAAGAAGATACCTGTCTTATTTAAAGCTAAGAACAAAAAATTTGCTTTAACAACACAAAGATTAATCATTTTTTCCCATCTTAAATTTCTATTTAGAGAAAAACTTTTCTAAAGAAAAAACCTTGATACTAATGAAAAAAAGCATCAAGTGCCATTTGAGAAGGGGTATAAAGTGGATGAGGGGTGAGGGTAGGAAAAAACGGCCCTCAGTTCTGCTGGTAGCTCTCAACTTGCTGTGCTGACTTTGCCCTTGCCTCTGAAGAAGAGGACAACAGGAGATGAACACACACAGAGCAGAGAGAGGGGCAGAGCACGAAGCACAGGCTGCACTCTGGCTCTGCTGTTTGCAGTTCAGCTCTTGCAGCTGCAGGACTGTGGAGGCTGTGGCGTTCCAGCAAGGATGTCCATGACCCCACAATTCGCTGCTCGGGTCCCCATCCTGAGTGCCATCTATCCAAAAGATTTGCCAATCGACTTGCAGAATTTCAGAATGACTGCAGGAGTGACAAATTTGTCTGGTCAAAATAGGCCAGTAAAAGCATATTTCTCCAAGACCACATTTTAAATCAGAAGATGGAAAGCAAGGGGAAATATCTTACCAGGAGTTCATGAAGGGAAAATAAAAGCTCTTAGATTCAGTGTTTTAAAAGCAGGTAACAATGTGTAGTCACTGCTAAGGGTGTGTTGGAGTGCTGCTGATGAAAAGAGCTGCAACTCTGAATTTTCACCTTTCCTTATTGACACATGAAGAAGTGGCATCTATTCTCCTATAGTGTGCAGCACCAAGAAGAAAAGAACAGCAGTTCGGGGTTTGTAGTTTTTCATAAACTAAACCTGTGTTTGTAGCCCTCCCTACATTTGTCTTAGCTTTCCTGTCTCTACAAATAGCTTCTTATCAGCACCAGTGTAGGCAAATGGTTTGTACAACACTGTGAGCATCCTAGTCCCAGGGATAAGAGCACATCTTACTGCTGATTTCACTGGAAGCCAGGCTGAGATCAGAGAATAAACAGCAGGATAAGGCAGATCTATTAGAGAAAAATGGTGCCTCTTCTCGGCATGGGAACAAAGTCTCAGAAGAATTTAATTAATTGACTGCAGTGAGTGCATCTTCTGGGTCATGGAGCACCTTCTCGCTTGGCTGGTGGCTAGAGTGGCCTCACAGTGTGCATTTGGGGGTGACACAGGGTCCAGGGCAGGCTCACTCTCACCCCACCTCGAGTTCCTGTGGGCTTGTTGTCTACCTCAGACAGCACTGACAGAGAAATGTTGCTTCCCCATCCATACAGCAGCCAGCAGTGAGGGAATGAGGGAAAGTTCCTGGGGGGTGGCAGCCCAGCAGCAGATGATAGGAATTTCATGTTCTGCTTTAGATTTTAGAAGTATTCTTGATATCAGAAGCTGAATTATGAAAGCACCTATAAAACCTGAAAATCTAACTTAGCTTTATTTTCCAAAACATCAAAGTAGTTTTTGGTAGAACTCTATCCAGCTTTGTCACAACATCTCCTCTTTAGCTAAGTTGTCTTCCACAAAGTCAAATTCAATCAATTTTTTCTGAAAACAGAACTTTCCCCTCACTCCTGAATGGGCTAATTTCTTTTTATTTATTTTATAAATAAGGAGATAAAGGAAGCTAACGAAACTATCAGCATGTGACAGACAGAGGGAAACAAAGACAGTATTTATTAGTTAAGCAACATACAAACAGGCAGTAGGAGGATATTTTATTCTAAGAAGTCAATGTTTCAGCATAACTGTAGCCAAAACTCTTTGCTGTCTGCATTCCCAGTGCACAAGTAGCTCTGCAATATGTCTACTAGGAGATGCTGTTAACAGTGTTTCAAACAATATTTATATCCATGAAGTTAGATGGAAGATTAGTCAGGACTTTATTATAATTATGAAAAATACATGCTATTTCTGGTCTCAGTCTGGAGGGAGGTATCCTTTGACATCTGCATGGTTCCACTCAGTAGTGTGAGATACAATCTGGCCAGAGATCCCATCGTGCAGATCAGTGTGAGGGTCCAAGGCCACGGTCACTTCTTGGTGACAGTGATAAAGCTCACCCTTAGCCCTGAGCTGTCTGCAGAGGAAATTGTTTTCCACCTCAGGAATAAGAAAACCAAGCAACTAAATAATCATTTTGGATTCATGTCTTCTGTGAGAAGTTTAAAACTTCCAGCTGCTTTCCTAAAGTTGAGAGAGGGACAAAACATGCAGGCAAATGGTGAAATTTCTCTTATGGGGGAAAGATGATGTGGTGGTGTGCCTGCCACAAGAGACCTCCTTTTCCCATACACTAAGCTGTGAGAGGGCACAGGGGATACAGAGAGAGGGATCTTGTTCTGGTTACTGATCTCCATGCTAAATTCAGTACCGCACTCAGTACTACAACACCTTGCCTCTCTTGTTAATTTAGAATTTAATTTGAAATTCCTATGAGTGCTTTGGTTTGGGGATATAATCTCCCCACTCCTTGCTGGTAGCTCTGTCTTGCTAGAAGCATTGGGCTCCTGTCTGAAAGCAGAGCAGTGGGAGCCGCACTGCTGCCACCTTGCCATAGAGGTGCTCCTTGACAGCAGTGGCACAGGGATGCTTTTTTCACTAACCCCATGCAGTGGAGGAAACTCACATGCAGGATGGAGGCAGGGGGAGCCGGTGTGTACCCCCACACACTTTAAACTTGTGTTAAGGGTGAAATTTGTCTCAGACACACAGTGATCTTGCATAAAGGCCAATGCAAAGATACTTCCGAACTGTGTGGGAGAGACATGCATGTCTGGTGTGCACAGCTGGAGTAGATGGATGAGCATCCGTATGATAAAGACTCAGATGGTCTTTCTGGCCCCAGACTGAGATGGTGAGGGTGAAGGAACCACTGGACAACAGAAGTGAGACTGTCTGATATTTTCTGTAGAAAAAGGAACTTCTTAGTGTCAGTGTGCTGAGACTTCTGAGAGCTCGTCTGAAATACCCAGGGGCTGCTTCAATCCTGTAGATCAAGCAAGAACTGAAAGAGGAGTGAGGGTGGAAGGAACCAGGCTGATTGCTCATTCACACCAAGGCCAGGAGGTGACACTGATGTTGATGCTTTCTGTAAATAGGTCAGGGATCACAATGAACAACAATTATTTGGGAAAAGCACAAGGGTGGCCCAAGACCTCTCAGTGAGTTGCTGTAAATAAAGCAGACATTAGAGGGATGTTGGTAAGTATCAGAGAAAGCAGCCTAAACTGTTAACAATGCAACAAGAATTTTTGCAAGATATTAGCTGCAAAGCAGGGTAGGACACTTGCTAAGTTGGTCCCTTTAGGTTTATGTCTCTAAATTTCAAGTAATTCATATATTTATACAGTAATTATGTGCATATATTTGCATGTGCTACCATACAATATGTGATTGCATGACTTGCCTTTCCTCTATATGTAATCGTGTGTGTGGATATATGCATCTGTTTGTGAAGAGAGGAGGAGAAATGAAGGATACTGCAACTGAAAATATTTACATGTTTATAATTAACACGATTAACATAATTAGTTATAATTAACAAACTTTTATCTCTGTATTTGCTTTATTGAGTGTCTTTTAACAGTAATAAGTTCTCATTGTGACACTCTCTAGCTGAGAAGAAGGAAAGGTGACTACATCCTGCACTGCTTTCAAACAACGTCTGCTGACAAGCACTGCTGAGTACTCTGGTTTTACATTTGTCAGCCTCTGTGAGCTATAGATACTGTAACTAGTCATTAGTCTGAAGGGTCACTCTCATTTCCTCATCCAATCCCTTTTTAAGTTACTTTTTATTTTATTTGCACATTTACTTCTGTCACGAGAGTGGATGCTCTTTCTGAAGCGAGAGTACATCCCTCAGTCATAGTTGCAGAGATGGTGAGGAAAGAAGACTTCTCTGATTCCAAGCTGAGTTTTCTCTCACAGATGTTTCATGAACAATCCTTCTGTTTCTGTAGCAGGAAACTCAAAAATTGGCAGAGAATCCTATTCTAGCTCATGTCTTTAGCTGACTGGTGAAAAATGCAGTGTGTTGGATGTTTGTCATATGTCCTTACAGATATGATTAAAAGAGATACTTCTTGATGAGGTGCTGAACCCCCTCTCTGATTACTGTCTCATCCAGGATCCTTGCCCATGGGATGCTGCTGAGAGCCTTCCAGGGAATCACAGCTCCCCTTGTATGGTATCAGCACTGTATAAGAAAGTCCCACAAGTCTGAAGGTGTCCTGCCTGCTTCTGAGCAATTACTGCCCTGAAAGCCACTGCATCCTTCTCTGCTGCCACACAAAGCACAGAGGGAGGTGAAGCCTCATTGGTCAGACATAATAATCCTAGATCTGCAAAATATTGACCAGTATCTTGCACCTGTGTAAACAGGTCTGTTAAATAAGGGGATGTGTGCAAAAACCCACTGACAGGATTTAAAACTTAAAAATGGAAGTAGCACTGTCTGGAAAAAATGAAACCAAGATGGCACATTCATGTTTGGAGCAGAACAGAGGAGAGAGAATGTGAGAGAAATAACCTTGCAGTGAAACCCCCACTTTCTGTAATTGCCACTAACTCAGTTTTTCATTGATTTAACTGTTGCAGATCTGAAATTTGATATGTATCATGCTCATCTGCTAAAATTAGGTTAGAACTGAGCTTGCTTCCTTGCAGGTAGGTATTGCGTGCTTACACGTTAGTTTTTCCTAGATAGATGAAAAAAGGATGGCTTCTGAATGGTTGTGTGGTTGATGTAATGCTTGGATATATTTGGTTTTATTACAACACTGTTGAAGTTTCCATTATTTTTATTCCTCGGGTGCTGTGTTACTCCTATGCTGCTATTTCCTATTTTGTCAGCTCTTTCCTGGAGGAGGTTTCTCTGGAGTCTCTTTATCTTTCAATTAGCAATGTTTTCCTTACAGCCGTACTGATTAATTTATTTTGCCTAGGCATAAAACAAGCTGGATATGCAGCATGGCAAAAGTAGGAGTAAAACAGCAAAGACACTTCAGAACATTTCTGAGCTTTTTTATCTTGGATACTTTCCTGGATTCTGCTTAAAAGCCGTTTGTTAAGTGTTTCCAAGGGCAGGATGGTGATTTTGTAAATCTGTGGATCATGCACCTCATAATACATGCTGCAGTGGTACCTCCTGTCAGAGAGCTGTGCAGGGCCACTGCAATTCCATCAGTATGCATTGCTTTGCCATTTCTCTAATAAGGATGTTAATTGCAGTGTGGATATGGGTTAGAACACACTTTGGTATCTAGATGTATGGGTATGAAACCTCTATAAGGCCTACACATCTCATGCAGGTGTACACCAGGGTACAGAAGTTCTTTAGAGAGGTTCAGGGAGCTCATACCCTAATCTTTAGCTATCAGCACCTTCTTTTCCATGCTCAGCCCTGGGCAGTGGGGAGCAGGGCTGCTGCACAGCTGCACGCAGGAGCTCATTTGCTTTGATGCTGAGTATTTTGACTGTCTGGAACATCTAAATGACCCTTCACTTGTTTACCCAACCAAGTCCATCAGCCAGGACTAGTGCAGGGGACAGGATTCAAGCCTTGCAGCACTTCTCTGATTTGAGAAGATCAGTCATCTTAAAAAATCTGTGCTTATCCACTTTCATTACAAAGATAGCTTTGAAAATGCAGACCGATTGACTAGGGACAACAGTATGCATCTGTGGGACCTCTTAGCACCCCATTTTCCTTTAGGCTGTCCTGATACATAAAGTGTCCATGTACAGCCTTAGTTCCCGCAGCCACTCTCTGCCCTTCTTCCAGGTCTTGTCTGGGGCATGATTTCAGTATCCTAACACTGAAGAATAACAATAACAATAACAATAATAATAATAATGACATGAGGTTGTCCCAATGTCTGTGGATGCAGTGCTGGCTTCTCTTACCCATCTCTTCTTTGAACTGTTCTGGGCAGTCACAACATTTCTGAGTCTCCTTCAGATGTTGTGCAGATCATGCAGAGCAGTAACATGCTGGGATGTGCTGGGACTGCGCTGGGGCTGTCCTGGGATGTGCTGAGGACATGCTGAGTGGGCTCTGCTGAGAACATGCTAGGGCTGTGCTGGTGCTGCTGCTACATACTGGGCACACTCCAAGGCCAGGTTTGATAACAATGATGCAGATATTGCTGGGGAAGTGAAAGTCACAGCAAAGAGCCCTGTGGGAAGCCTTTGTGAAACTGCTTTGCCTTTGATACACTTCAACACAGCATCTCCTCTTTTAACGTAGGTCAGTGCAAAGGCAAAACCTGTTGCTCTCCTGTACTCTGTGAGCAACAATCCTACAATGTATCTCTGCCTGCTCTATCATGCTCCCAGGAGCTGGCTCTCTGCGAGTAGGAAGTGTTGAAAAGTGCCCAAGCTTCATCACAGCCAGCTTTGGGTCCAGGATCCTCAGTGCCAAATGTGGAAGTTCTCACTGGAGAGCTCCTCCAGCTATGATCTTTGACCACTGGACAGTTTGTTATTTTTACTTATGCTCAGTATCTTAATTCCCTAGGAGACATGAAATGCATCTTCACATAAGCAAGGCCCTTCTGGGTCAGACAGACATTGGAGTCTGTGCTAGCACAGTGGACAAAGCAAACTGTGGTCTGAAAACTGCTCTATGCAGGGGCATCAAAGCGATCACAGTTCCACCTGTCCACATGGTTCCAGTGCAATCACTAGCATTTGTCACCACCTTTATTTCCACCCAGGTTTATTATAAATAGCAGTGCTCCTTTCTAGAGCAATTTGTACTACTCCTTGTCTCTGCTTCAAAGGCATTTCAAGTAAACAACCTTATTTTAACAAAGCAGATGGAAACCTTTTTATAGCAGTTGAGGCACTGGCAGTGTATGTACCCCTCAGCTAGCTCTGTTCTGCAGTACTGCTCTCTGCTGCACTAAGGAAATGTCCAAAGTCACTAAAGGGTTGGATATAACATATCCCACTTCAGAGAAGGTGGATTATCAAGGTCATAATATTGCTGAATGAGTTTTACAGCTACTCCAGAGGTATCATTGAGCAATTTTTATTGATTTCTCTGGCTTCTTGTTGGGAGCTGCTATCTCAAACATGAAAGTAAAGTAAGGCAATCAGATTTTCTCAAGAAAGGCACTGGAAAACACCAGTGCTCAGGGATCATGTTCGTGCTGGCCTTGTGATGGTGCCTCCGTGCTGGCTTGGCCATGGCACCTTCCCATCCATGGGACAATGCCCACCTCATCCAGGGGCCTCAGCAGTGGCACTCAGACAATTGCTGCATTTGAGGAATTGTCCTCTTGCAGTGTGAGATGTTTGGCACAGGTGCCACAGGAAGTCACAGTGTCCCTTTTTTGCTGTTTCCTTCATCCCCATGGGCAGCTGCAGGTTTCTGACCCTCTTCTCTATTCCTGCAGAACTGCATCCTGGTCTTCAACAAAAGTCATCTCTTGCTGGGTGTACACATTATCAAACATGTCTAGGTGGGTTATTTTAGTTAATCCCTGTCTCATTGCACAGGCCCTTCCTAGGTAGCTGACAATTTCTAGAAAAAAAGGGCCAGAAGAGAATACTGTGCATACCTCTGTATTAAGTGAAACATGATAATGATAACGAAACATGAAACATGATAATGAAACATTATCCACAGAGCCCGGGTCCTGGAATTCTCCCACTTGCCCAGTCTGGAGTCCCTTTGGCACATCCCAGGAAATTCTTGGGAGCCATTCTGAAGTCACAAGAAGGGTTTGTAACATGACACATCAGCACCCACTTAGCGGCTGGTTTTGAAATGTAATTTGAAAAGGGAGGGACTTGTATGGTACTCACTCCAGGGGCAGAACGAAAATGAAGGGTTGGGCTGAGAACAAGTCGCTGCAAATTGGGGGTTCTCTCAGTGCTGCTCTAGCCATGCTTACTTCCTCCTGAGCATGTTAATTAGACGAAATGTTCTTACATGGTGTCTAATCAAACCCTTATTTTATCAAATTCCATCTATAGGAGATACAACTGACATTCAGGTTCCCTCTCACTGAGCTCCTTCAGTGATTTTTCTGCTTCAAACTCTACAAGAGAATAGATGTGCATCCCTGAGATCTCTCAGTGCTGGGATGAGTTGCAGAGAAGAATCTTCTGTTTCTAGGGCCAGGCTTTGGAATGCAAGTCAGTCATATGGCCCACACTTGTTTGAAGTGAAAAGACAAAGAGAAAGATGAATAAAACATTGTCATGTGAAGTGACTAGAGGTAATTTCAATATTTGGTTTCTTGCGCATCATGGGAGTATTCATGAATTCCCAGCTTTGACAGGAAAATAAAACTTTTTTCATTGCTGATTACCCTCCTGCTGTGAACTGCATGATTTCTTACTCAGAAGAAGTTTATTGTAGCCATTTATTTTCTGGTTAAACTGGTGTAAATAAAACAATTACACTGAAATGATTGAATTTGCTCTTTAATGGATGAAACACAGAAGCAGAATATAGTCCATTAAAAATGTTCTTACTCCCAATCAAATTTTCACAAGTAAATTATCAACAAAAATACGAGTTTTTTGCTCTCTGTTTGGGGAGAAAAACATAACAAGGCCATATGCTGAATATACATCCAGAATTTATGGGGAATTCTTGCAAGATAATGAGCTTCTGCTCTATGCTAGGAGATGTGGGGTTGTCCCTTTATTCCCACTGAGGGGCTTTTAGTGTTCATGCTAATTATTCCCACTGATAGGGAACCTCAGGGAAGTCAAGCCACAAATAACAGAGTAGATACTGCAAGGGATGTATTGCTTCTCTTTTGGGGGAAATAAGGAAATGAGAGCTGGTTGCTTCAGGGCTGGGTACGTGAGTAGATCTATCCACTGTAGGGTTGTGGTGAGCAAGCAGAAACTTAACTCATTCTGAGCACCCAGTTACAGGTCTGCTTTACGCCTTTGATGAAGGCTTATATGGCTTGGCTCTTCTTCTTTTGATGTCAATTTAATTCTCATTGGCCTTTTATTGTAGCTCGGGGCAACTGACATCCGTTCCTTGCAGGATGATAAACAGCAAGCAAGCCACACTTGGTTCTGTGAGGAACCTAAATCAATGGCTGCTTTGCAATTGTGGTTAGCCTAAAGATGCCATCCTCTGGTTTCTTAACGAGTAGTTTTGATGTGGTGAGCAGAAATACAGAATCCCTCAATACATTTGGACCCCTCTCCAGTAAATTAAGACATGAAACTGACTGTTCGTGACAAGTTTCTGGGTAGGTGAGAAGCTGGTGACATTTTCTCTGCCTGTTAATTATATGAAATGTCTTCTTATCTTAAATCTTGCCAAAACATTTATTGGTCTCTGGAAACTGCAGCTTATGGTGAGCTTTCCAGAGAGCAGTGCCAATGTCTGCCTGGTGTTGAAGGGTCATAAGTGATCAATTTAGTCATGAATTATCTGGACTGTTGGTCACATGGGGCTGATTAGTGTGAAAGTTTTGAAGTTATACAGTAGAGACACAACATATCTCTTGCCTTTCCGCTTCAGTGGGAGGATATTTTGGGTTTTCCACCTGCTCGTTGGATGACATGGAAACAAATGGCCATTTACTCTTTGTCTTGCTCTAAGCGTTCTCTCTCCCTTGCTCTCCAGCAATAATGTGATTTGATTTCTTGCTTTGAGACCTAGAAAAGCCATTTTCAAGTGAAGGAAAATGCCCAAATGTTGTTTTGCCTTTACTGGGTGCATCATTATTTTGTGTTTTTCTAATAGCTGTAATCAGCTCTTGTACTGCTGAAGAAGTTGAACACAAAATGTGTGAGACAATACATGGCATATTTAAGAACTGTCTTGTGTCAGGGTCTGTCAGGTTGCCTGTGCCTTGAGAGGCCAGCACTGGAAGAAAGGATTAGACTAAGGAGTTTTTGATTATGACAGCTTCTATAATTTTTCAGTCCCTTTCTCTAGCTATATTGGAAAAGGTAAAGCAGGAGTGTCAGATTGCACCTTTACAGAGGAGCGTTTCTTACCTTCAGATGCCATATGAAATGGAATTATTTTCATCAAATCTCATGAATGTCAATGCATTTCAATGTGCAAATATCCAAAATGCAGGAAAGGAACTGATGGCCATCAGGGAATACACTCCTTGCATGTTGTGGGCTTTTCTGGATGCAGTGGAAGACCCTTCCTTCCCTGACTTTTACATCTGGCTGACTGTGGGGCTGGTTGTGAACACCTTGTTTCACTTACAGCAGCAGCAAAAGCCTTTCCCAAGACTGCCCAAAGAGCTGTGGGAAGGGCTGTGCAGATGCACTTAAAAAGAGAAGGATAACTTGTTTTTAATTTTGGCCATTTAACTTACCTGTTATGTGGTCTCTGTGCCATTAGGCGATTAAAATTATAGATTTAAGCATTTGATGCAAACTCTTACTTACTCTTACTCTGACATATGGGCTGTTTTTTTCCAAATGGAGTAGGAATAGAGGCTGAAACAGAAGTCAGTTTTATTGCTCTTGCTCCCAGGTCCTACTCCTGCCACAAACTCTTCACCCTGAAAGCTGCTTTACTTTGTTTCCTGTCTGAGATATGTTCCCAAGTCTTCTCCTTTACCTGCCTGACCTCCTGATACTGCTTTCTGACTGCAAAATTCCTGCCGTTACCTCAGGCATTTTTCACCTGTCTGTGTGTGATATGTTCTCATGGCAGTTCCTTGGTTTGGTTATTAAACCCCATAAGACAATTCAGGTGGAATGAAGATTTGCTCTCACCAAAACAAGGTATCAGCTGTAACAGGCCTGAAAGCACAGGTCTCGTTTAGAGTCATGTTTACCCAAAAGCAGCAAGGATTTCTCATTTGAGTAGGAGGTGAATTTGATCTACCCACCTGCCTATACTGGCAAAAATTTAGTTTTTCAGACATATTGTCCCTTTCTTTCTTATTCCATCCTCTACCCCTTGCACGTAACACATTTGCAGCCCTACTTCCTTACTTCGTTTCTTCAAAGACAGCTTCTCCTGCACCATTGCTTCCTGCAGGAAACCATAGGCTCTGGAAGCGCTGGTCCAGCCTGCGCATCTTCCTCTTGGCCACCCACACTCAAACCACGCTACCCACCTGCTGCCTTACACCCCACTCCTCCCACCTTTCACACCTTCTCCTCCACCTCATCTCTGCTGGGCAGCTTACTTTACATCTTGCTCGTTTTAGTTTCAAACCCCAGTGTAAACAGACTTCCCCACTGCAGAGTGCAGCATCACAGGCTGAATACATTTTCACCTCCCATGAAACCACACCGAAAGCTCTTTCCTCTCCAAATCAGTCACCAACCAAGTCCCAGCTGTATATCCTCCACAAACACAACACCAGCACTCCTCCTCCACCCCCGGGGAGGCAGGCTGCCGAAACCAGGAATAATAACGCAAGAAAAGTAGGTCATCTGCTGTCTGGGAATATGGAATACGAAACTCAGCCACTGAGCGCTGAGTGAGCACAAAGAAGTTAAATCAACTATCAAATCAAACTGATACAGAGCAGAAGTCGCCCTGAATTTTGATACAGAAGGCTTTTCTCCTGGGCTGCCTGGCAGTGCTGCTGCTGGCAGTGCTGGCAGGGCTGAGCAGCCCACGGCTCTGCCTGCTGCCGACAGCTGCAGCAGCTCCTTCTGCAGCAAGCACTGTACCACAGAGCTGGATCTGAAGCACACAATTATACTGCATGTCACTGCCTTTCAGCCTTGCCAAATGTTTGGGGTTTTTTTAAATACCGTTTGCTGCTCTTTGCTTCTTAATTTTGCCGGGGAGTGTTCTGTAGTATAACATTTTATATATTGCCAGAAGCCACTGAAGCCACTGAATTTTCCTATGTAGAAACAGAGAAAAGGAAAGGGGAGGGAACATGCTATACACACAAATTGCAGTCCTTCTGTTCCAGCACCATGTCTCCTGGGTTGATATGCCTCTGAGAAATGAGAAAATACAGGAAATAGAAATGGAATAATCTGCTCACTAAGAAGGAATCTTTCTAGCTGCCATTACTTGGTGGGGACTTATGCCCTTAAGCTTGAAGCTTTATTGAGGTGCATGTGCAAAGAGCTAGAGAAAATTGTGTTGCCTTTGACAAGGCTACTATTTTTACAACCAGGCAGAGAGAGTACAATGTCTGGCCAAAGAGTCCCAATAATGTTGAAAGAGATTATTTTTAGTGAATTGGTGAGCACTTCTCCACTGTTAGCCTGCTGCAAACCTCCTGAAAAGGATTTAATGGACTTTGGAGATGGATTTCCACTGCTGTGTGATCAGCGTCTGCCTTTCTCAGCATGTTGCTCTCTGCCTGCTCTGCTTTCTGCCTTCTGCCCTTCTCCAGGCAGAGTAGCTGCATTTCCCCACACCTCATCTTTGTGCCTCACTTATGCTCTGCAACCTTTTCCCTTTACAGTGTCCCCTGTGGTTTTTTCTAGTTTGTACCAGACCCATCTCATTTTTTGAAATACACACTTTCTCCCTTTCATTGAGCTAAACTGAGAAATAAAGGAACATCTGATGTGGTGGTGCAGTGTTGTAACAGCTGAGGAGACGTGAACAGTGTAAATGATCAGACATGAAAGGGGAAGAGAAGCTGTTGGCCTTATTTTCATGCTTTCATCAAGGTTGCACATTGTGTCTTTGACTTTGTATTTTCCTTGGGAATTGTATAGAGAAATGTTGGCAGCATGAATGAAGTTACAGTTTTCCTGAACAAAGCAGGAGCTACTGGAAGTAAAATTATTGTTCCTTGCATCAAATATTTTGCTGGAAGGTCAGTGATTCACAATTATTAATTTTTTTAATGCTAAAGAAATGTAAGCACAAGGCATACTCTAAGCAGAAACCATTGTGGTGCAGGAACAATGCAAGTCCCTGTGTCTTCAGAGGTGGTCAATATGTTGCTCATTGCAGGTTGCCATAGAGACACTATTATTTTCTTAGCCGAGTGATGTGCACTGAATTCTAATACTTTTATAGAAGTGGCATAAGTTAATAAAATTTTTTATGGTTCAAAGAAAGCTTTTCTTGCTCATACTTCAAATAATATTTAAAATCAAGGGTTTGTCTAATGCCCAGCTTCCTTCAATTTGACTGAAGTGACAGAATAACATAGTTGCATCTATGCAGCTGTGTTTAAATGTTCTGACACACATTTTGACTTTCTTATGAAGAATGCTGTTGCACAAATGTGCACTGGATTCTCTATAGTGGGAGGGGAAGGGAAAAGAGAAATGGAAGCAATGGAGAAAACAAACTTACAGCTTCCCAGATCAAAAGTGCTTGCCATTCCTTCCTTGTGGCCTGACACTACATATGGCCAACCACTTTCCAAGAGCCTGCAGACAACATTCAATTATCAATATGAGTCTCAGCATTCCTCATTATACAATCATAGAATGGTTTGAGTTGGAAGGGGCCTGGAAGATAATCTAGATCCACCACATCTGCCATGGACAGGCACACCTTTCACCAGACCAGGCTGCTCAAAGCCCCATCCAACCTGACCTTAAACACTTTCAGGAATGGGGCATAGACAACCTGTTTCAGTAAAGAATTTCTTTCTAACATCTAACCTAAACTAGCCCCCTCTCAATTTAAAGTAATCGCCCCTTTTCCTGTTCATATAAAAAAATCCCTCTCCCTCCTTTTTATAAGCCCCTTTAGGCACTGGAAGGCAGCAGTAAGATCTCCCCAGAGCCTTCTCTTTTCCAGGCTGAACAACCCCATCTCTCTCATCCTGTCTTCATAGGAAGATGCTCCAGCCCTCTGATCATTTTTGTGGCCTTCCTCTGGACCCACTCTAATAGGCCCACATCTTTCTTGTGTTGAGGACCCCAGACCTGGATGCAGGACTCCAGGCAGGATCAGTTTCATGAGGGCAGAGTATAGGGCAAGAAACATCTCCCTTGACCTGCTGGCCATTCCTCATTTAATGCAGCCTGGGGCATGGTTTGCCTTCTGGGATGCAAGTGCACATTGCTGACTCATGTCCAGCTCTTCAACCATGAGAACCCTCAAGTCCTTCTCTGCAGGGCTGCTCTCAGTGGCTTCTTCATCCAGTGTGTACTCATGTATGGGACTGCCCAGACCCAGGTGTAGCACATTGCACTTGGACTTGTTGAACTTCATGGGGTTCTCATGAACTCACTTCTCAAGTTGGTCCAGTTCCCTCTGGATGTCATCCCTTCTTTCTGCTGTGTCAACTGCACTGTTCAATTTCACGTCCTCTGCAAATACACTTGAAGATGGACTCAGTCTTACTGTCTGAAGATATTGATATTGACTGGTGAAGATATTGAATAGCACTCATCCCAAGACAGAGAGCTGAGGGACATCGCCTGTGACTGGCCTTCACCTGGACACAGTCATTGGCCAAAACTCTCTGCCTGCATCCATCCAGCCTACTCCTTGTCCCCTGAATAGTCTATCAATCAAATTTCTGTCTGTCCCATTTGAAAACAAAGATGTTGTGTGGGACCATACTGAAGGCCTTACAGAAGTGTAGATAAATGACATCTGTCAGTCTCCCCCTGTTGACTGTTGCCATTACTCCATCATAGAAGGCCACCAAGTTGGTCAGGCATAATTTGCCCTTAGTAAAGCCACGCTGGCTGCCCCAGTTTACCTTCTGCTCTTTTAAATGCCTTAGCATACCTTCCAGGAGGATTTGGTTCATGATCTTTTCAGGCACAGAGGTGAGGCTCATCAGTCTGTAGTTCACCAGATCCTTCTTTTTCTCTTTCTAAAAATGGGAACAGTGTTTCCCTCTTTTTTTTCCTGTCACCAGGGACTTTACCTAACTGCCATGACTTTTCAAAGATGATGCAGAGAGGCTTGGCAACAACACCAGCCAGTTCACTCAGGACCCTGGGATGTATGTCATCAGGTCCCACAGACTTGTGGCTATTTAACTTCATCAAGTAGTACCAAACCTGTTCTTCATTTACAGTGGGAGGGACCACTAGGTGTTTTGGGTGCCAGCTTTGAAACTGCTTGCTGAAGTTATGAGTTAGTGTAAATAAAGTCTGCTGCTGATGGAGCGGGTGCAGCAGTGTGACTGGGACCCTATGGGAGCACCTACGATATGGCAGCCAGCAGGGACAAGGCAAGGTACAAAACTCCACTGTGGCTGCAGATACCAAGCCCTGTACCCTTACCTCAAGAAACAAGGAAGAAAGGAAAGGCTTGTGGCTTGTCAGAGCCAGAGCTGTGGTGTAGATATATTTCTGGTAACAAATCTGCATGAGAGGAAGATGCAGAAAGCTCAGGCTGCTGAAGGCACATCTCTGTCTTCTTTTTTTAGTTGTTGGGGAAGATATGTTTTGTTTGCTGAAATGAAGCACACTGGCTGAACATTAAGAGGCTACAGAGAGCTGTTGTTGAACTTATGACTTTGCCATCTGCTCATCATTTGTGGAAATGTTGCTCATGGAAGTTTTCCGGACCATTCTGCACCACAGCCACGATGGGTACCTGTGTCTGCAACTACCTGGGGCAGCAGGCCTTGAGCTAGACAGAATTAAATACTAATACTTAATTTGCCAAGAGTAGTTGGAAGAGGAATCAAATGAATTTTTAGCTAACACTGAAGTCACTTCCAGAGCTGAAAATGTCAAAACATTTCTTGGCAAGAAAAATCTGTACAACACCAAGCAACTCTTTGCCCAGAAAACCATCAGTCTGAGGTTGTTGGCCCATTTCCTGTGTTCTGAAGGGGTGGAAAATGCTTCAGGAAAAGCCTTGCTGGGACTTCCTGCTGGGCAAATGGCTGGTGGGACCCCCTCATGGCAGCCCATCACGTTGGCACTCAAGTACTTGTACATCCATCCAGAGACCACCTTGCTGTGTGGAGGCTGTGCCCACTGCTGGGGCAGTGCCACTCCACAGCACCGGGGCTGCCACTGAGTAGGGAGCACCCACACACCTTGCCAGTGTGAGCACTCCATCCTGCATGCTCCAGGGACAGCTGAGTGTGGCAACAAGCATGAGCCCACCTGCCCTGTGGAGGTCACAGCCACACATAAAGCCTGTTGCTCCTCACCCTTGCCAAGAGGCAGCCCCAGCATCACCTCTGTGAGGGACAATGTGCTGCTGGCCAGGAAGGCAGTTTCCAGAAGGGGATATGGCAATATAGAGGTAAGCTGAAGTCTCCCTTTGGATCCTGTGAAGCTGAAGGCTGCTGGTGTCCCCTAATGACTAATGTGCCAGGGGAGGGCTAGTGCATGTTGGTGTTTATAAGGCAACTAAATGGCTCTAGCTGAGCCTTCCTTGAAAACTGAACTTGTTAAAGGGCAACATAAAGGAGCGAGGTTTCAGAAAGAGATTCTTTGTTGAACTCCAGGTTTATCACACTAAAATTGGCATGCCCTGAATAAACACTATCCACCCTCTAAAATTCAGCTGTTAAACTTTCCAGAAAGTGTTTCCCAGGGCAGTACTTTTAAGTTTTACAAGTTCAGCCTGCAGCTCTTCCCTCCAGTTGCCATGTTTGTGGCTGCTGCCAGGTGTCAGGGGAGCAGCCTGCCCTCACTGCCAATGCTGCCTTCTCTGTGGCTCTAAAACCAATTGTTCTTGATCCACTGTAAGTAGCTCAAAGGACATGGTATCTCCCACTGCTTCCTCCTCTGGGACTTGTACAAGTGGCTCCAGGGAGCCCACGTAAGTGCTCTCAGCCCCACGTGCTGACGAGTTCAGCAGCTCTCGCCCCATAGTCTCCCACTGGTGCTGAGCTGCTGGGAGTGGGGTGTGCTACAGAAGGAAGGACAGTGGTACTGCACGCTGCTGCACGCTGCTGCATGAGGGACCCTGCACTCAGCAGCACCCTCATGGTGGGGACATGCCCTTGGCACTCCTGAGGATCCTAGGGTCCCTTACCATCCATCTTCTGGCATTTTGTGGAATGCTGCTCTGTGACCCCGTTCAGGTGAGTGTTTGAGGTAATTAGAGTAAGATAGAAAAGTTAGATACAACCCAGTGTGGCAGATATGGGATTTCCTATATGAAGCTAATGAATGTCTCTGTCATGGAGCAGGATGCTCTGCCTGCTTTGGGAAGACTGGGAGAGTCCCACATCACACTGTGCCACAACTGGCTATTGCTGCAGGCCACGGGCTTTAAGTGCTTTGCCTTGTATTTATGTATCTCTGCAAAGTCCCCTGTGCAATGTGTGCCAGACAGCAAGCGAAGGTGACAATCCCAGTGTTCAGTGGCATTTGCATGACACCAGACATTATCCATGAGAGGGTTTCTTCCTTCCAGAATGCAATAGTGCAGGATGCTGAGTTCTCACTTCCTCTGAAACTGAGATGAAGATGTTCACAACAAAGGTTAGTTCTTTAATTTCATAATTATTAATAGGCAGACTGACCAGAAAGAGAAAGCAAGTATTTTTTCAAGGTCGCACAAAAGTTTTGGGAGTCATATCTCCCTCTCCCATGGGCCAACCTAGTGGGCTCTTCCCTGAGACAAAGTTTTTTTCTAACAATTAAACAGACACAGTCTGTACCCTTACCTGAGTTTTGTAATATGCATCTAATCTAAAGTCTCTAGTCTTACCTGCAGTGAGACAGCAGTGGAGAAGCTGGTGTTGGTTTTGGTATCTAGATCCTGAGAGAACTATTTCACTGTATTAGAATTGCTGACATTTGTTTAAGTGTTTACGTACCAGCTTACAATTCTCCTGGTATTTATTGCCAGTATCCTAAATGGTTAAAAGATGAAGCTTAATCTAGAGTCTAGACTGTAAGCATGATGGTAGGCTTCCTGTTTCTTTGAAAAGCCTTAATTTGTATCAACTCGTTTGACTTCCTTTATAGAGAATACCAGCCCACTACTTTTTACATAGGGAGTGAAATATTGGCAGTGCCTGGACACCAGTGTTCCTTCATATTGGATTGCAGAATGTGTTTACAATTTCTTTCGTGAAATCATTTGCTAGGAGCATTCTTGACCTTTTTTTGGTAGTAATCTAAGTCAAAAGCATGGGGCTTCACAAATATGAAACCCCAAGGTGATAGTTGGCATGTCTTTGCTACAGGGAGTTAATTCAATTTTTCTCCAAAGGATTATTAAAACAGAAGTATTTTACGAATGCAAACTCAGGCTTACAAGCCCCACATGATACAGCAATGTGTTTTTCTCCTTTGCATAAGTCAGAGCTGTATCTTCCCCCATGGAGCATATGAAACATCCAGCAGCAAATAGGCACGCACAAGATGTGCTGTTTCTGAGGAGCTTTAATATGGAAAGAGGTCCCTGGTAAAGAACATCCCACGAGTAGGAACATTCACTTTTGGACACATCATCTTCATGAACCAATTTGATTTTATTTTTCAAATGAGCCCTGCTTTGGCACTCTTCTTTCACCTCACTTCTCACTCCCAGTGTAAGCCTCAAGCAGGCTTCTTTGCTGGGCTGTGTCATGGTGGATGGGTGTTGCTAAGTGCATGTTACAACCTGGGGTGTGTGCCAGGCACAGGGATCCACGGCTTGCCCCTCCCTGCTGTGCAGTGGGGTAACGGAGCACTGCAAGGTCTGTGCCCCTGAAAGCTCGCTGCAGGCTGCAGGGATCACTCACAGAAGCTTAGCTCTGACTTTTTTAAGCTGACTGAGCAGCATTTGCCTCACTCTCCAGTGCATGCCAATAAAATCAGTCAGGCCTTGTGTCTGACCTAAATCTGTGTGACTGCTACAGAACTGGTACCCGCTTGCATCAAACAAGGGCTTGCACTGCTGCATCCAGTGGAAGGGTCCCAGATCAGATGAGAAGCCCAAGCACTTGGCACTTTGGATGCTTTTGGATAGTATACAAAAGGCTTAAATCCTGGCATGTGTGAGACTTGGCACCTCAGCTGCAGAGAGAGACCTGACTTCCTGCTCTCCCAGTCTGCATCTCCCTCTGCAAACCCTTCCCTCCAACATCCTCAGATTGCACACCTGAAGATGTCCATGTTGGCTCTAGAGTGCCCATGCTGGGTAGGTGGGCACCTCTCTCACCTGAGGTTTCATTGCTGTTGGGTAGGTGCCAACTGAGCTGTGGTTAAGCCTGCTGGAGCGATCCAGATGAGGTTAAACATATCCGTCTTTTGCCAGTGGGTTGAATGGGTAGAGCAATGACCCAAGGAACAGAAAGCCTAGGTTTTAGATTCAGAAGTTTTAATGAGACAAAAAAGCCTTGCCAGTAGGTAAGCAGGATAAAATCTCTATAATTGCATTCCTCCTTGTAGATCCAGCCACACATATACTGCAAAGCAAGAGTAACTTTCCCCAGTCCTAGGGCAAAACTGACAAGTTTGTATCAGTAATCTGGTGACTGTTTAGAAACACAACTAAATGCTGGATTGACTTGTTTGTTTGCATCCCAAACCGGAGGGCAACACAGGTGGGACTATGGTGGGGTCTTAAAATTGTCTAATACTTTCCACTAAAGCATCTCTTTCTTTTGACTTTGCCAATTTTCAACTGCTCAGGCCAAAATTTTGCATATGAAGAATTTGCCTCAGGTTGAGGAAATCTGGAAAATTCAGCTAAAAGGATGTATTCCTTTTGTGCAGGGATGAGTTAATGGGAACATTGAAGTGAGCTGCCCAATCAAGAAAGCTTGGAAGGGTTTTCTCTGTGTGGCTCATAGATCCTGGGTCTGGGATCAGGCTTCCTTCTCTGCCATCCCATGATGTGTCAGGGAGCAGCTTTCTGGCTGCCCCAGTACAAGGACTCAAATGAGAACCAGTCTGTGCACACACTCTGATTCCAGTAGCTGAAGCAGCTGAGATTTCCCAAGTGTGGTGAAAATTGGCCTAATTACAGGGCTGGACGGTGATTGGGTATGTACTGTCCTGGACACCCCCAGTGCCTTGAAACAAAGGAGGAGAAGCTGCTTTTCCCTTCCCAGCCATGATGCAGTACCAGAAGGACGTCACTGATCTTGGAGGAGGTGCAGAAGATGGCAAGCAACAGGTCAGATCAGTGCATTAATTTTACTTCCAGGACTGCCAGAAAAAGCACTACTGTTCTACACCCCGTCCTTTGCACCTGGGACAGCTTGGGCTGTACCCTTCAAAGCAGAAAACAGAAAGTGCAGGCAGTGCAACCTGGGTTGCCACTGCCCAATTCTGTCCCACCAGCAGCATTCAGCCCATGATTTGACTCTTCACTCCAGTCATTGCCTTTCCACTTCCCTGTATGACAGAGAAGATGGATAACTGCTTTCAGGTGGCAGAAAGATGGCAGCTTTGAGCCTCAGATGCCAGAGAGTAGCACAGGTAGCACCCCGCCACCTTCACTCCTCCTTCTGTGCACCGATGTTGTGACCAGTTGACCTGCTTCTTGCCCATGCACCCCATCAGCAGTAACCCTGTCCATTGTGGGCAATTACCCAGGGCAGTGCTAGGGATGTGGGAGAGAGCTATTTCCTAATAGAGATTAAAAATGTAATTATCAAGTCAACTGAACAGTCTGCCAGCATGGCAGTAAATTTTGTCTTATTCCTTCTAATTGTCTTTCCTTTTTCCCATGACTATATCTTGCATGGTGGGTTTTGGAAAACTCCAGTACTACATCCAGCCACAAACAGATGCAGACATGACCATGGCAGTTATGTGTTGTCATCAAGGGGTCAACTCAAATGCCCACCACCAGAGAGTGGCAAAGATGCAGACTGCATCAGAGGATACCAAGAAGATGCAGCACCAATGGAAAACTGATGTCTTATTTCCCTGTGTAGACACGTGCACCCCTGACTGTGCCACTGATTCCTTCTACTGTATGTAAGGGCACTGAATACTGTGCCAGACCCAGCTAGAGAAAAAGGAGAAGGAGGACTCGTTAGAGTGCCCAAAGGCTTGTTCTCAAGCCTGTACGTGCTCTTGCCTTCCTGTTCCTTTTTGATTGCTTGTCAGCTTCTTAGGCTGCTGCTGTCGGTCCACCTTTGCTCATTCACGCATTCTGGTTTATCCAATTATTGCATTACCAGCATTACCAGTGAGGAAGTGCAATAGCCTATTTTCTACCCACTGCTAAGAGAAAAAGCCAGGGTAACATGTGTGTGCGTGTGAATATAGATTGCTAGGAACATTCTCTAAAGCTGTATGGTAAATTAAAGAATATACTGAACAGGTAAGAGCAGGTAGGAAGTGTTTCTTGCTAGAAAGACTTTATTTAGGGAAAATAAGTTTTATTAATTAAAACACATTCATAATTTTCTGGGGTTTTTTTTCTGTTTTTAGCAGTTTAGGGTGTTTTTGTTTGTTTGTTTGGGAGGGTTTTGTTTTTGTTTGTTTGTTTGTTTGTTTGTTTGTTTGTTTGTTTGTTTTGGCTGAGTTCCTTACATTTTCTTATTTGTTTCTACTTCTGCAGAATGACTCTCCAGTCCAGAAAATTTTCCTGATTAATTAATCCTTTTCACAGAATCATAGAATATGTTGATTTGGAAGGGACCCACAAGGATCGTCAAGTCCAACCCTTAGCCCTGCACAGGACCATCCTCAAGAGTCACACCATGTGTCTTAGAGTATCATCCAGATGCTTCTTGAACTCTGTCAGACTTGGTGCTGTGATCACTTTCTGGGGAGCCTGTTCCAGTGCCCAACCACCCTCTGAATGAAAAACCCTATTCTAATATCTAACATAAACCTCCCCTGACACAACTTCAGGCCATTCCCTTGGGTCCTGTCACTGTCACCACAGAGAAGACATCAGTGCCAACCTCTCCTCTTCCCCTCACAAGGAAGTTGTAACTGCAATGAGGTCTCCCCTCAGTCTCCTCTTCCCCAGGCTTCCCCCAGAAGATGTTAGGGAATGGTAAAAAATAAAGAAGCTCATTACTTTCTTGACTGCCCTTTGATAGCAGTGCTGAACACCAGAGATGAAATCACTTTACCAACACAATTTCTCTGCTATGCACTGGCCATTGCTGCTGGTGGGCCAGTGGAGTGTCATGCAGCACTGACTCTGGAATTTAAAGAATCATAGCAACCTTTGCCTTGAATCAGTTTCTGAATTGTTTCACTTTTGGGTCTCATAGCCCCATTCTCACCTGGGCTGTACTAATAACAGTGACTGCTTGGGACTGGGGAACATTTGATTACCACCACACTCACATAATGATCAAGAGAGCTGAGGAGGTGCAAAGTAACCAACCCAGGGGCTGCAGCTCCTTCCCTGAGGCTTTCTTCTGTCCTTCTGCCTCTGCCTCGTTCTTCTCCAACACCACTCCTCTGGTGGCCAAACCCTGCAGCTGAGGTGCCCTTGCAATTCCCCAATGCTCTTTCCAGAAGTAAACCTGCATTCCCTCTGTGCTCTGCCATTGCAGAAATTACAGCTTCTTTGAAACTGTCCACAGAGATCTACTCCTGTGCCCACTGCAGCACTGCCTTACTGGGATTGATGAAATCCAGCTCCTCTAGTGCATTTTCCTCAGGGACCTTTTCTGTTAGTAGGTGATGACTGAAAGAGCTAACACACATATCTGGGACTCTGCTGCCTTCTCAACTCAGATCACAGGTTCTTAATGCTGCTCTCTTTTGACCTCAGAGACACTTTACCAGCCTCACAGCTCAGGAAGTTTGCCACTGTGCTGGCCAAAGTTGTAAGGCCAGGGAACTGGAACAGGTGCTTGGTGGTTTCTGCCACAGGTAGGATTGTAAGTCTTCCTGGAAACACTTTAAAAAGAAAGGTTGGCTAGGAGAGATCTCCAAATCTTTAAAATGTGTAAGAGACAAGTCCTGGCAGGATTTTGCCACGATCCTTTGTAATATCTCTTACTGAGCACACCTCTGCACTTGTGTGTGTGGAGTGAACATCCTTGGGGTGACTGAGGGACAAAGTGGGGAGATAGGGCATTCGCTGGTTTGCAGTATAGAGGCAGTGTAACCTGTGGTGTGATGTGAGCAAGCAGAGGAGAAGACGACCTCTGGGTTTTGGTTTTCGTCCAGCTGCCTGCAGTGACTATGTTTCATTTCAATCTTAGAGTGTGCTCACTTCTGTCTTACAGTCTGCTCACTTCTATCTGAAACGAAATTGAAAGCAAGTAACTGAAGAGCTGGCTGCTAGCTAGGTGAAGTGGTTTTGCCTGTCATCTGAGGAGAAATAACTCATCTTAAAAAACTAAACCTGAAATGCTCTGGGACAAATTACACTGCCCAAACCCCCTCATTTATTGTTATAGGAACCATTTTTTTTATAACACAGAGTTAAAAATAATTTAGATGATGGTCTGATTTGTGGGTGACAGTGAGAATTTGCAGCTGTGAAAATGAAAGCCCGCAGGCCAAAAATGATACTTGCAAAAAACTTAATCTGAAGCAATAATGTATATAAGAAGGCCAGAATAAGGCTGGAATGAAAACCAGATTTCATGTTCTTTAGGCTTCTTTCTTTTCCAGGAGACAAGAGACCAATGACTGCAATAACAACTGGTAGCTCTCTCCTGGCCATTTTAAAGTACTGTTGAGCTCTGAAGCTCTTAAATGAGATGTATTACAACTACCAGAGTAATGTACAATGGATCCTCTGCTGTGGTCTTCAGTGGAATATTTCTTCAGTTACACAGTCATCAAATTGTTAACAGAGACAAAATGCTACCCATTCAGAAGCACAAACTAGCTTAGCTATTGTTGAAAGAATTATTTGAAAACATGTATTTTATCAGTTAGGGACTATTTTGTTTTGGACGATTTAGCTTGCACAGTATGGTTCCTGATTCAGCAAGAAGATCAGTATCAGGATGTCATTTTGGAAAACAGATCAGGTGAAAGCAGTAGGCTTCATCTTCAAGCAAAAATTGCAAATATGGTACAGGTTAATGTGCCCAAGTACTGTACGCTGCTCTAAAAAGAAGGATTTGGGGCTAAAGTTGGATCTTGTCAGAACTATGGGATACATTGAGAGAAGCATGTTGTTGCTTCAAGACTTATAAAATGCTTTTCAGACAGATGTTGAAAGGGCTCTGTTAAACTCACATAATTTCCAAGACTGAAACTGCATATTGCAGGGGTGAGGTTGCCTTCAATCTGATGAGCTTCCTTTGATCTAAAGATAGCGTGTCTGGGGCCCCAGGCACCCATCACCATGCTGCTGTATCTCCTGGGGTAGATGCATGCTGGAAGGGAAAGATACACATCACTGCTGTGGGAGAGGAGGCCCCTCTTCCCACCTAGCAAGCAGACAACACCAACCTGTGGCTCAGCCCTTCTCCCCTCCACGGGGAAACCCAACACCAGGTTTAGGTCACATCGGTAGTTGACATCAGAAGGCACTTTTTGTGGTATTGCAACATCATAGCTGTGTGTTATGAACAGTCACTTCCCAAAAGAGTCCTAGAGTCAGAATAGAAATCTAGAGAGTCTTCTGAAATGGTTGTTTGATGTGAACAGGTAAGGGCTGAGGGTGAGTCTTCTCACCGTAAGGATCCCTGAGGATCCCCCATGGGCGTGCCTGAGTGCCAGCCAGGCTGTGCAGCCACCAGCAACAGGTCCCACAGACATCACTCTTCTGGGCCACGGGGAAAAGAGCAAGTGGAAGGTACCACAGGACATGAGAATTATCCTTTCATTGATACTTGGAGTCAGAGCAAAGTCTCATACTGCATCTCAGCTCCATGCCAGTAGGACCCCTGCACGTGAAACTTGCATCATTTTCCAAGTACATATTCATTGGTGAGGGAGACAGTTTCTGGGCAAGGCTGGATTTAGCCTTGTGCTGAAACCTTGCTCCACTGATTATTCTTTGCCAGCTACAAAATATCAGAGTACTTCTTTTATGACTTCTTTGGTTAATCTATGTTTTGTGACAGATCATTGCTCCCAGTTTCAAGCCAGGTCACAAATTTGTGACCTCACAGCAACTGGACTGGAAGTCCTGCATTTTTTTCCTGTAGGTAAAATACCTGTATTGATTTCCACTATATGTCTTGTTCTGATGAGGAGATATCCATGGCCATTGAATTGTCCTGTGGATGGCTTTTTTTTTTTAGCACATCTGATTTTGTTTTCAGATCACTATTAAAATTATTGATGATGATGGAATTTCATTAAAGCAATTTGCAAAGAACACCAGCCCAGCCATGAGTCAGCATATGGGTGCCAGGGCATTTATTTCTGGTACAGTCCTGCTGTGTGAGATTGCTACTTAGGACTGTATTTTCTCACATCTGTGAATGTTGTTTTCCTTGACATCTTCAGTAAGTGGACCAGAACACTGCTAGACTTAGGGAGAGGAAATCTGTATGAAGTAATTTTCCATCAGCACAGCTACAAAAGGATTCTTCTTCCTTGTGTCAGTTTTACTCAAAGCTCTGGCAAGAGAAAACTTCGCTATTGTTCCTTAGACAGCAGCTGCTAATACTTAAATAATATAATCAAAAAACAAGATAAATATGTTCTGTATTTGCTAATTTGGTGTTAGAACCTATGGCAGCAGCCCCTTTTTGAGTGAGTGCCCTTAGCTGAATGGCACAGCGCAGCACCAGTGCTCTTTCCTCTATTTCATCCCTGTGAAGCCCTCAAAGGTTTTTTCTTCAACCTTTTTGTAAATTAAGATGTCATTAATGGTTTTTTTTCTCTAGTCAAGTGTGTCCTTTTTACTTCTGCCAGTATTTCTGTCGAGACGCACTTACAAGAAGGTAAAATTTCTTCATTTATTTGTGCTCTGCATTCCATCTCTGACTGCTGCTTTACAGTTGCCTGTGTATGGGTGTTTGGTCCCTGTGCCCTCTGCTAGATGTGACACTTGCACCATGTCTCAGGCACATCTAAACAGTTGCTTTTGGAACCAGAATGTGTACCTCTTGAGAGGTTTACATCAGTGCTCATAATTATCATGTGCTAAGTGCTGTGCTCATTTTCAATAACATTTATTTTAATATCACAACTTTGATTGTTTAAGATACAGTGCTTGAAACAGATAACCAGACTTTTAAAATACATTTATTTGGGTTCCCTCAGTTTATTAAACACATTAGTTGCAGTTGATGCCATTTCATGGTCTTTACTCTTAAGCTTTGTCTTTTAAAAAGCAAAAGCATCTTCAAGCATTAAGTAAACATGAAATACTTTGTCCCAAAGAAGGATCATCACAAATTAGAGTTAAATAGCACCAGAGCTCTACAACAAAAAAGTGTTCAACACCGTAATTATCATTAATGTCATTGTAAAATTACCTGCTTTTGGCTTAGAACTCTAATAGTGAGGAGTAGGTTGAGGCCAGTGGTATTCCTGTGCCTGACCCACCTGGCAGGGCCAAACTTGTGTCTCGTCACTGAGTGACCTGCTCTGCAGCAGCTCTGAGGAAGCAGGTCCACAGGATCTATTTGCACTTTGAATTAAAAAGCCACAGACTGCTCTGCCTCCTGTGTACAATAGCAGGAGCGGGCTACTGTGTGATCCACCAGCATGTAGATCCCGCTGAGCAGTAAATCTATAGAATGGCTTCTTGTGAACATTATTTAACCAATTTATTGTGTTTGCATGGATATATAAGTCTTGACAGGAGAGATGTGAGACCCCTCATCACTCCTGTTTGACTTGTTGCAGTAGCAAAGAGCTATAGCAGTTATCTCCAGGCTGAGATGATTGACTAGAAGTGATTTTTCACCAGGTGACATTTGCAATAATTACATGGTGCTTTGCCGGCTTGGGAGGAAATAATCAGCACGACCTTCAAAAGGCTCTGCGGAAAGCAGCTCTTGTAAAAACAATTATTTGAACCTCCTACTACAACGGCTCCTGGCACAGCTAGGAAATGAGGGGAGTGCACTGTGCATACAGGAGCTGCTGATGGCTGCTGGAAAGACAAAAGCCAGGCAGGAGAAGTGGCAAACTCGAGGGAAATAAGATTTCCTTCTGAAATCCTGCATCTTCTCAACATCTGCTTCTCCCTGCCAGGCTCCAGGTGCTGGAAAAACCAAAGCGAGTGGCTGCGGGGTCAGGTTTATTGCACATGCTGGAGCAAAGCTGTGGATCTGACCCCCTGCTTTGGCCTATGGAAGAAGGTTTTTTGGGTACCACTTATCCCAGATTTTACAGCAGCATGTGAGACAAATAGTTACCTCACATGTTTTCTGCCCTGAGAACAGGACATGCTCCCCTCATACTGTGAGCCAGACAAATGACCCATTTCTACCATAGTGAAAGTGAGGGGCTTTCTGGGGAGCTAGGAGTGGGTGATTAGTGTGTGGCCAGCATCCCCCATCATGTCCTGGGACACAGCCTGGTCACTTGGGTGCAGCATCCCCACTCCAGCCTGCAGTAACATGTTGCACCCTGTGTGTGTTTCCTCCATTCTATCATGACAGTGACCCTGAGGGATGTTTTATCCCCTGAGTGCCATGGGGCAACTAAGGTTTCCAGCAGGTTAAGGGATTGGGGTGGGAGAAGGACATCTGGGATGTCCAGTGAAGCCTGCAGCCTCACAGTGAAACTCAAGACCCTCCTGTCACCCCTATGGTTGCCTGGTGTGGCTGGCATGGGGTGAGCTGCTCTAGCCCTCAAATGCAGTGTGTGGCAGGCACCTTCCTGCACTCCCAATGCTGGGCCAGCAGGATCATCACCATGGTTTGAACAGGGTAACCATCGGTTCCATAGCACATGGATTGTCTGTTGGGGTGCCATCCGTCCAGGTCACTTGGCTGAGATTTCAACAGGCATTGCCTGCCTAAAGACCATGTAGAGAAAGAAAGGGTCCTGGGTGGCTTTTAACCCTCTCCATTTATTCTGACCACAGTCCCTATGCCTGCTGTGAAAAGCATCCCCACAATGGGTTTCTCTCCTGTAACTCCTACCTGTGGACAGAGATGTTGTTCGCAAGTGCTGGGTCTGAAGATACCTGCTTCAAACTGAGCAAAGCTGCAGCATGTGTCAGCCCAAGTTTCACTTTCCTGACCTCAGACCTCTTTTAAACAGGGTAATGCCATCTAAAAATAGCAACATATGGTTTATTGAACTGCCCAGCAGAAGCAGCTAGCAGCAAAGTTACGCAATAGAAATAATTTTTCTGACATCCCCACACCCACCTTCTTGCTGTCATGCTGAGACCAGCTTGGATTATTTAAAGTGGGAATTTTTTTTTCTTAAGTGAAAGGATACTTATTCTCTTTTAATTAAAAACAAACAAACAAACAAAACCCAACAAGACCAAACAACAACAAAAATCTAAACAGTCATTTGATAAACAAATGCATAAATAATCATTCTCAAACTGAGAATAAAATGGGAAAATTACTCATCTTGGGTAATCCTGAAAAGGAAGCCAGATGTCCTGTGTCCTGTACCAGACAGTAAAACATGTTTAAAAGGAGGTTGTTAAACCTACGTTGTCATGGCACCAGGGCAGCCTGCTGCTGTCCATGGCCCTGCTGGCCCCCGGGGACCAGTCCCTGCCTCAGTCTCCCAGAAAAGGTGCCAGGAAGCAGCTCATGGTGGGGCACTTGATGGAGAGGGGATGTGGTTTTGGCTTGTCAGCTGTTTGAAAGAAAACAGAGTGCTGCCTTGGGCCTCCCCTGGGTTTCATGAGACCTGTGGAAATCCCTGATGCTGGCTTAAGGCTGTGTGATGCAGCAGGGGCTGCCTTTGGGTTACTGAGCCATTTCAGCACCTTCTTTTGCCAAACTTGGCCACACCACCAAGTCACCTTGGCTAAGGGCAGCTGAGGGATGACAGGTTAGAAATTTTGGCTGAGGCACGGCATTATTTCCACAGCATCTGTCCCTGGAGGCACTCCTCCCATCAGTATGGCTGCTGGCTGTGGGAAAGCCAGACACTCAGGTGAGGGATTTTAGCAACATTTCTGGCTTCACTTATGTTCTCGACAACACTGGCTGCACAGTGTTGGAGGTCTCTCTGTTTGCTCAGCTCTTTGGAGAGCACTGACTATGTTTACTTACAGCTGCCTTGTGCAAAAGCTGGCTGCACTCCAGTCAGAGTCTCTGAGCTCAGCCTAGTATGTGCCCTCTCTGCTGCCTGGGAATTCCTCCCTTCCTTGGGACTGTGCAGACTTTCTTCCACTTTAGGCTCTGCTTCAGTGCCCAGATCCTGAGGGCTAAAAGAGTTGCTTTTATGTGCCCTGCAGGTAATCCAGAGCCCGTGTTGGTGCCCCCCAATGACTAGTGTCTCTGTTAGTAAGACTATTGCCTATTGTTTTGTGAGGATCACACCCTTGTAAGGCAATGGATGAGGTCTGCAAGCATGCCAATGCTTGGAGTTAAATGCCCCACACCTTCTGAACTGGAGCCCAACCATCTGCTATACAATTGTGGATTGGTCAGAAGGCTGCTGGTGACTCAGTAGAGGAAGCCAAGGCATGGGCGGTCTATTTTTAGCTGTCAGTAAATGTACTAAAGTGGCTTACTGCTGAGTTGAAGAAAGGACAGACAATCCCTGCTTGCCCTATTTAGGCAATAAATGTGAAATACTTGCATCGGTTTCTAAAGTCTAAATTATAGGTGCTGCTGGGGAGAGGTGTGCTGGGGACGACAAATCTCTGGCCATCCCCCTGCGTGGCTCAGGGCAGGTTTTGCTTCGTGCTGCAGCAGCAATCCACATGGCAACCAGCACTTTTGTGGAAAGAGAAGTGGAGGGGGGAATGTGGGCACTCACCTGGAAATGTGCGGCAGCCACCTGGCAGTGCTCTAGTCTGCTCAGCCCTTCTTGGAAAGGATGTGAATAAGCGAAGGGTAGCAATGAGCCCACGGGAATGGTTAAGCTTTTGTTTTACAAAGGGAAGCAGTAAGAAAGAAAATTATTAAACAGATTTTATATACATATATATCTTTAATAAAACATAATAAACATATATAAAATAATAATCATAGAATCATAGAATATCCTGAGTTGGAAGAAACCCACAAAGATCATCAAAGTCCAACTCCTATCCCTGGCCCAAGAATCACACCATGCATATATATACATGTAAAAAAGCTTTTGTTCACCTTGTATCAGAATATGAGAAGATGTTTGGGGAAACTAAGAGTTTGTAGATTGGCAGCCAACAAACATGTTTTGCTCATCCAGCAGAGAATTGGCCTGCAGATAGAGCAAACTTGAAGGGCACAGTAAAGCTGCAAGAAAGATGAACTATTAGTGTGTATGAAAAGACACATAGACATGTTAGTAAATGTTAACAAATCCCATTTTAACCTGAAATCTGAAATGTTTTGTGTTACCATCAACAATAGCTCTTACTTTGGCTGAAAAGGAGAAGAAAGAAGTCACTTTCCTTTGTATGTGACCTTGCCTGTGCCATGTTGTCACAGTTCCTTCTCTGGTCTTCGTTTCCAAGGCTTCCACACAACAGAAGAGTGAGAAGCCTTTCAGATGCAGTTAAGAACCGACATCCCAGATGTTGGCTACAATGAAGTGTCAACCCCACAACTGCCATAAATCTGCTTTGGAAAATGGGCTCGCCAGGATAAAATGCCATGAAGGAGTTACTGGACCAGTATGGGAAATGAGCCATATGGCAAGGAGGACAGCAAATAAGTGTCAATAGGGCACCAGTATGTGGGTGTCTGCGGCTGGACCAGGATCTTCCTTCAAGAGGGGTTTGCCTGACTGAAACTGAGGCATAAACTGGGACAAACACTTGGGATTTGGTCTGCAGACTGTTGCTGCCATTGCATCAGTTTTCTAAAAAGAGACTAAGAAAGCCTATTCCATCTCCATCTGTCAATGGCAGTGGGAAAGACTGCTCTGCCACAGTCACTGCTGCTCTTCAAAAGCTTCCAAATGCTCCTTCACAGAACTGTTGTTGAGGTTTATTTCCTTGCGGTGGGTGTGGTCAGAGAACCATGAGATGGGCTCACAGCAGTAGGAGGCAGAGCATCTGTACTGAAACAACTTCAGAACTGTAAAATGATTCAATACACCTAAAGAAAAAAAGCTGGTGGGGAATAGAAAGGAGGAACAACCCCTAAAATGGAAAAGGTAGAGGATAAACAGCCTCTTGGGTTTTATTCATTATTTTCTAAGCATTAGCAGTGAGCCATGGAGGTCTAGGGGGATCTGTGCAGCACAGATCAATATTCTAGGGGAAAGTTAATTAAAGAAATGTATTTTCTCTTTGGTCCCACTATGTGCTGGAGCTGTAGGGATGGCCTGTTTCCTCTCCCAGGCTACTTACACACAGTTACCTGCAAAGCTTCTAGCTTTGCACAGCAGGTACCTGTGGCCCACCCCTGACAGTGTCCTTGCAGAATCTGAAGTGGGTGTGTAAAAAGCTCTGCTTGTGCCTGAATCAGCCACGTCCAACTCTAAGCTGTGCTCCTGGGATTTGCACTGCTGATATTCATCATGGTATCTCCCTGCTCCTCATCACCTTTGTGCCTGGAAGAATGGGGCTTCTTTGTCTGCTCTGGCAGAGGAAGACACAGCAGCTATGGAAAAATAACACTTTGAGTTTTCCATGTTGTATTATTGGTGTAAATATTGATGACAAACCAGAGACAATGTTTACACACGTGGGAAGTATTAGAGCCTCCATAGGTTTGGTGGTTGAAGCATTCACCAATAATCTCTTTGACTTTGTGGGCCAGGATAAGTGTCACGTCTCTAGGAATGCCACATAATAAAAAATCAATTTTAAAGTCAATATTCTTAAGTGTCCCCTGCAGAGAGCCTGTCTGGGTTTGCATTTACTCGCAGTTGGTCTTTATGCACAAGATGTTCCTCACAGAGAGCTGCAGCTTCTTCTCTGTGTGTGTTCCTAAAGCTCCAGCCCAAGGCTGGTGAGGCAAGGAATCATTGCTGAGGAATCTTGTGCTGCTGTGAAACATTCATAACACACCAGCTCCTTCTTTCTGAAAGCAGCCTTTGCAATCCTTTTCTCTCCATGTCTGTAGAAAAGACCGTGCTGGGTGTGAGCAGGCTCACGGTGCCCAGAGGTCTTGGCTGTATCTCAGACACTGCTCCCTTCCCTCCTGTGCATTCAGGCATTTGGGTCTTTCAGGGCTGCTCTGCAGCAGACTGTGATTGCTTTTTGTAGGTGGATGCCCTAAACAGGAGCGCTTGAACGTTTGTATTTTTTGGAGGATGATTTCAATCCTCAGCACTGACCACCTATGCTCTTTATTCCTTGCTGGATCCTGAATTAGAAAGGATTTTCTTGTCCTTTTGCATTGGAACCAATTGAGCTTGGTAAAAGCAGCAATTCTGATCAGCAGAGAAGAGGGAGATGCTCTCTCCTCTCCCATTGCTGCATCCCTCCTGGCTTCCCTCCAGGTTCCATCTGTGCAGGGGGAGAACTGTGAAACACCTCAGCATGCAGTGGTGAAAATGTCTTCCCCTTTGGGGCTTTGGCAATTTTGAATAGAAATGGGTTATTCCAGTGCTGGACATCGCATAGCCCAGCCTTATCTCTGCTGATATTTCAGTTCCTGTTTTAGACCCAGCAAGATCATTGCACTTCACATTGCCCCTGGGACCTGCCCCTAGGGATATTTTTGACTTTGAATCACTCAGTCTCATAATTTGACTCTTCTCTTGCACTTACCACAAAGTTGCATAATTGGGGATCTCTTGCACTGGGATCTTTTCACTGATGTTTTCCTTTGGCTTAGTTTTATGCAGTTTTATTTATCAAATCCTTCCTGAAGCTTCCTGTTACTGCAGGCAATAATTATTCTTATGTGTACAGATGCTGCACTAGAAAAATTTCCATTGGCTCTGACCATACCTGTTCAGTATTAAAATACGGAGTTTGACTATATTTGGCAATTGCCTTGTAATAGTCTTTGCTGCAGAGAAGGTATTGGTCTCTGACCACTGACTTTGTAGTCCATGTGTTCTCTTAGACTTGGGTGTTCTTCTGCTTGTGGATTTGTATTTTACAATTGTCACTACTCCTCCATCTTTAGACATTCATTTCCTTCTATAGCTCTGAAAAACAACATTTTATTTAATTATTTTTCTTCTGTTATGTGGGAAAAATTTTTTCTGTTGATTCAACCACTTGCACTTTGAAACCTTTTGCCTTGTTTTCATTGTTTCGTTATGTCTTGGCTGAACCAGTGCGGCTCATCAGCTTTAATTGGGGAGAAGGCACAGGGTGTATTTGCTTTTGCCTGAAAACCATTTTCTGCTTCATAACAAATTTTAAAGGCCTCTAAAATGCATTAGTAGCCTTCCCAAATGCAGCTGGTGCTGAAGAGAGCGGGGGAAAGCGTTACCTGCCCCATCACAGGGCAGTAGGGAGTCCACCATCCTCCTCCCACTCTCTAAAGCCACCATGCATGTTTTGGGGTTGGAAATACTCACTCTAGGAGTAACTTGGTGAGCAGATGAACTTCTGCATATCGAGGATTTCTATTTGGAAAGGGAGGTAAAGTACCTTTCCTCTGGCAGTCCCTTTGCAGCTCCCACTGCAGGGCTGGCGGACCAGCAGAACTGTCTAGAGGGAAGCAGCCAGGGAGGTGGCCAGTGAGACTATGATTTTACTCCTTCTGGAGGTTAAAGAAATAGAATATGCCTTTTATTAAATTTGGCCATAGTTGAGCCTTTGGTGCTGCCAGTTGTGCCCGTGCTGCCCCCAGACATACACCAACTGCTTATGAAAGCTGCACAGCAGGGGACGGCAGCTTCTCTCCTTGCTCCATCAAGGTTTCCTGTCTCCCACAACGCTGTAGCCCCAAAAGCCCCCACGAATCTGCTGAGGTTGGCTCTGGACTGGGCTGTGCACAGGGCCAGCCCTGGACAGGCAGGCTGCCTGCTGCACTATGGGGCAGAAATGAGGGGTGGTGAGGCAGGAGGGAGAAATGCCTCCAGGGAAGGAAGCTGGCATCTGCCTTGTAGTAGGGATGGTGTCCATTTTTTGAGTCTCTACTGAAGACACAAGGATTTCCTTCTGAATGAGAGCTTAAAGTAGGAGTTTCAGACTCCTAGTTTAATGTACCATGCATAAGCACCTTCAGCAGCTCTAGGATGGCCTGTTGCAGACTGACTTGTCTTTTGTAGCCCTGGTCATCCCAAAAAGACCACAACTCCTCCTTTCCTGCAGGCTGATTTCTTTTCATAAGTGTTTCCACTCAGTTGTTAAAGTTGTATTGACTGGAAAGGTCAGTTACTTTAATGCTTTCTTGTGGGATGCTGTTTCATAAGTGCCCCAGTCTCTGCACACCTTCTTCCACTGCAGTTTCCCAGGTAAGGCTACAATGGCCTCTTAGTGTTTTCTTCCTGATTTGTCTTGGCATCAAAGTCTTTGTTATCTTTTTCAATGCTCTGTCTTTTCAGGGTCCTTCAGGACTCTTGATAATGGAGTTGTTTCAAAGTATTAATTTGCTCTGTTAGACAGTAAAAATAGCAAAGAAAAGGCTCCAATTGACTCTCTCGTTGCATTTTCTAAGTGTGACTTGCAGGAATAAAACCAAGCACAGGCTCATCTCGCTCTGTAGAGGCATGATCCAGGTTGTCCAGCTTTCACAGTCCTGAAGGCTGATGTAATGGGTCTGCAGAGTGGTGCAAGTGAGCAAGTGTAGGGCTACGGGCCGTGGCAGGTGTAAGTACAACAGAAGGGGCAGAAAGCAACCCCTACCTGACTGGCTGCAGCTGCTGGGCCACCAGAGGGATGGCCCGGGTGCAACAGAACTGAATATGGATATGCACTTTGGGAGGAGGTCAGCTGTCAATTCCTGGGCTGTGCTCACATGTTCCTTTCAGGAGGACAGGTCCACCTAAGGCTGGTGGCTGGTCTACACCTCACACTGCAATGTGTTCACCCTTCACCTCTTGCGCTGCTGAAAGCCCAGGCGACCAGTAGCTCTGCACACATGTGGGCTAAGTGGGAGCCACAATTAACACACCTCTGTGTAATTACAGCACAGCACCTGGCCATGCCTATGAGGCTTGAGCAGAAGCCAAGAGGTGTGGGTGGAGGGTTTCCCCAGAGGTCCTGGCAAACGTGGGGACAGGCAATGGATTGATTACAGCTGTGTGTGAGGGGGTTTAAAAATAGCTCTCCAGCTTTCCAGTGGAATGTATTTGTTATGGAGTCACTGAAAGGCTGTAGTAAGAGATCCAGGAGCAGCCTCTGGGAGCAAGCCAAGAGACAGAGCTTCTTCTGGGCATGGTGCTCCCTGGAAAGACAAACTTGAGCTGCTGAGCAAGAAACCTGCTCCTGTTTGTTTGCTCTCTGTGTTCAGGGAAATAAGATTCCGTGTGTGTTTCATATGATAAATAAACATTGCTGCACCAAGGAAATGCTTGACGTATTGTATTGTAGTCCAAACAACCTGGCAAGACCCCACATTATTGGCTAATCCTCAGGCCAGATGGAGGTAACAGTATGTTTCAAATGCTAATTAACTACTTCATTACGTGTCTGATTTTCTGTTTTTAAACAAATTGTTGAGAAGGCTTGTTTAACAAATGTATTTACTGGTCCATCCTGGTTCACTGCTCAAACCCACAAGGTCTCAGCCTTAACAGCAAAATTGTTAGCTTGGGTGTAACAACAGAGCTAATCACTAACACATGGGGAACACAGAGCCAAAAATCTGCAAATGGACAAGGAGCATGGCAGGGAACTGAAAAAAGTGACACCAAATATGCTACTCTGCAAGAAAAAGACAGTGCTCTGAGTTTTCCACTTTTTAGATACACAGTGATCATATTTAACTCTTTGTGATGGTGATGCATTAGGATGAGAAGGGCTCCTTGGAGTGTGGGATTAATGCACAGATTCAGGTGAGTGTTGTCCCAAAGAAACTCCCTGAAACATATCCCCAGCATACACCCTGGGAAAAGAGAGCAGGAAGCAGTGACATTCAGCCAGGTTGGTTAGGGCAGAAAACTTGTATGAATTCAATGGAAAGAATAGTGATCCCTTAAGAAGGAGTGAACTAGACGAAAGGGTTCTGATGAGGCAGAAGGCAGGAATGGAACCATTGTGCAAGGCCAGGGGAGATTGCAGAGGCCAGGCCAGAGGGGTTCCTGGTACAGCACGGTGGAGCTGCAGGGTTTTGTGATCTCAGGACTATGATAAACTCCAGGCAAGTGTAGACTTGACAGCAGAAGCAGAGACATCAGCTGTGTATGCAGTGAAATGCAGGTTAGTCGTATTAGGAGTGAAAGCTTGCTAGGATGGAGTTGATTCAGGTCTGTTGTTTACCCTACATAAATTTGTGGAGTAACACCAACATGTGTGAAAGATCTCTTTGGATCTTGGAGACATATGTTGGAGGAGAAGTCGGTTTGTTATTTCAGGGACAAATTTATGGCAATGGTCACGAGGAAAATAACTTTAATTGCAAGCAGGAGGGACTTGCCTGAGTGTCTCTGAGAGATAAGAGCTCTCACAGTGCTCTTGAACATGGTTTTGCAGATTATAACCTCATACTTGATCAGAGCATGCCATGAGTTTGACTGCAGAGTTACATCTGCTCAGGCCATGACAGTCATGATCCCTCAGGGAGATTATCTATCTGTCTATCTATCTATCTATCTATCTATCTATCTATCTATCTATCTATCTATCTCTAGAACTATATATATAAATATATATATATAAATATATATATATATGGATAGATGTAGAGATATCTCACTGTATTGACTAGATGCAGGCAAGGCATCAGGTTGTCTGAAGGCTTTGTGCCTGCCTTTCAGGACACTCCACTAGTGGATAAATTCCTCTTGTTGGTGCAACTTACACCCCAGAAGCTGGCTCAGAAATCCACAGCAAAACACATCCACGCTGAAAACTGTGCATCCTTCCAGTGGCACCAGCCTAGAACTCCTATTTAGTCTCACATCTCAGGCAGCAGATTTACCTACTACCAGTTGACATGAGGAGGAAAGGGTTTCTCATATTTACATGAAGATGGTGTTCATCAAACAGCTTCCAGACCTGCTTTAAGGAGGAGCTGGTTTGTAAGACAGAAGGAACAAAATTAGGTTGTATCCTTCCAAAGGAGAGATGATTTTTGAGTCTTGAATGATCAAGTAGTACAGAAACATGACTGTTTCTTCTCAGGTTGAATCTTGAGTGCTATTTCCTGGAATAAGTGTATGCATGGAGGTCTGAGTGCTCCAAACTAGATGATGCCTCCAATTACGCTATAAATCAGCAATTTTGTGAGCACTGCAACAGCTTTGTTTTGAGAAGAGCCTTTGAGCTGTCTCAGAGCTACACGAATAGAGCAAATAATTATTTTGTTTTTCTTATTTAAAAAAAAACCCACTTCAACATTTGCTGCATCAAAATCAATCAAAGTTTGAGACTCCAGTGGGACATGTTTCTCCCCTTCGTGACTTTCTCCAACATTGCCCCATAGCATGAACACAACCTTGGGTTTGATTGCTCCCATGAGCCCTGCCAAGCACCCAGCATCACTGGGTAAACAAGAACCCCTGGAGCATCCCACCACCATCTGTCCCTGTTCTCCTTGTCCTTGAGCACCCAAGGAAAGGAACATGCGGGAAACACGCCCAGGTGCACAGAGAGGTGAAATAGTGCAAGATGCAATTTTAAGACATGGCTTAGGCAGTCCCAGAGTGGTTAACCCACACTGCATTTCCATTTGCAATGGCACTTCTGCCCTGAGAAACAGCCTGTTGGTCAGACACCTGGCATATTGGGCAGCAGAACTACATCTAACCTGGAAACAGGGGGGGGTGACAATAGGCCAAAAAGAGTAGGAAGGACAAATAGCAAGTTTCTTTTGGCTGTATCAGTGACTAGGCATGGCATATTTTGGAAACATTGCAGCAAGGGGAGCTTTGAGAAGGAATTTGCAGGCAAGTATGAGAGCTGCAGGTTGTGTTTTTCTGGAGTGGCCTGCATCTTATTCTTTTTGTAAGGGGAAAAAGGGTAAAAATTGAGATAAAAATAGAGATTTTATGTTTGCTAAGGAGCCCTGACAGGGCTGAAAGAGAAAAGCCCAAACAGCAACATTATTGCTTAAAGAAAACAATTGCATGATATTTCAAAAACTCTGAATTTTTCCATTGCTGCCTTTAGTTACATAAAGGCCTTTCATATACCCAGGTCTGTTGATCTCTGATAAAATTGCACAAAGGGGGCAGCTCATTAACTTTCGTTCTGCACTGAGCATGTTTTGATGTGCAGATCGCTGACAGCACAAAAAATCCTTTCTTGCTGTGTATGTAGGGATAATAGCAGTATTGACAGTGTGTACCTGCTGCAGGCAAAACACAGGGGATCCTCCGTCTCCTCAGCATTTTATCTCAGGAGTAATGACCAGGGAACGTGTAGAGTGATTGTGGAGTTGAACCTAATACAAAGCTCCTGTAATTGAACACCTGTTACAGGGTCTCAAGTCAGACTCTTGAAATAAACACTAACTTTTAAAAATTCCTGCCATTACCAGCTAGTTATTGATTAAAATAATGATATCTTTTGTTTTCATAGAGGTTATCAAGTTTTCTTGTGTACAGAAAGCTTCTCAAACATTTAACAATTCCAGGCATGAACATTTAGCTTGCAACGCTGGAGACTACAAACAAAGCACTGTTGTGTTAGTGTAGGGAGCAAAACTAACCCACATGCTTCCGTTAACTAAACTGGTAGGAATTAAACAGCATAAGCCAGCAGAAAGTTACATTTAATGGGTAATTTTTTAACTAGAAGATGTCAAACATCAGTGCTGGTATGTTTTAAAAGAAAAATTGTTGGCAGCACTCTTAAGTGTGTGCATGATGGGCATGCAGCTTTGTGGTTTGATTTCTCTCTCTCTCTGCTCCCAAGTCATGAAGGATCATGGAGATAAGTAAAATGGCTCCATTAGAGTTAAATGCTGGTGTTCACTGATGGAACAAAGAAATGCATTGCTATGATGGCTTGAGCGCTTCACCATCTTAACCAGTGTCCTTCTCTTTCCCTAACCTAGGAGAAGATATTTTCAGGCCCATTTAAGGTGGAATCAGTTGGCCTCAGTAGATAAAAACATGATGGCTGTGTAGTGGGGTGCAGAAATAGGGAGTGGCTGGGCAGTTTTGAGGTGACTGTTGCTGAGACAGAGCTAATCCACCACACCAGAGCTGCTGGGTCAACAGAGACCACGGTCTACCCTTCCCTCTCCCCTGCACTGCCACATACCCAAATCCCAGCTAGAACCTGCCCCAGCACCTTGCGCGCTGAGAGGCGTGGTGAGGAGGCACACCTGCAGGCAGTGATCCTGGGAAGGTAACACCCACAGCAGGGAAGTGGTGATTGCACAGGCACCTCCCCAGGTCCCTGAAAATCGTAGAGTCATGCTGGTGTCACAGGTCTCCAAGAACAGCACAGGAACAAGGTGGGTTTTTTCCTGCTCACAGCTCTTGCTGGTGCCCAGGCACGCAGTGCAGTCTGGCACATCCCCACTGTGGTCACAGCAGCTTGTGGAGATGAACAGCCACGGTTTGCATCTGTGCTGCTCACAACTTTACTGGCCCAAGAAATTTTTTTCTCTCCATGAATAGCAGCTGAAATTAAACCCGATGAAAATTCAAGTTTAATGTCAAATGCCATTGTGTCATTATGCAGATTTTTCAGAGCTGCAGCCAAATCGGTCCAGTGGTGCTGAAGTGCTTAACATGATAAATCATGGATTTTGCTAACTGCTAGCCTAATTATGTATTTTATTAGTTGTAAACATGAGCTCTGAGATGATGGAAGGGAAGCTGCACAGAGTTTCCACAACGAATCTGATGGGCTGGAGTACAGCAGCCATTCCTGCAGCTATATTTATCTTCCTCTCATCAATGTGACTGACACGGACCTTCAAGAAGTTATCTTTTATACCGCACTCTTCAAAATGAGGACTGTCTCTGCCATTTCTTCAGGAGGCTGTGTTTCTGATGCTATTATAAAAGGTTATTCGTCTTATCTCCCAAGGACCTGCATATTTTCACATAATATCATTTGGCCTTTCACCATGTTTTCAGTCCAGAGTGTCAGAGGCCAGGCCAGCTTTGGTCAAGAGGTGGGAGGCTCCTCTCTGTCTTAACTCCCATTTCATCACACTGAGATTCATCACACCAAGATTCATTGGTTTTTTGAGGGTGTTTTCTTTGTGGATTTTACTAATGGCCAAGTAATTCTGACAATCTGGGAAAAACCCTGTTTCTGAAGCCACTAAAAGTTGAATTTGAGGTCTGACGAAATTTAGTTTTTTCAAGCTGAAAATGAAGGGGCAGCTTGAAGGCGGCAGGCATGTGATGGTGCTAAGCACGGTGCAGCCCAGAAGGGCAGCAGCCCTCTGCCCTTGAGAGCTCACAACCCAATGGATGTGAGCAGAGGGACACTGCCTGTGACTGCTACTTCCAAGGAAGGGGCAGAGAACTAACTGGGGTAGCTGTGACCTCAGCTCACCACTAAAACCATCTGTCTTTCAGGGCAGCTGCTCCAGAGAAGCGCTGGTGGAAGAAGCAGGACCAAGTGTGACCCCACCACCACCTAGCCACAGGGAGTTTGCTTACTGCAAAAACACACCTATCCAGCAGTGCCTCATGAATACAATGCAGCTTTCATCTACAGAAATTCTACTGAGGTTCATGCATATTAATGCTCATATACTGACTGCTCTTTCTGATCTGTTTTAATCCAAAGATAAGCTGAAGTTCATATTTTGTTCTGCAGTAGGAATTGAATTTGAAGCAGTACATTTTCCTGCTGTGTTCCAACTACCTTTGAATTAAACTTTGTCATAATGGTGGAGGAAGCATCAACCTCTACATAAAATCTGCTGGTACCAAGGGAGGTGTATAATGCTGTACTTTAAAGGGATGATCATTAGAAATAACTATTTGGGACATCATAGCTCAGTAGAAAAGCATCCAAGTCATCCATATTAGTACAATGAAATATAAATGTCTCTGTCTCGCTCATGAACCGCTGAAAATGAAAGGTGTTTAACTACACAGGATTTAATATCAGTGAAGATTTTTTTCGTCTGATAGTGCACAAGATGAACCATGCCTGCTTGAGTTTTGAGAACACAGTTCCCCTCTTGCAGATACACTGTACTTTGTTCAGGGAGAGCAGATCAGAGAAATGAAGACCAGAGGTCCACTTACAAAGGTATGCATATAACATGTGAGCAGAACTGCAGGAATGGCTATTAGAGTGACACGTGACAGCTGAACCCTGCACACAATTAGGATAAAAGGGCAGTTACCCCTGGCCAGCAACTGTGTGATGGATGGCTGCAGCCCCCTGCATTGCAGCCGCACAGGCACCTTTGGTATCCACTTATGCACATTTATTTCATGTGAACAAAGGCCACACTTCCTGTGTTGAAAAGTACTTTAAAATATAATTCCATAGAAATTCCAAAAGTTATTAGATTTATTCTTGCATTTGGTGAGCAATGTCTATGTCCTTCCTGGTTTTTTTTCTTCTTTCCTCTTTTTGTCCCTTTTTCTGGAGGAGATGAATAATTCATCATAGAAGAAGGCACAGGGATTTTCATTTCTTGTTTTAGTAAAACAGTACTTCAAAGCAAGCACTGTCAGAGGTTTGCTCATTCTGACTCAGATTTATGGAAAAAGTACTGTGATGTCTCTGGGATCTCATTTTAACTTGGCCATATTTGTAGGTCTAGTCTCAGCCTTGTGCCTTCTCAATATAATCTTGCAATAAATATCCCCAAATTTAAGGAATTCTGCAACTAAAATCTCTGTATATTTTGACTGAAAAACCCCTTAAGATTATGGATTTTCATTCTCTGATCACAGCACAAATTTTTAAAATGAACAAAGCTATGTGTTAGAGTTCTATACCTTTTCTTTTCTTTTTTCTTTTTTTTTCTTTTTGTGTCTGTGTGTGTTAAACTTATGCTGAATAACTTAATAAGTGTCATCATAATAATCTGAGAACTCTTTAGCTGAGAAAACTATGCATTTTGGAGACTTTCTTAGCAATGAAACTGCCAATGCAAGATTCAAAACTTTATCTTTTTGATCTCAGTCACGCTTAAAAAGTAAACTATGTTTGCAGAAGAAGATTAGGAGTTCCAAAATTCTCAGTTTATAAGGTTGACAGCTCAGTACTTCACATGGGACCTACACCAAAAGCAAGTGTATCATCTTCAGAGAGAAGATGTTGATCAGCATGGGTTGACTTTGAAGTGCTCTCCATTGCCAGTGACCTTTAGCTCTTAAATCTGTCCAACATTTGAGGTTCCAGTAACATGCATAAACCCATAAGCCATTTGGAAAGTGCAAACACAGCAGGTCCCAACTGAAATGTAAATCTTGTGCTTTGACAGCACTATCTGGAGTGAAAGGGTCTGGAGGAGTGAGGAGCTGTGACTTGCAGACACCTCCACTGGCCACACAGGCTGGGAAACACATCTGGCAAAGCTTGCAAATTCAGATGAAGTAAATGGCAAAGGTGTCCCAAAAGGCAGAATAAGCATGGGTTAGTTTTGCATGCTTACTCTGTGTCCTGTAACAGAGGTGTAGGATATAAGTAGGAGATGCTACAGAACATTAGACATCAAAGATTTTAATCCAAAATGTTTTCTACTCATCTAATGGTGTCTTATTTACAGAAGTGATCACCACCAGCAGTCCACCTTTAGTCTCTCAGGACCAGCACCCTGCACATCACAGGAGTCACCCCACCTGTGCTGACTGAGCAGCAGTCCCCACCATCACTGGGGTTTCCATCTCATCTGGTAGCCTGGAGAGTTGGGGCACAGCTGTATCATGTAGGTGCAGTTCAAGTTGTGGGAGGTAGTGCAGTTCTTGGCTCTTGTGTGTCACACTTTCAGCTTCTTGTCCGTGAGAACTAAGGTGTGTGGAGAAGGCAAGGTGGGAAGCCATGTACAGACAAGGTCATCTGCTAAGCTGAGGCACTTGAGAAATATCTGTGCTGTTGAGGCCTTCAGGTTGAACATATCATACTGTCACAGTGGCTCAGGATAGCATAGGGCTGGCAGCAATGAACTGGAGCATGGTGACTCTGCCCTGGGGAAAACACACCCTGAGCAGCTCTGGACTCATGGAGTAGAAGTAATCAGCAATGATTTATTTGCCTCTGAATGGCATCAGGGTCTTAAGTCAGCCTTTCCTTAGAAGTTTCCCTCCTGTTTGCCCATGCCACAATCTCTAGTCCTGTTTTAAATACATTCAGGAATTAGACCACAGTCTTGGTGTCTGTGTTGTGTGGCTCTTCAAGTGTGGAGAGGTCTGAAACAATGTCTTTACAGTAGTAAAAAATGATTCCTCTGACTCTTGTAGCCCATGAACTGTGGAATGTTAAGCACAGGGCACACTTTTGGTAGGAAGAGGCTGTCACTCAGACATCTCCAGATCCCTCACAGTGCCTTGGCAAAGCCAAACCTTCTGGGGACCACTTCAGAGTCTCAGGGACAGCTTTGGTTTTTGGCTCTGCTGTTGTCAGGCTAGTACAACACATACTTAGGTGCTCATTGCACACCTTAAATACTCTCTCTTTTTTGAGTATTTGCCTTTTAAACCATACTATTTAAATACCTATTTTTTTCCAAAATGTTAGCAAATCCTGCTTGCCTCTTGCCTCTTTGGGCATCACTGGCATTTATCAGGGGATCTGACAGACTCAAGTGCATTGCTCTTCAAGTGCAGAGATTCAGCTCTCCACCAAGAGCTATTATTTAGGGCTCAATTAATCTTTTGTCCATATTTCACCTTCTGCAGCTGAGCAAAGCTTCTTGCAGTGCTTACTGTGCCGTGTGATGAATTGTTGCGAGGACTGTGCTGGCCTTTGTCTGACACACCAGCTTGTCTCACTCTCTCCTGGATTATCTTCTGGCCCTGCAGTTCCTATCCAGCCATAGCTGTCCTCAGGATTTCTCAGAGCCAGCAGTGCATATGGTATTTATATATGCTCAGAGGGGAACCCTCAGCTGCGAGTGCGTAGGGGTTGACAGGGCCCTTTGTGTCCTCCTTATGCTTTGCATATGAATTTTGTATTGTTTCCAGACAAAGTGAGACTCAGTTGTGTGTGGTGTCTGGAGCCCAATACATTTTTTTCTTTTCTTTGTCTTGGAATTGCAAACTTGAGAAATGGTGTTATGCTCTTTTTAGAAGAAACGGAGCTGATTTATCTGACTTCAGCAGCAGTTCCGTGGGCGGTGAATAGAGCCCCTTGTGCTTGCAGAGCAGCGAAAGGTTCAGTGCAGGGCTGCAGGCTCAAGCCAAAGGCCAGCTGTGACCAACCCTGATTTTTCTCACCCAAATTCTCCAGCTTCATCAGCTGAGGATTTTTTTTTAATGGAAAACTGCATTTTTTTGATGGAGATTCAGTGATATATTTGAGGGACGGATACTATCCTCTTAACGAAGAAGGAACTGAAGCACATTTTGAAGCAAATACACCTCAGCAAAGTACCCACAATACTGCAATGAAGGAAAAGGCGTCAGAAAATCTAAATTTGGGTTGTTAAACTTTTGTTTGGTGTGACTTTTACTTTAAGACTTATAAAAAAAATCAAGGCTATGTGGGTGGTGTTAAAAAATGTCTTTCAATAACATTTAAAACCTTTGATTTTTTTTCTAGTAAAAGTAGATCGCTCGTTTTCCTCCAGGCTGGGGTGGAAGCAGGGTTACCCCAAGCCATGGGTGGCAGCTGGACAAGTATCTCTGTCACTTGTCATCTGACACCAGCAGTGCAGCTCAGTGTATTCCTTCTCAGGTGAGTGGGGCTGAGGTTTCTGCTCACCTCTTACATAAGCAGCAAATCAATTAAATATTTAATCTTTGTGACTATGACAACCTCTTGAGTTGTTTATGATCCCATGTTTCTTTTCTGACCAATTTTATGCATGTATTATGCAACAGAGAGCAGAAGTGTTTTGATCAGATAGAGGAGAGATGAGTGCCCTTCCTTATGCAGCATCCACTTGTGTCTGAGCCAATTAGCTCTTCTTTTAAATGCTGTCAGCCTTCTCTGCAGAAATAAATGCCCAAGAGAGAAGGAGGGAAACAGGGGACAGAAAACTATTTAGGTGTGGATATACACGTAGAAATGTTTGAGTGCCTTCAAGGCAGGAAAACAGGTAATTTTTAACTACCATTCCCTGTACTCCTTTGCTTGGGGCTTGTTTCCTCCTACTTATGTGAAGTGCAGAGCCTAAGATGTAGACTGAAATGAACAGAGTGGGACAGAGAAGCCAAAAATCTAGGAGAAATTTAGTCCAGCTAGTGGTGCCCTTGGGAAATCGATACGGTGGGAAAGCTAGTTCTTTCCCTCATCTAATTGCAAACATTGGCCTCATCCTTCACATTCTTTGCTCTCAGTTTGCTTGATGGACAAAAGAGCAAGTCCTGCTCTCCCAGAAGGCCCTGGAACCCCCACAAAGCCAGCTTCTCCTGGGCTTTTCCTCTAAGAGTGCACTGAGCAGCAGTGCTCAGAAAATGGGATTCCCATCTAGGGTACCCAGGAGAGCACACACAATGGCTGGGAGCCTGTTCTGTGTTGAGGGTCAAAGAAGATTTCAAATTTCCCTGAGGCCATGTGCATTCCCTACCCAGCAACATCCAGGAATAATGCAAAATACAAAATGCAAATAGCATGGCCACAGTCTGTGTGAAAGGGAATTATAGGGTTCTGGGCTTGGGAATGGAGGTTCCCCAGCCTCTCTGTGGTTGTGTTTGATACCACCAGAAACTGCCTGGGCATAAGATCAAATGAAGTATCTTGTCTCTAAACTGTTTGTGGTCAAAAAAGAGGGGAAGAGACAACACAGAGACTCCTGGAAAAGGAACTCAGAGTAAGGATGTACTTGTGCTTGCAAGGTGCCACAGCTTTGTTCTCAGGTGTGTTCTCATTTCAAGGAGGTGTGTTGGTTAAAGGGCTGCTCTGCATGGCCAAGGCTGAAGTTGGTTTCTCCTTTTCCATCTGATATGAATGGCTTCCCCCATTCCCAGCTCCCTTGGAAGATCCTGTAAGAACAAGGAGGCTTTTACTTTTCCAAGTTCCAACCCTGCAGGTGGATACAAGGTGGGAAAGAACAAGGATTATCCTTGCCTTTTTATCTTGGGCTTAAAAACCAACACATTTGGCTCTTACTAGTAAGAGACACTGAGTAATGAGGCTGTTCTTCCAGATATGTTTCACTCACTCTGGGAGTACCCCGTGGGAGGGACATCAGCCTGGTGGGATGGGACACGGAATGTGGGATGGAGGTAATCTCCTCTGCTTGGCTTGCCATGAATGGTAGCACTAGGGAATGTGGGGAAGGATGCAGCCTAACACAAACACAAGCTACTCCAGATACTGCCTGCTCATCTCCCCATCCCATCTCTTAAACAACAGCACCAGCCCCAGCTCTAGTGAGATGTACATGATGGACCAAGCCTGACTCTGCCCAGAGGAACCCTTCACAGCCAGGGACTGCTCTCCCTGTGTTAAAGAGACACCCATGAGGCCTGTGCAATGCTTTGTGTGTCTGCTGCCACAGCTCTTTAGTTTAATACTTAAATAAAGATAGCTGATGAATACTTCAACCTGCTTGATTTTTCTGCTTCCTTGCTCAGCACTGTTTTGTCCTTTGTTCAAAACTCTGTTAATACTCTGTATCACCTGGTCCCCTGAGCAACTGCTCATTTCATCTTGGGAAGAAAATTAATTTAGCAGTGTTTTTTTTAATTCTCATTCTATGCCTGATAATGTAAATAATGTATGTGCTACCAAAGGCATATGGAATTACTCCATTGTGCTGCTAAACAAAACCTTAGGCCCTAGGTTTTTGATAAGAGCAGCTAGGAAGGCTCGTGCTACTGATTTTTTTCTGTGCTTCATATATGCTCTTTATCTCTGGTATTGTCTGACTGGTTGATAGCTTTCATTTCTAAAGAAGAAAATCATTCTCTGAGTCCATGATAACCAAAAGCCTCAGATAAATGAATTTCATTGGGTCGTTATATCATAATAGCACTAACAAAATTAAAATAAAGAAATCCAAATATCTTCACCATCATTCAGATGAGGTAGTGGCTGGGTGAGTGAATATCTGAACCTCCAAGTGTGCCTCTGTTTTGCTAAGAAGTCCTTGAATTCTGGTTGATTATTTTAAATGTTTGGATTTATTCCTCATAAGTTCATAATAGTCATCTTAAAGATATTTACCAGTTAAGTTTTGTGTTTGTTCTCTGTGACTGGTCTGGATTCTGACATCAGGGTGTATTTGTGTGGGAGGTCTAAGGACTCCTCTGCAACCCATTCTTTCCATTATCTGGGCAAAAGAAAATGCTCTGAGAAGCCTTTCCTGATAAATCTGAAAAACATTTATACTTCTAAAATGGCCTTTTCAGTTCCAAGAGAGAGTAATAACTATTTTGGCTACATGCTCCATTAGCCTAGTTATGGTTATTAACCACACTAAGGCTAAGAGCTTCAGTTAATAAGATGCAAAGTTAGAGCCCCAGGAACATTTCTAGTAGTGAAGAAAATATGAATATTTATCAGGGGCCAAATTTAGCTCTTAAAAAAAAAGAAAAAGAAAAAGACAAAAAAAAACCCAACCCCCCCCGACTAATCATGTACCTGAGGTAAAATACTGACCTAAATGGCCAGATTTTTACCCTGAAACTTTAGCCTTGTGTTTCCTTTTAATATCCAACCAACAAAAGATAAAGGAGGATGCTAAATGAAGAGCTGCACACGAGGCTTTCAAAGTGCTTTGTGGTATCACAAGTTGAGCTCCAGCCCCTCCTCTACTTGCACCAGGGAGGCGGACTTTGTGGTGAAGAGCACAGCACTGCCAGCTCCTTTTGAGGCCAGAAAAGAGGTGCTTATAGCTAAAAATACTTGTCCTACTGCACAAGCAATCTGCATCTCACACTGCTCTTTGGGACAGCATGTGTTAAACTGATTGTGAAAGTCTGAGCACGGACAGGGAAGAGTTTTAGAAAGCTGTGGACCAGATGAGAATATTTCTGCTTTCTCCCCTTTGACATGTGATAGCATGTTTTTTCCATCCTTATATCAGATATGCCAGCCAGTTAATAAACTCAGGTGCAGGGCAGCAGATTGCCTGATGAGAACGAGGAATTACATTTCACTTTCCCTGACCAGAATTCTGATTGCCACTGACACGATTAATAGGATTTTCCAACCATTGCTTAAAGAAAGCTGTAACCCCTAGGAAATCACTGAGTATATGGGAACTGTAAACAGCCATCATCAAAGATGAGGGATAGTGAGTGACTGAGGGAGTGGTACCATGAGAGGAGGTCTAATGTTTTATAAATGTCTCGGTAAACAAGATGGTGAGAAAGGGCACAAACGACCCAGTGACAAAATGAACACACAACATTGCATCAGGTGGAGCTGCAAGACACAGAGATCATTCAAAGGAATGGGGGAGGTCTGGGAAATAAAATCATCCCTGCAATATCTTGGAGGAAGTAATATCACCCCTCCTTTAGAAGGGTTTGGGTAAGAGCCAGATGTTCATATTCATTTATCAAACAGCTTCAGTTGAATAAACTGTAGCTGAGTGTCACTATGCCAAGCATGAAGGAATTGCACAGCATTCTCAGAAAGTACTTTTAAAAAATAGACATTTCATCTTCTTCGTGTTCAAAATTTCTAACACTCACTTTTGAACTGGAACTGTGGAAAGAAGCAGGACCCAAGAGTAAAAGTTCTGGGGACCATGGTTTCCACTGATACATGCAGCTGTGCAGTTTTCCTGCACATGACATGCTGCATGTGGGGAAGTCTGTCTTAGCCCACACAACACCACTGGCACGAGAGCTCTTCAAGCCTGGGTTCTAGGGAGCCTTCCCCACTTGATTTTGGTCAGCAGGAAAGGTAGGAGCTTTGGTAGGAGCTTCCCTTGCACTGGGGATGCCCATGGGTACCTTGGAATCCTGAATCACTGGGAGATCTCCTGCAGGGACCAAGCAGCACTGGGGCAGGCAAGGAGCTCTGCCTGGCTGGCTGGTAGCTCAGACTTCCCACTTGTGTCAGGGCATTTGCCACGCTCCCATCACTCTCCCTCCATTAAGTTTGCCTCAGTGCATCTGCAGTCATGCTTTCAATACTCCTTTCTCAAATGGTATCTTCTCCGAGTCTCTGGCCAGGCAGATGAGTTGCATAACCAGTGCCCTGCTTTCTTGTGCTTGGCAGGGGAAATTTCTCTTTACCAACAAGGAAAACGCAGGAATTGCATTTCAGGAGCTTTTATCCCTTTATCTCTTTCTCTTTCATTTTGATAGGCTTCCTGCTTGTACTTTGTTATTTTGGGGATTCTGCATTCCTTCACTGAGACCATTTGCTCCTTTTCTCTCTGAATGCCTTCCAAAGGGGAATCTTTCCACCACCTTCAGTGAGATCTCAGACCATGTCCACCCTTCCCCACCCACTGCATTCCATCCTGCTTTCCCCATGGCAGCCCTTCCTCCTTGGTCTGCTTCTCCCACCTCTCTCTGACTCTCAGTCTTTCTTTTCAGCCTGCTCATCTGCTTTGCAGTCTCCACCTCCATCCACTTTCCTGCATCCCTCTGCCCAGGTGCTGCACAATCCCCTTTCATGCCCTGCTGCAAATGGGTCACTCCCTCTTCTGCCCTACCTTCACCCTGCTACTGCCTCCATCTGACACTCATCCACCAGCCCTGGCACTTGCCCATCCTCAGCTGCAGGCAGACAGGTCCCTCCTTCATGAGCTTTTGGGTGATTGAAAAGACATGGCAAAGAGACTCCTTGTGTGGATTTTCAGGGCTTGATGCCATTCCCAGAGGGCTTGGCTGTTCCTGAAGTGCTTGGCTTTCTCAGGGTGGGTGAAAGTGTTCCCAGATAGGTTACCAACATCTACATCTGGCTGGGACAGGAAGCACCCAGCTAGGAGAAGCTTCTGGAAAAACTTTATCTGTTGAGACCTTGCAGCTTTTTCTAAGAATGTGCAAGTGTGGTTTTTCACGCAGCCTGGATTTCAAGTTCTGCATAGGTGGGAGGCAGCCCAGAACTGATGGGGTTGGTGCTGGCACCTCCAGATGGATCACATGTCCAGGCAGGAGGGCAGGAGGGACAAAAGTCTTACGGGAGAAATTACTTGACATTTCAATGACGGAAAACAGTTTTGTCATAGTCTTGTTTGTGTCAAAACAGCAAGAGCAGCCTGGCTTTATTTCTTCTCAAAAAATAAAAATAATAATAATTTTAAAAAAATTATCCTTTAGTATTTGGAGTGGGAATCTGCAGCCTGAACAGACAAGAGCTGTCATTCGTTCAAACATCTCACTCTGGCACCTCATAATGAGAATTCTGGGCAGTGTTAACAACATCAAATATTCTTGGGCAGCCTGTCAGAGAGATTGGATGTCAACTGCACAGCAAAATACAATTCCAGCCTAGTTATGGGCCTTCAGAAGGAGCCTCATGAATATGTATAAAAAGTTGGAAGTATGCTGCGACACCTAGTTAATTCCTCAAAATGCTGAAAATGTGCAGCCATGGTGAAGATAGCTAAAATATGTGATTACTTGGAACTGGATGTCACTGTTGAGAATGGTCAAGCTGAGTTAGGCACTTAACATGTTACGAAACATGCTACTTAATAATAACATCCTTTTCCAACTTCAGCTACAGTGTTTCCATGATGCCTTCAAGACATTTGTCTGAACTTCCTATGCCAGATGAAACATTTCTGATAAAATATTGAACTATGCGTGAGTGCATTTTAAAAATATCTGTGTAAGACCAGAAACAAAATACTTCAGTTAAAAAAAGTATTTTCTTTACCATTTGTCATTGGATAGGACGGAGATTGCTGGAAGGGGGTGTGTATGGGTGTGGGAAGGGCAATGTGGGAACTGGAACAGTTACAAAGAGGTTTGAAAAATATGCAAATAAAAATCAGTGGCATTTCTGAAACCTGTATGTGCTCCTCCTGTGCTGCAGAGAACCTTTGTCACTACACCCTTCCCAGTTACGGCCTTGCCCACTTGACTAGAATAGTTCTGAAAATGCAGAACTCCCTTGAAATGTGATATGTATTCAGGAAGCAATCACAGGCATCATCGCTCCAAAGATATGCTGCAACACTCCTGCAGTACTTAATTATTCTGAAGACGTTGGCCCCTGTTTGGTATTAATATATGTCTCAAAGACCTTTTTGTGTATCCTGTTAAGTTACTAAAATGAGGGACAAATAGATAAAAGTGCAGATGAACAATTCTATGGGATGAACAAATATATTCTCAGCTGAAATGCATCATCCAAAATTCCTGTCAGTTTGAACTCCACTAAATGACCTTTTGCAACAATTTTTTTTAAAAGTCATTCCTTGCATATTATGCTATAAATTGATGTTTTTCTGGAACAATCAAGCAAACCTCATATTAAACAGAAGTTGTAATATATTAGTATGACAGACAATAGCTAGGCTAAACATTCTGCAGTTTATCTGTGTTTGAAGGATAACTCTTGCAATCCAGGTACGAGGCCCTGGATCTAGAGGGTCAGGCAGATGACACTCAAGAGAAAACTCTGTCTGTAGAATCTCCCAGTTGCACTCTGTCTACCAGACTGATCAGGTATTAAGAGGAAAAAAAGGATTGTTGTAGCAGGTGACTCCCTTCAAAGGGGAACTGAGGACTCTGTGTGCCAACCAGACTCATCCCACAAGGAAGTCTGCTGCCTCCTTTGGTTCTGGGCAAGGGATATTATCAGGAGACTCCCTGAACTAATTCATCCCTCTGATTATTACCCACTGTTGGTTGTCCAGGTTGGCAGTGATAAGGTAGATAAGAGAGGTACCAGGATGATTACAAAGGACTTCAAGGTTCTGGGTCAGTTGGTTGATGGGACAGGAGCACAGGTGATGTTCTGCTTGGTTCCTGCAGTAGCAGGGATGAATGATGAAAAGAACAGGAAGCCCCATGTTACCAATAAGTGGCTTAAGGGCTGGTGCCATCAGCAAAATTTTTATTTTTTTGATTGTGGGGCAATTTTTATGGCGCCAGGCGTGCTGGAGTTAGATAGGCTTCATCTATCTAGCAAGGGCAAAAGGATTCTAGCAGCGCTGATTAAGAGGGCTTTAAACCAGGTTTGAAGGGGGAAGAGGATGAAACCAGGCTCTCCAGAGATGAGCCTAAGGGTGGTAAGCCAGAGTGAGGGGTGAATTCAGCTGCCCAGTTGAAGTGCATGTACACTAATGCACACAGTATGGGTAACAAACAAGAAGAGCTGGAAGCCACTGTGCAGCAGGAAAGCTATGATGCAGTGACAATCCCAGAAATGTGGTGGGATGACTCACATGACTGGAGTGCTGCAATGGATGGCTACATGCTCTTCAGAAGTGACAGGAGAGGTAGGAAAGGTGGGGGTATGGCTCTATATATTATGGAGTCTCTTGACTGTAAAACTTGAGTTTAGTGACAATAAGGTTGAATGCCTATGGATAAGGATCAGGGAAAGGCCAACAGGGATGGCATCTTGGTGGGAGTCTGTTATAGACCACCCAACCAGGACGAAGAGATGGACGAATTATTCTGTAAGCAGTGGGCAGATGTTTCAAGCTTATCATCCCTTGTTCTTGTCTGAGACTTTAACCTGTCAGATGTCTGCTGGGAACTCAACACAGTGAAGAGGCAGTTCAGGAGGTTCTTAGAATGTAAAGAGAATAGCTTCCTTTCACAGCTGGTGAAAGAGCCTACCAGGGGTGGGGTCCCACTAGACCTGCTGTTTACAAGCAGTGAAGGACTGGTGGGAGATGTGGTGGTTGGAGGCCATCTGGGGTACAAGGACTGTGAAATGATGGAATTTTTAATACTTGGTGAAACAAGGAGGAACATGAACAAAACCTCTACCCTGGAACTTCCAGAGGAGAGACTTTCGCTTATACAGGATACTGATTCAGAGAGTACCTTGGAAAACAGCCTTAAAAACAAAAGGGTCTAGGAAGGATGGATATACTTCAAAAAAGAAAACTTGAAGGAGCAGGAGTAGGCTGTCCCTATGTGTCGAAAGGTGAGCCAGTGGGGAAGATGACTGGTAAATCACTGTGTTACTGGGGCTGGTTTCATTAGCTAGTGAGAATATGGGATTGTGGTTCGGAGGTAACTAAAAATGTCCCCTTTTCTTATTTGTGGTACATGTGGACAATTGCCTTCTTGCAACCCCAAGAAATAATGCATGCAGTCTGTATCACATTTTGTGAATCAAAAATGTGGCCAGAGCCTGGACTAGAGAAAAATGCATCTGCCACCTCACTGGGAAGTGAAAAGAGTGCAGTAGACATATTTTTCTGCAGACTCTCAGCATTTTCACTCTCTCTGATTCTGTAGAGTTTTCCCTATATCAACATCTCTTAGTTGGCTGTACCATCAGATCCAATTCCCATTCCCCTTTGTTCTCTATGGAGGTGGAAGAGACCCTTCATTTCCTTGGAAAAGGAACTGTCTTTCAGCTGATGGTTACATAATTCCCAAATTTGTCTTTTTAAGCTTTTCTCTGCTCAGACTCACAAGCTCTGTCTGCGGTATTTAGAGAAGCGGCCTTAGAAATTATAGAAACAGTTGTGTCCTTGCTCCTGATGTGTGACTTATGCAGACTGCCTTCCTCAGCATGGTGCATTTGGGTACTCAGGGTACAGTACATCTGGTTGGTGTCTGCCAGGAAGAGTTTGGTTTTGAAGGCAGCCTTTTTCCCTTGTATTTTGTGGAGATACAGTGACTCCAGGAAACAGTGCTGAGTGATGCTTCTTGTATGAATTTTACCGTGGGGAGTTTTTTTCCATGACTGGTATACACAAATCTGCATTTCTACTTCAAATATGCTTGCTCTAAGTGTACTAGAATGTCCCGTCTAGCCACCAACAAAACTTCAAGATTCCTAAAACAGAGATGTTAGTCTCTCTGCTAAGCTGCATCTCCCTCAGGTATTGGACAAACGTCCCCAGCCTTGCATTTACAGTCTGGGCATCATCCTCAGGTTGGATGTCTTTGAAGATCCTCACATCCAGGTGATACCCACATCTTGTAGAGTGTTTCAGCACAACTTCTCCACATTTCTGTCTGTCTCTTCTCCATCCTAAAATCATTATCCAGATTTTCAAATGTCTCAAGTATTACAAGGTTATTTCCCTACCAATATATTCACCCAGATCCTGTTAAGAAGCTTGTTTTCCTAGCCTGCTGTTTTGAACATGCCAGCTCTACCTACCCTACCATCAGCTTCCCTGCTCTCTTGCAGTGATATTCCAGTCCTTTCCTGGGCTTCATCTATCTTTTGCTGTCAAAACATCAGTGCCTGCCCCAGCAGGATTGCCTCCCACCCTCTCTCCCACCATCACTTGCATGTTCAGTTTTGTTACAAGCACTTATGTGTTGTTTGTGCTGGAAGAAGCTCCTTGCAGTCATCCAAAATGCTTCTTTCTCAATCCCTGAAAATTTTCTGAGCAACGTCTTTTGCTCTGACAGCTGTAATCAGATAAGCACAGTAGAGTGGCTGGGATATGGAGAGGAGAGAGCAATTCTTGTTGTATTGACCAACACTTTTAGGATGCTTCCTTGTATCTATATTTTTTTATGTGTACAGGCAAATGTTAGAGCATGTGAACTGGCCTTTTGCACCAGTAGGCCACTTAGAGCAGTGCTTAGTTCTTCTAGGCACAGCGCTAATACCAATAAGGACAGCAAACAGCTCTCCAAATGCACCCTTTCCCTGATACATTTGGAGAACTGCCCACTGCTTCCCTCCAGCCCTCAGTGGCAGTCTGGTCTTTTCCCTGCAGACACCTGCCTTGTGAGGCAGCATCCTCTGGCTTAGAAAGCCTTCAGTCAGGATTTTGGCTGCTTACCACTCCAGATGTACTAGCTCAGCACACGTGCAGAAGGCAGTGGGAAGGGGTGTGTGCAGGTGCACACTGAAAGGCAGCTGCCCCTCTCCTCTGTCAGCACTGACCACAATGTGTCCTCCTCTGTCACACAGTGGGGGAGTGGGACCACAGTCCCCAAACCAGACAGCTCTCTTACACCTCCCTTGGTCATCTATGGCTTCTCCCAGCCTTACATGGAGGGGGGACATGACAGTGGTGAGACTTGGTAAAAGTGCATACAGAATCATAAAGGTTGGAAAAGACCTCTAAGGTCATCAAGTCCAACCATTAACCTAGCACCACCATGTTCACCACTAAACCATGTCCCCAAGAACCATATCTACATTCCTTTTGAACACTTCCAGGGATGGTTAATCTCACGGTTTTTATAGTTGGTTAGAGGACCTTTGTGTTTTATGAACCAAAGACTTTCTAAAGTACTTTAGCCAGGAAAATGAAACAAAAAACATGACTAGATGGAAAAAAAGCTCTCCTTTCCTTTTAAGTATTCACCCTTCTAAAACTTAATGTTTGATAATACCAACAGTATGAATTAATAAATGTTCAAGAGTTGAATGTTTGAATAAAGTGCCTCTAATAATGTGGTACTGTAAACTTTCATTTCAAAAACTTTTTAAAATGCTTCTTTTGTCTGTGCCTGCATAGCTCATAGTATATTATTACATCTAGGTCATTTCCCAGTCATCAGAAACCCACTCAAAGCACCAGTCACCATCACACTGTGCTACTGCTCTGAAGGTCCTTGTGAACCCTCAGACAGAGCTATGCAGAGCTGTCCACTCCATTTTCACAGTAACTGTTCTAAAACACCTCTTTGCCCAGGGTTAAAGCAGTCCCTATTTCCAGTGCTGCCAGGGAAGGTGACACCCTTGGAACATGCCTGGCTCCTTTGAGTCATGATGGCCATGGGTCCCATGGCTGAGCAGTGACTGAAACCACAGCTCCCCTGAGCCCCAGTTGTGAGACCTCAGTACTGGTTTGAGCACCCCAGCTCAGACATTAGCTCCCCATGGTATACTGCAGTGCTCTTTAGTGCTCCACATGAGACAGATGAAATCATGGTTAGCAAACAGCACACTAATCACGTAAATGGCTTCATTATCTTGATTAGACTCAACCACAAGCAAAACCCAGCTTACCCTGCAGTGCCTGGCAGGGCAGTGAGGCAGGCCTGGATCAGATGGCAGGGGACAGAGTGTAAGGGCTGACCTTCACACTAAATGTCCATCAAGCCCTCTACTTCATGAAGAGTTTGTACCAGACATATGTAGAGTCAGAGGTACTTGTGGTGGAGGTATCTCTGAGAGGACAGGCTGAGCTGGGTTGGGCTCATCGGATTGAAAATGGGATGACACATGATGCTACACAATCCTCTGCTGAATCACATGAAGAAAGTGGATGGAAAGGGATCACTTGCCTTTAAAATTTGAGTCAAATTTTCACAGGCAGCAAGTTAAAACCAAACAAAAATACTTCTCTTTCATACCCTCTTTTAAGCTAAAGATTCCACTGCCACAGAGACTTTCAGACACCTGTTAATACTGCCTTTAGCACAGCTTCAGAAAAATGCATACAGGAAAGGACTGTAGAAGGCCATTTGACACAATGGACCAGCTGCTTTTATGCACTGACAGAGTGAGATGTGGCTTAAAAACCGATGTTAGTGACAGCAACTTGAAAATCCAAGATAAAAAAAATACATGAGAACTTGGAAAGCAAAAACTAACAAAGTTCTAATTTTTTTAATACTTTGTGCATTTCTGCTTTATTCTGGAAAGTTTAGAACAACTCCTGCTTAGGTAATGTTTAAACAACAAAGCTCAACAAATATCTAATCCTTTAGATACTAAATGATCAGGTATTTGATACTGGGTTTGAATTTGGTATGGCATCATATGCCTTAAAGTCACCCTCCTGTTTTCCTCATGCAGGCAGAACTGATGACTTTAGGAGGGATTTTTTCCTTTCACATTCTAAAAATATAATCCAGAAATAAAAGTAATATCTCTTTTAAGGGAATATTTCTGGAGGCAATGGAGCTTGATAAAACAAGACGGTTGTGTTGGAATATCAGTACATTTTTGATATGCATACAGAGAAATTTTGTTGCTACTTTGCCCTCTTACAGCAGAGGAATCCCCATTACTGTGCTGGCCCACACACATTCCATTACTTCAGGAAATCAGACACACAGGAGGTTTTGATGGGTTTTGTCTTGTAATGGAGATTTGTTCCTAGAATGAACCACTCTTCCAGTTTAAAGCTAGTAAAACTTGGTCCTGAATTTTTAAACCTCACTCAGTGCTAACAGATGCATGGAATATATTGCTACATAAATTACAGTCTCATATAGTACTTTTTGGCAATTGATACACCGAGGAGAGAGAATGCAGCCTAATACCAATGTAAAAATTGCTTTATATAGCTTAAAGTTCTCTTTTGAAGCATATTTTATTTTTAACTTCACATTGGCTATCTCCAAATATAGACTGCGGTGAAATGCAGTCAGGGAGAGAGAAATGAGCGTGCATGGCTTTCCTGCCCCTATGCCATATTCGTACAGCTGGGAGTGAGACACCCATCCTGCTGCTCCTCTGGTCGACGTCGCACATGCTCCTCTTCTTCACAAAAACAAGGAGCAGATCTTGGACCCGCATTTTACACCTGCCTTGCACTGGGCCCATTGCTCCCATCCTACACCCATTTCCAGGTGGTTGCAATGCAATGCAGATGCCAGTGGGGCCAGCATAAGGAGTGTGTGGCAAAGGGGTGGTGACATTTTGGCACAAAAGCCAGTGAATCAGACATGCAGTGAGAAGCAATGCCCCTCCCATCCAGGCACCCTGCTTCCCACAGGGCCTGCAGGGGATGGTGTCACCCTGAATAACTTCACAGACAGTAGCAGACTTGGACTTTGACTTCAGTCGTATCAACCTTTGCTTTCCCTGGGGACAGAGCAGCCATTTGCGAGCTCTCCTGCTTTCTCTTGCCTCACCTCCCCAGTAGCTTCTCTCATCACCTGGCTCTGCAGACACAGCCACTTTCATGCACCTCCCTCACAGCTACAGCCCTGTCAGTGGGACACCCGGGTGCAGCCCTTGGGACTGAGACCCCTCTGCACCCCTGACCCCTGCCCAGCAGGAGGGAGCATATCTCTTGTCTGCAGGTTGGAGAGCGACCTGCTCCTCTGCAGGAGGTTTACAGGACCCCACAAGGAAGTGTTTTGGCAACGCAGTGATGAGGAAGGGAAACCCTTGTGTGGGTTTCTTCACCATAGGGCACAGCTTCAACCGGAGCGCTGGAGAGCATTTCCTCTACCTTGCTTGTCTATAAACTGGTGCTGGACACTTTTTGGGGAAATGAACTTTCAGCCTTTCCATCCACCTGGGTTTTTAACAACCAGGGATGTATGAAAACTCTGTCCTGGGAGGTGCCAGAACCTCTTCCTGTGTCCCTGCTGTGGGTGAGGACAGCAGCAGAATGTGCTGGATGGGCAGCAAGAGCCTGATGGGCAGAACCCTGGGCTTCAATACTTGTTCTGGTACAAGTACCACAGGGCCTTGAAATCAACTTTCTTTCAACCTCATAGCCATTTGGCCATATCATAGCCTGCTGCTCTCACTCATTTTTGTCTCTTCTTTATGCTGGGAGCACTGTGCAGGCTCATGAACCAGCTCACCAGAAAAGCAGCACCCCATAAGCTGCAGTCCCTGGTCTGGCTCAGGGGCAGCAGGCAATACTGCTCTATGACATGCTGAGCTGTGGCTGCCAGTTCCATCAGACAGGGGTGGGAGGCCCAGGAGAACCAAAATCTGCTGGGAGAGTCAGAAGGGGAGGACTCTTCTTATTATTAGCCATGTCACCCGATGACAGCTGCACCTCAGAAGTCCACCCACACCACTTCCTACTCCTCTGAACCAGCTGCTCAGCTTGGCTCTGTGGGGAAATGCTCAGCCAGAAGCTCATAATCCATATATGACTCCTCAGTGTAAAATTAAACCACTCTGCTGTCAGAGCAAGGAGGAAGGCACAGCTGGTGCCCAGCTTGGTGGGGTGATGGGGAAGAAGGGCTCCTCATGACCAGGACCAAAGGGCTTGAGGGAAATCAGTGGAACAGTGGCTTTTCTGGACACACATCACAGTGAAGTCATTGCTGAACTCCTTGTCTCTTCCCTGCTCTGATTTCAGCTCACTTCTTTTTGCTTTTCTGCCTCTCCTACATTTAAGCTTCTGTTCAACCTTGCATTTATCTCTAGGAATTCCTCAGCATTTGAGATGAAATCCAGGATAGTTCTTTTTGCTTGTAAATTGATTTAGTCACCTCTCACGTTCTTGGCATAGGTGTTATGCATTACCTGACAATGTTATATCATACATGGGTTCTGATAGAAGAATTATAGAAATTGTTGAGAATTAGGAGGCATTTCAGGAACTCTCAGCACAAAAAGCCTGGGGGTTCATCATGGCTATCAAGTCTAGTGAGGATTTCCCAGTGGCCTAGTAACACAGATTTTTTTAAAAAACAATTCATAATTAAGCTTTCCTTGAACTCCCCTTGTAATGGTGCTGGTGCCTTTAATGCTGTAGGCAGGTATCTCTAAGGGAATTTATATTTCTTAAAAACTCAGCTCTGCATAACATTTCACTTGTCTCTTGACAATCTCTGGGGTACAAGGTATGGTAATCCAGGGGCATGAGAAAATGCAGGCATTTCCAACCATGGTCTGCAGACAAAAGGGGCCTGATCATAACCTGATCCCAAACACCCCAGGATGTGGACTCATAAACTGCACCTACGCTGCTGAGTACCATGGAAATGCGGAGGCAGCAGAAGTCCCTTCCTCCATTCTCCTGTCCCTGGTATTTAACCTGCTCAGCAGCCTGTTCTAATGCTAATCATTAGCATCGAGCTGCTTGTTTGCCATTATGTGTGCCACATTCCCAGAAGATCACAGCAGTGTCTCACCCACGATCAGGGTGGTCTTGGGGTTTTCCCATCACAAAGGTCAATGTGTGGTTTGTAACTGCTTTCCTTGCAGTGACTCTGCTGTTCTCCTGGTTCCTGGGGCAAATGGTGTTTTTATCCCTGAGAAGGGCTTAGTAGCCCCATCTGGGCTTAATGAGTGAACTTTCATCATCTATTAAGTATTTTATAGATTTTATAGTACTTTAGTTTTATGAGGTAAGTCTGCACAAGAAAAAGAGCTCTACCATCCAAGTTCAGGCTGCCCTGAGGTTTTCTTTGCAGGTGGGAGGTGGTGTCGGTTCAACTCTTTGGAGAGTGAGGAAGGATATATGCTGAGCATCAGTCCAGGTTAAGCTGCTACTGAGTGGTAGGCAGGGGAAAACAGTCTCTTAGGCAAGCCTCTCCTTAAACCTCCCCCCAGGGTGAGCCTCCTGTGGAGAGAGAGGCTTATTTAGCTGCTGGTGAGTTTCAGTGAAGACTTAAGAGATTTTAAAATGATCTCTGTCACTGTCTGGTTGCCTCATCTGAGCAGAAAGCAAATATTCCTAATTACTATTAACAGTTTGCTACTTGGCATGAAAAGTCTAACTGTGGGTTCAGATCTTTGTATATAGTCTGGATCTTGACCTGACTGATTAGAGCTCTGCAATTTTTATCATTCTTTTAAGTTTCATTACTGGGTTATTTTATGCTATGCTGTGCTAATCTAGGTGTTATGACTGCTTGTGACTTTGCATCTCAAGAAGTGCTGCTGGCCCTGGGTGGAGGGAGAGATGGGCATCCTGTGCCTAACACAGTGAAGGTACCTGGTACCTCTCCTGTGGGGCCTGAAGGCAGTAGAAGAGTTTTCCTCCTAATGCAAGGGTTTGCACCAGGCCAGAAGACAATTACTCTAGCTGTATGAATTCCCAGTTGCAAGAGCTGTTCAGTGCAAGATGTATCTTCAAGCACTAAGGCAAGGATGGTGGATGGCAGCGTGCAGCACACTGGTGGCTGGGACTGAGGATCAGTGACGGCAGCGCATGATGAGGATGCCCGTCAGCTGGCACAGGAAAAAGCAAAGTACCTGGTGTGCCTCATCCCAATCTTAGCTTGACCTGGTTCAAATAAATCCTCTGCCAGGGATTGTCTTCACTGCTGACTTTAAATAGCAACATCTTCATTAACTTAAGCCTTCTCCTGAGCTTTGTGGCTGCTCTCTCTGCTGAGCCTTTTCTGTTACTCCTATCTCAGACTGACAGACCGACCCTTCCTATGCCTGGTGCACTGCACTGGTGCTAAAGACTACAAGCTTGGGGAGATGGTTTAAAACCCTGGCATGTGGTCCATGGGCAGCAGAGATTTGCCCTAGAAGAATTTCTCCATCAGTTCTCACAGAACAGGTGTCTCTCTGCAAACTATCACAAGTTCCTTCCTTTTTTCCTTCTTTCCTTCTTTCATTCCTTCCTTCCTCCCTTCTATCTTTCTTTCTCTTTTATTTTCATAGCAAAAGAATGCATATGTTGGAAGCACCTCTGGCAATACAAGGCCAGCCCATCTTTGAACAGGCAGCACCAGGGTGTGTTCATGGGCCTGGGTGCAAGGAGCCCTGCAAGCAGCATCCATGGGGATGCCTGCCCTCCTGCATGGGGAGCCCAGGCAGGGGGCAGGAGGCTGGTGCTGGGCTGTGCCATGGAACACTGCTCCTACCCCAGATCCAGGGCATTGACACAGGTTATAAATGTTGGTGCTTTCTTGCTTTTCTTGAGGGCAGGGAGAGAAATGATCTTTGCCTTGGCTGTCCTTGTGTATGTTAAAGCCTTTGTGGATGAATTAGTGACTTTTTTTATTTGGTGCAATTTTTCTGCTAAGCACACTGCATAGCAGAATTAGAAGAATTTGTTTAATTTGTCTGTTCCTGTTTGGGACATGTCAGACTGATGGCTGCTTCATCCCTGTCTCCACCCTTGCTGCAGCTGCAGTGGTAGGTATGAAACTGACTCAGGCCCTGGAAAGGGAAGGGGGACTGAGGAGTCACACTCAAGAGTTGTCCTGATGCAACCACTGTTATATTCCCTCTTATGCATGGCTACAGAAGGCCAGGTTAGGTTCAGACCTTTGGATACAGAAAGATTTTTTTGTCCATCTTTATTTACATAATAATTGCTTTGAATGGGGGTGGGGGACACCACTAGTAGCAGGCCTCCAACGAGAGCCTGTGCCAGTGATTACAACCCTCTGTCATCTGTCATTCAGTCAGTTCTCAAGTCATTTCCATGTCCACTCATCCAGTCCACACTTTCTGAGTTTGCCTATGAGGATGTTGTGAGACACAGAGTGTAGAAAACCTTGCTGAAGTTGAAGCAGAAAACATCCATCCAGGTAGTTGTTTTATCATAGAAGACAATCATATTAGTCTAGCATGTTTGTCTTTGGTGAAGCCATGCTGACTATTCCTGATCACCTTCTTTTCATCCATGTAGATAGAGATAGCCTCCAGAATGAGGCACTCCATCAGCTTTCCAGGGATTGAGGCAAGGCTGGCTAGTCTGTAGTTCTCTGCATCCTCTTTCTTGCCTTTTTCGAAGACTGAGGTGACATTTGCTTTCATCCAGTCCTCAAGTACCTCTGCTGATCTCCACAACCTTTCAAAGATGATTTTGAGCATCCTTGCTATGGTGTTGTCAGCTCTCTCAGCATTAACAGATGAACCCCTTCAGGACCCATGGACTTGTGGCTGCCTAGTTTAGCTAGGTGTTTCTGAACCTAATCCTCCTTGATCAATGGAAAGTCTTCCAACATTCCTTTGCCCTGGTCTTCTGGATCAGATTTTCCTGAGGGTTGGCCTTGTCAGTGAAGACTGATGCAAGGAAGGGGTTTGGTAACTCTGCCTTCTCTGCACTGGTTTTTACCAATATCCTCCCTCCATTTAGTAACAATATAAAAATAATATTATCCTTTTGTTATTGATGGATTTGAAGAAAGACTTCTTGTTATCCTTGACATCCTTGGCCAGATTTAATTCCAGATGGGCCTTGGCTTTCCTTGTCTCATTTTCACTTAGTCTAACAACTTCTTATATTCTTTCCAAGTGGCCTGACCCTGCTTCCATCTCCTCTGTATTTTTTGTTTCAGCTTGAGTAATGACAGGAGTTTTTTTTATTCATCCATGCAGATCTCATACCCCCCTTGCCTCATTTCTTGCTCATTGGAATGCATCATTCCTGAGCCTGGAGGAAGCGATCCTTGAATATCAACCAGCTCTCTTGGACCCCTCTTCGCAACAGGACCTGTTCCCATGGGATTCTTCCAAGAATATACCTAAAGAGGCTAAAGTCAGCTCTCCTGAGTCCATTGTTCTAATCTTACTCTCTGCCCTGCACTCTCCTTACCTGATACTGAACTCCACAGTCTTGTGGTCACTGCAACCAAGGCTTCCCCCAACCTTCACATCTCCAACAAGACCTTCCCTGTTATTAGTATGAAGTCAAGCAGCACACTATTCCTTGTGGCATCCTCTGCTACCTGTGACATGAAGTTGTCCTCAAGGTTTTCCAGGAACTCTCTGGAGTGTTTCTGCTCCACAAGAACCATTTCCTGTGACTTTGAGGCTATTTCAAGCTGCCTGTAGAAGGCCTCATCCATGTTCTCCTCCTGATCAGGCAGCCTGTAGCAAACACCCACAGTGTCACTCTTAGTAGTCTGCCCTTTTATCCTGAACCATGAACTTTCAACTTGCTTGCTGTCCGCCCCAGGACTGAGCTCAAAATCCCATAACTGTAGGTGTGATCTTCCCTGGAGACAAGCTGTACTGTCACTGAGTTTTGTAAAGCCATAGACATTTTCAGTGTTAACTGCAGCAGGTGACAGCCTCATCTTACCAACTGAGGTTTTTGGGAAGGGAGGGAAATGACTCTCAGTCCTGCATGCACAAGTCCATTAGTCAACTCTGGTAGGCAGAAATGTGAAGCCATGAATCACCCTAAACATCTCCACCTGACCTCTGAGGAGGGTCATGAGACCACCCCAGCACCAAGCTTGGATGACCCCCAGTGTGTGCACTGAGAAGGATAAACCCCACAGCTCCCTCGACTGTGCAGGAGTAGCCAGATTTCAGTACAATGACAATTCACATCCACTTAGAGATCTGAGCTGTAGAGTTTGTATCTCTGCTAGACTGCCAAATAGCCTCTCAGCATACTGACTGTGGAGTACAGATCCACCTGCTGAGATGGGTAAGTGCTATAGAAATGGAATAATTTAAATCCTCTCTTTGCCAGAGTGAAGCAAACTAACAAAAAGCCCATTCATCTCTTTAATAAAACCTTTCCTCCTTTTTTGTAATCAATATGGGTCAGATCTCTTTTATGCAACACAAGGCTCTAATTCAGCTGAGTAAAAAGTGTAATTTAATTTTGAGAATTTATAAATGCTCTAAATATGATGTATTTAATACATCTATCCCATCTAACTAGGCAGCAGAAAAATTACTTCTATGACCATTAGAGATGAAGTTTACTATTTCAGAGCAAACACCAGTAATTTTATCTCCTATATACTGGCAAATTCAGTGCCTTCCAACAGTGAGGAACACACATTCTTAACCCTTCGCTGTGCTGAAATAACCATTTAAAACCAACTTTTGAGTCAAAGCGTGATCTGATCCTTTCCATTCTTCTTCAAATGCATTCACACCTGGCACTGCTCAGTGGGCTAACTTGATCTGGAACAAAAGCCTCACAGATTTTTTGTGGTTTTCAAAAGCTCAGTTTCAAGACTGGAGAGCATTTCACTCCTAAAGCATAGCAAATCAGCTGGGAGAGAATGGAAGTGACTCTGGGCAATCTTCCTTTTGTAGGGTAATTTACTTTCAAATAAGCACAGAGAGGTGTTTATAGACTCCCTGCCATTACCACTGGCTCTGTGACAGGCCCTTGGTCCTCCGAAGCCTCAGCCAACAGTTCAGTCTCCTTCCAAAGACTGTTCAAACAGGTTAGAGGGTGGGCAGTATTGCCTACTTTGGGCAAGCCCTTTTCCTTTCACATGCTGCATGCAGGACACCAGCACTACCCTGTGACTTTGCAAGTCCTGAAGATGATCAACCAACATAGTGTATTCTCCAGCATTGCTACATGGTTGGGTTTTGCAAACAAAAAAATGCTCAGTTCCCCAGCTGAATCCAAGCTGTAGTTTGTCTTGTGTTTCTTGCACTCAACCATGGCCACAGAAATGACGATAAACTGTAGAGTTGCTCTCAGGGCAGGGGATGCCACCATCAGCACTGCAGAGATGGACCAGAGAAGAGGCTAAAGCATTTCCCTACAAGCCTCAGAGCAGACTTCATAATTTAATTCTCTTTCCTTTATAGTTATGCACACACCCAAGGAAGTCTGCTGATGCAGACAGGACTGCCAAGCACTCCCTGTGTAACTAAACAGCTGCTCAGTGCTGTTGGCAGTACCTACCTGTGGCTGCTGGCCCACTGGACACAATGTCTCGGCCAGCAGGTGAGTGACACTTCATTGTGCAGCTCATTGTGAGCACTTTGCTAAGTGGAGGTAATTAATGGCTGGAGAATGACATTTAAACATGTGTTTGATACTTTCTCCTAGAATTAGGACAGAATTACACTACTTTGCATTCTGATTAATTCTTTTAGCCTGCAACTGACATCAGATTTGCATAAGCAATGTAGTTCATGCTTTCTGCTACCAAAAGCCTAAAGGCAGACTATTTTCCAGCTACTATTTTGCTTTCAGTATTTCACATTCATTTCCACAGCATATTTGTCATTGTTCAAGAACATACAATGCATTGTCAGCTCTATCATTAATGCCAGCTCAATAGAATAGTGTCAGAACAATGATGGCATCTTGCTTGCACGAATTTCATCTTTTCTGATAAAAATAAAAAATTCGGAGCCCTATGTATAATTTTTTCTGACCCTGCATGTTACTCTCTGCCCTGAGGGTACGTTCAGCCTGTGAATGGATTCCCCCACCATGGGTGGGGGTACTCTGCCCCAAGCCCATTGCTGGCGCATTTGATGATCACAGTTTTGAGGCTGTTTATCCAAAACAGAAGCTGGCAGCTCCATTAATAAAAACATCACAACATTACAGTGAAAGGGCTTTGAGGTGGAGTTCATGATCTCTGCAGGCTCCTATGAGATGCTCTGGGGTATGTGCATCTGCCAGTCACTGCCTGTCAGCTAAGCAGGGTAGAAACAAAAGCATGGGCAAATTAACTAGGGAAAAGGAAGCCCCACTTTCTGCCCTCTAACTAAAGGTTCTTGGATAGAAGACCTGTTTTATTTACTCCAACTGCTAGTTCATGAAGTGCTTCTCCTTTCTGCCCCATGGCACACACACTATTCTTCATTATTCTGTTACCCTCCAATAAATTTCCAGAAGATGGGATATTTTCTTCATTTGGTAAGTGTAATTAAAGACACGTTTCCATATGCATCTTTTGTCCTTGTGACAAGTAGCCCCTTCATCCAGACATGTCACTAAGCCTATATCTGCCAGGGAGGCATCACGGAAGCATTCCATGTTTTTCTGCCTGAGGACAGACACTGTAAAGAGCATCGGGCACTCGACCGCAGAACCCTGCATGTTCAGACTGTTGCTTGTCTGTGAATGTGAAAGGATGACCTTGTGTTTTGTGATGCTGTAGTTGGTATTTCAATACCAGTTTAAGTACCACTGCTTCAGGGTAGTCCCCCTGCCCCTCATTGCTGGCTGTCAGGGTCACATCATCAGTGTGGGACTCATGAGGGAGATAAGACATCTCCTGGTTTTCATATGTTACAGACTGAGAGAGGTGCTCCAACTGCAGGCTCCCACAACTGGTGACAGTGACTAACCTCCCTGTTTGCCCAGATAGAAAAGTAGAATCATAGAGTAGTTTGGGTTGGAAGATACCTTAAAGACCATCTGGTTCCAATCCTCTGCCGTGGGCAGGAACATCTTCCACTAGACTTGGCTGCTCCAAAGTGGCCTTGAACACTTTCAGGGATGGGGCATTCACAGCTTCTCCCGGCAACCTGCTCCAGTGCCTCACCACCCTCACAGCAAAAAATTTCTTCCTTATAACTCATCTAAACCTACCCTCTTGCAGTTAGAACACATTACGAATCAGTAGAAAAGGATGCTGCTTTGGGGCATGGAACAGAAAGGGAAAAGTGAGGAACAGAGTGTCCAAACAGTTGCCACATGAAATTCCTCCTCAAAAGTCAGAGCTCCCTCTGAAGTCAGAGCATGCACTGAACTAAACAGACCAGATCTCCTCTGTTTGGAAGGTGTCAGCAGGTCGCTGTGGTACTGCCGTTTTGCTGTTTGTGTGCTCAGTTTGGATGCTCAAATTCAAACCAGTGTTGTCATGATGTTAAAAGTCAAACACCTCTTGCTGGGCTGCAAGTCACCTGGCAGAGCCAGACACCAAACTGCCCCTACTGCCTCTGTATAACTTTGGACATAGTGAACAAGGAAGAAGCCCAAGCAAAGTTTTATCCAGAAGCTCACGCTGACATTTTTATCCCATTACAGTCACACACACACTCAAAGAGCCCAAACACATCTGGCCAAAGGGCACCACAAGAATTCAAACAGTCTCAGTCTCTTCTGCAACTGTTCAGCCATGTTATATCTCAGTCCTCACAGAATATCCAAGCCACAAATTCAGACACAAAATCTGTTTCTTCTCTCTCCTCCTTTGATTAAGCTGCATGGCCAGACTAAAACTGTGTACAAATTTAATTTCCATGGGTGAATGCCAACCTTTCCCGAGGAGTGGTGAAAAATTGCTGGGCTGTGCTCAGCCTATTTGCTGAGCTCTGAATTTACAGTATTGTTTATCAGATTTCTCAATATTTACACTCAGTTCCCATTGCAGTAAACAGATGACATATAATACTACTGTTCAAAAACCCCAAGGAAATGAAAACAAGAAACTCTGCAGCAGAAACCCACAAATGCAAAATATGTTGGATTTAGGTTACTTCCAATGCCTTTTTCTCTGTCCATTATTTATAGATAACACGCAGCTCATATGTATATAGAACAGTCCTGAGAACTGTTGGCAGATAGGCATTGCTTGATGGGTTCAGACTCTCAGTATTTTTAACTCAGAACGTCTCTCCAACAGTGACAATTTCCAGATGCTTTAGAAGAAAGATTTCAGTAAGGAAAGATAATAGGAGTGCCGGCCCCTAAATCAAATTCTTCTTTACTGAAGGAACTCAGTTTATGATAAGGAGAGTGAGGAATACATTCTACATTTTTTGAAGCTCAGTTGAGTGGGCAATGAGAATATGTCCCAGTTTGTACATCACTGACTGGCCCAGTCTGAATTTTGCATGGTTCTGGCATGCTCCAGCATTCCTGGGCATTGAGCTGCCCAGGTGAGTGCCTTTTGATGAATGTGCTTGAGATTTTTCTTTTTTTACTAGAGTATGGTACCAGCAGTGTCTTCCATTTTGCTTAATATCTTCTTTTTTTTCAACATTTTTGTTTCTCTGTTGACAGACAAACCTACAGAGCTTGGCAATGCCATTGCACGTGAATTCTCCATCAACTTGTCCACCCCCCTCGCAGGAAAGCCTTTTGGTAAGAGGCCAAGACAAAAACCTCTCCCTTACAGGGTTTTTTGTCTGCACTTTAAAGGCAAGGAGGACAGTCCATGAAATAAGGTAGTATTTCCAAATCTGTGCTGCCTCCTGGTTTTAAGTGCAGATTCCCCATGTGAGGCTGTTGAGTCTGGGTGGCAGCCACAGCCTCGCCCCAGAATGGAAAGGATGAAGGTCCCCAAGAAGGTCTGTGAACCACCCAGGAAAATGTTGATGAAAACAGCTTCAGAGGAGCCAGGCACTGAGGCAGGCACTGAGGCAGTCCCTGCCTGGGACAGGCCCATATGTGGCTTTTGCCCCAGAAAGAGAAAATGTCTTTTGCTTAATTGCAAGGAAACGGTTGTTACTTCCGTATTGCACTTTTCTGCACTTAATTAAATTGAATAGTTCTACATAATAAATCTAGCAGTGCACCTGCAGTATGCAATGTAGATTTGGCAAAATGTTCATTTTAATTATACTAAGCTTATTCAACCATGTTAATGCCAATAACTCCATCTGGCTGGAATAGCAAGCATGGTTTAGCATCTCTTTCCAGGTATACAAAGCTTTGGTTTCTTTAAACTGAAAGGAGATGAGCCACTGAAGGAAATTTGATTGCAATGTTTGATTTAGCAGAATAATTCTAAGTTTCAAGAAAATTATAATGGCAAGTAATGTATGAATTTCATCACGTCAGAGTTACAGAGGGACATTTCCAGCATATAAATTAGCTTAATATGGCACCACTTTTGTCAATGGTTCTAATTCACTAATCTATACTTCAAAGAGTTAAACAAATTAGGTGATTTAAAGTATTGTAATTGATTGAATATTAGTGTGATAGTTTATTATAATACAGACTAGCTGCTAAAGTGTCACCACTCTGTTTTGTGTTTCTTGGTTTGTATCCATTTAGTTTTTGTTAAGAGCAGAAGCTTTCTTCTTTTCTGGTGCACAGAGGAAGACAAACCACCCAAAGACAAGCACATTTTCAGAGGTGACAAAGCTGTTGGTACAAGCTCATTCATTCCGCATCTGGACTTTGAAGCATCTGCACAGCTACGAGGGCTGTATCTGAAATAGCTGTGTGCTACTTTTTAAGGGAATAAGCAAATGTACAACCTCATTAACATGAGCTACGGTTGTTAAATAGCCAAGAGATATGGAAAGAAGCAGCAAGTTGGCAGGCCCTGGTGGTTCATGTGCCAAATGAGTATGGAATTGAAGATGCTACCATGAAAAGGAGACTTCTTGCATAGTGATTTATGGTGCAAGTGCCTAACATAAACCAGAAATACTTAAGGGGTTAGGAAATACTAAGATTTAATAAGTATTTCTATGATGATAAAATAAATTCTTCCTTTTTTAATAGAATCTTCTGTAAAGCTTCTTTTTAAAGAGGTCAGTCCATTAGACACACAGCAGATACAGGATATGAAGAGCTGGCTTCCTAAAAGTCACAGTAGACGTAGTCCCTAGTCCTGGTATCTGTGGCTAATCTCACAAGTATTTACACAGACTATAGCCAAGATAAAAGATTTACAATATAAACTATAATACGAAACAGTCTCTTTATCAGCCTGAGATTAGTCAAAGAAATACAAATGGTTACAGTGTTTTTTCTCGGCTGATTTTATGGGAAACAAAAAACCCGGGCCCTCACAGTCTTCAGGTTCAGTGTATTTCACCATTAGAGAACTCCAATGTACAAGAGGGAACAGCTGAATTGCTTGTCATATACAGGACATCATCATGGCTGGGCTTTGCCAACGAAGATTTAGCTTACAGGACACAGCTGCAAGGAAACAAATCCCCTCTGGTGCCCAGGGTGAGGTGTTAGTCAGACATGCGCAGGAAGGGACTGCTCTGTTACGAGGAACTCGGCAGACACAGGAAATGAAAAATAGGAGGTGACTGCTAAGAAATGGCAAACAGAGGCATGTGTACATTGCACTGCCAGCACTGAGCTGGGCTCAGCTTCACGGGGAAATTATACCCCTAATGGAGATGTCACTATGGAGGTGAATGGTGGGAAAATAATTAGTGTTAATGGCAGATGAGTAAATTAAACTTGCAGACTCAATTACTTGGTAATCCCATCTTTTAGGTGCTGTGAGGGTCCCTAGAATGGCAGATAAATGGGTTTCATAAATTTGCCAGATGATGTTTGAATTGAAAGGTGAGGACAATGCAAGAATGAAGACACAAGTCCCATCATTGTAACAAAGGTGTTATCTTTTAGGCATGTGTTTTGGATACTAGTTTGTAGGTCAGTGTGGTGAGTTCCCCCTGATTGGACCAGGTGCCAACCAAAGCCATCCTATCACTCCCCTCCTCACCTGCTCCAGTATGGATCCCTCCCACAGAGTGCAGTCCTTCAGAAACAAACCTATGCCCCAGTAGGGGTTTCCACAGGGTCACAAGTCCTGCCAGCAAATCTGCTTCAGCGCTGGCATCTGTCTCCATGGCTCCACAGATCCTACCAGGAGCCTGCTCCAGCATGGGTTTCCCATGGGGTCACAGCCTCCTTCAGGCATCCACCTGCTTCAGCATGGGGTCCTTCAGGTGCTGCAGGTGGATCTCTGCACCACCTTGAACCCCCATGGGCTGCAGCGGGACAGCCTGCCTCTCCATGGTCTTCACCAGGGCTGCAGGGGAATCTCTGCTCCAGTGCCTGGAGAGGGCTGCTTCCTCCTCCTTCCCTGAACTTGGTGTCTGCAGACATTTTTCTCACGTATTCTCACTCCTCTCTTCCAGTTACTGTTGCACTGCCATTATTTTACCCTTCTTAAATATGTTACCTCAGAGGTGCCACCACCATCACTGATGGACTTGGCCTTGGCCAGTGGCTGGCCCATTTTGGAGCCTGGTGGCACTGGCTCGGTCAGACACGGTTACCTCTCAGCAGCTTCTCAGAGAAGCCACTCCTATAGCCCCTCCACTATCAAAACCATGCCATGCAAACCCAGACCCAATACATTCAGGGACCAGGGAGAGAGTTTCTCAGCCCATGATGTATCTCTGAGGGAGCACAGAAGAATGGAGGATGATGCAGAGGCTGAGCTTCATCTCTAAGTTGGGATTGGGATGCAGTGCCATAAGAGGCAGAGGGAGCAGGCTGCATATCGCTCTCCATCATTGAAGAGGGCAGACTGTCCATCTTCAGTGCAGCATGAAACACATGCTGGAAAATATCTTGAAAGGGAGAAGGGGTCTGGTTTGCATCATTGCTGTGGCAAAGTTTTCAGAATAGGACTGACATTGTGCTGGAGGACAAAAAATAATGAAGCCTTGTTTGTAGGCCTCTGCAGAGCATGGAGGGGCAGTGGGAGCTGGGCTGCTGCCCGGGCCCAGTGTGCCCCTGCAGTGGCCTGCATTCAGACCCAGGTCATCCTGGAGAGGAAAAGAACTTTCCCATCCACCCAGGGTGGTGGCTGTGCCAGTGTGCCCTGAGGAACATGGCAGCCCTGGCAGGGCAAGCAGGACAGTGGGGCAAAGAGACACCCAGGGCAGAGAACTCCTGGTTTTAATTTTTGTGTGGACAGTGATTTCCATCATGAGATCTCTGTTCCCTGTTGTTGCAAGTGCTCCTGTCTGTGCCCTGCAGCTGGCTGTGTGGTGCACGCCAGGCACTCAGCTTTGCCAGCAGCAGCCCTGACCCCAGCAGTGACTGCACTCCCTGGCCAGGGGCCCCTCCTGCTGGGACGGGGTTGGTGCCCTTGCGGCCACTCAGGGACATTGTGCCCCTTCGCTCTATACATGTTTTCCAGAGCAGCTTTATTTATAGGAGAAGTTACAGGAAGGGGGAAGATGAGCATTTCTGGTGGAATTGGGCTGGTGTCTGTCTGCTGATACATTCTCCTGTACCTCAGTGCTTATTTTTGTTTAATGTATTGCTGTTCTGTGTTTATTTTGCAGGTGTTTATTTTGGAAAGGGCTCTGTTTACATTTCTGTTTTTACACAGAGTGCACATACGGTGATATTTGTTTTGCCAGGGACTTGACATTCCTCCTCTTCCCCTTCCACCCAGCCCTCATTTTGGTCAAGCCACCGGTTATGGCCAGCAAGTTAAAAGCTCCTTTTGCTTTCAGGCCCAGCTCCTACCCACCAGCCCTTGGCCTCTTCACCCAGGCAGGTCTGACAAAGCACATTCAGGCTACTCCTTCCAAGTGTGACTGATATCTGCACTCCCCACCCTCTCCATCTCTTGGTGCGCCTGACAAGGACAGATGTGACATTTTTCACCTTACACCACTGCAGAAGGTCTCTTCTGTTCCTCCTTGCACAATGACCTGGGCTCAGCAGGAGCCTCAAATCCACCCTGGGCCATGCCTGAGCAAACCCAACTGTAGTTTTTCCACTGGTTTGTGCTGAGGTGGTGGAAAAGCTGATAAATCAAATCTTTCCCATTCAGCCCATGAAATTAAGCAGGTGGAGCCTAACTATTTCTTCAGAGGGAAGAAAGCCACTGAATACCTTGCACATGAGGCTTCCCCGTCTGTGCCAGCCAAAAAAGCAGAGTGAGGATGTGCTACAGACCAACTGAACTCTCACTTATATTGTCTCTCCCATCAAAACCCACCACTGAAGGAAATGGGGAATAATTTTCATTCAACCTTCACTTGTGGATGTGTTCACTTCTTTTCTCCAATTTTTGTTTTGCAGCAGGCTCCCATCAGTAGTATCACTGTTTCGCTGGCACTGCTTCACATTTCTTTTGTTATAAGTTTCGGGTTCTTGACCTCTTGCCTGATGTTTGGACTTTGCTCTCCAGTCCCCCTTTAACACCATGCCACCAGTCTTGTCCTTTTACAGTGGTACTTACCAGATTTGCTAGAGCTCTGGTAATGGAAAACCCAGTTGATCACTTGAGGGCATTGCAGACCCCATCAGAACAAACTCATGGAGTGATGTTGAGGAAGGGCTTTGAGCAGTTTGCATCACAACAGGTGAATACACATTGACTCCTCTGGAAGAAAATCCATGACTCTTACAGGTGGATGTTGAGGTGTGACAATTAAAAGCTAGTGACCTCTTGCCTATTTTTATGGGTTTATATAATTCATGAGTAAGAGCTGCATACAAGTTACATGCACTCAAAAAGTCTTTCAATTGAGTGTGCATCTGCCCTACAAAAAGCATGAATGTTCATTTAATATCACTCAAGTCAGCAAAGTATCAATCTCATTTTAGTCTATTTCCTCTGTAACACAGTTGATTAACAAGAAAATGAAAATATCATGGGAGAACTGTCTTCTGAAAACCTCCTCTGGCCAGGCAGGCCAGACTTCAGATCTGTACAGAGCCCGCAGCTTCTCACACCAGTGGTGGCAGAGGACATCTGTCACCTCCAAAAAGTGACCTCCTATCCTTCAGGTGCAACAGGAATAGTTCTGGTCAGGAAAATTGCATTCACAAGCAGAGTAAGACTGAGGAACAGTATGGTCTGTCTTATGAAGAGTCCTTGGAAAAGACAGCGGTGGCCTGATCTGCTCTAGCTCTTCCAGATTCACTTTTCCTCACCTCTTTCAGCATCTGTTGGGTGCCTGCAACCAGGAGACTCACAGGAAAGCAAGAAGTGAAGAGACACTGTGGAGGTGTTCTTGCAAGAGACAAGGATGAAGTTGGGTGAAGGAAAAAGGATGACTTTTTGGGTATGGCAGTATCTATAGCATGAGGCCAAGGTTGGGTTTGTGTGTTTTAGGGACATGCAAGAGTGACAGAGGACTGGTGAATTCTCTTGGGGACAGGGAGAGCCTTGGACCATAGAACAGACAGCCTTAGTCATTTCTTCACTAGCATTGGCTTCCTTACACTCTCTCTGGCACTGGATTTCTTTTATTAAAACCAAGGTCCAAACCTATGAAAAGAATTAGACATTTCAAGTGGTCCTTAGCTGGGAAGCAGGCACTTAAATCCAGAATTTAGCTCCTCCAGATTACTCTTGGGCTGCCTCAGTCTAGAAGATGCTGGAGCTCCCTCAGCATCTGAGCTTTTTGTATTTGCATTGCCAGTTGTACCAGGTGAATATGCATTGCTAGAGGCCCCATGGACCCTTGTGAATTAAACTGAAGATCTGGTGCTTAGACAGCATGGGGTCTTCTCCATGAAAGACCTCAGTTCTGTTCTTGTCCTCACAGCCACTCCATCAAAGTGGGCAGGGGCTGAGAGCCTGCAGAAAGATGGAGGTTCTGGACCTTTTCCTTCTGCCCATCCACCTTGGTCTCTCTCTGCCTGAGAGGACACAGGTGCTGAGACCTCCTGGCTTGGGAGCTGTCACACCATGGGGACAGACTCCTCTCCTCTTCTGGGCCTGCTCCACTTTGCCTGGCTGTCCAGGAGCTCTGCTGGTGCAGGAGCAACTCAAAGACCTGGGGAAAACTGGTGCACTAGATTTTCACTTAAGAACCCTTAACATCAAGCCAAGAAAATGTACAATATATATTAAACAAACTGTGTAGATAATTAATGTATTTTATTTACATTTTATTTATGTTGATCTTCAAATAGTCCTAGGTCACAGAAATCTTTAAAATTGACTATTTGCAGAGGTCTGTCTGTTGATCAGCACATTAAGATTCTTTGTTTAATTTTGCCACTGAGCTCACGAAAAAACCAGGAATGAATTTGCATTCATCTCCCTCCTGCTCTTGTCTGCTCAGAAGTAGTATAGGAATGCCAGCTTTAGGACATATGAGTAGAAAGATCAGGACTTGAAAACTATATGGGAGTTTGTAAGTGAAAGCTACAGCTCCAATTTCTGAAGTGGTTATGCAACTTCACAGAGTGTTAGTCTCATTACTTTGGGAAGGGTTCATAGGTCTCTGCTGCCCAGTGAGATACTGCTGAGAACCTGATGCTGCAGGAGTGCTCACAGTGTAAGTCAGAGCCCTAAAAATGGTTCCCAGAGGCTTTTAGATTGTAGTGTCAGCACACAAGCAAAGTGGGGATTGCTCTTGAATATAGCAGATGGGGTGCCTGCACAGTCATAAAGACCCACTGAAAACACAGCCATACTCTGTGATCTTTTATGAAAACACACTGATTAGAAAAATTGCCATTTCTTTGTGAAGCATGAAGTCCAGTGCAAAGGCAAGCTAATGACCTGTAGCCTGCAACTTCTTCACATGGTGCTGTGGCATCCTGCCAGAGTGGGTGTCCCTGTGCCCAGCCCGCAGCCCTCACAGCTCCCACAAAAGCTCTCAGCTTCTGCCCTGCTGGTCTAGTCACCTCCCTGCCACTCTCCACAAGTGCTGTTTGGGAGGACACCCCTGTCTCCTGGGAGATCCCACATGTTGGGAATCCTGCAGGGCCTCAGCAACTCAGGGACGACTCCTCTTTTGTCCTAGTCTTCATCTCCCCTGAGGCCACCAGACCCCTCAATTTGCTCCTCAGCAGCAAACAGATGGTTGTGGTCATTGCAAGGGGACAGGGGGTCACTCTGAAGACCCTGGTGACCTCAGACTGTTTTCTGTCTTTTGTGACATACGTGAGGCACAGAAGAAGTTAAAATGCCTTTAACTTCTTTGGGAAGGGATAAACCATTCTCTGCAGGCACCTTTCCTCTGTGACTGTAGTAGGGGCTGAGGTAATTTGTTTAGGATCATGCCTAGACTTAGGATATGGGCTTTAGGGGCTGTGATTAGGCATATCACATATAGTTACATTATTATATACTCATATAATTAAAACTAATTTCAGATCATTATTGGTGAGCTCTGATACTTGAAGATCTTGAAAAAAACAAAACTAAGTTCTGTTGGTTCTAGACTGAAGGAATGCAAAATTCAGGATTTTTAATAGGATTTCTCATTAAACATTCTCTGACTTTGTACAACATCTGCTGTGTTCACAACAATTGATTCCTTTTAATTTGAATTTATTTGCAGAAATATTTGCTTCCCTTTCTCTGCATGTCTCACCTGCACTGACAAACATTTTTGTCTCAGAAATGAGACAGATTTGGTTCTCTGCTTATACTCTCAGCGTGTTTGCAAAACAGTGACAATAGACGTATTTTAAAGTTAATTACTGAATAAGGATTGAACAGCAGTTCTTTTCATCTTCCTACAAATATGCCCCATGCCTCTATTTCAAATATTGTACTTGTTAGTCACTCAGGCCCTTATCCAACAACTTTCAGTATCAGTGGAAAGACTGACTCTGGCTGCAGGACTGCTGGATTAGGCATTACAGTGCAATAGCACTGACACTTGCAAGAGTTTTAAGCTGTTCTTACTTGCATTATTCTGAGGTGTGAGGCTCGTTCTGTTCCCAGCTCCATGGCTAAGAGGAGGGGCAGCTCAGGCAGGGATCCTGGCACCATGCTCCTTATTGCCATCCAGTTTCCCAGCTTCTCACTTTAAGGTAATTAAGAGGTTTGGTCCTCACTGCTCCAGCAGGGGCTGTTTCCAGCCAGCTAAATGATATAAAATAAGCCAACATGAGGCCAGGCATCTTGCAGGGCAGATGCCAGTGGCTGGAAAACCTTTGTAAAGGCTCCTGCCACTCACATCCCAAACACTCCTGTAAATCAGCGATCAAGTGCTCAGACGGCAGATTAGGGGCAGTTGGTGGGGACAGCTCTCCCGAGCAGCCACTGGCAGCACCAGCAGAGGTGAGAACGGGCACAAGCAGCAGAATGTGTCTCCTGAGACTGCAAATATGGTTCTCAACTAATAGCCTGAACATACTAAAGGGGCTTTTGTGTGCCAGAACAGGCCGGATGAGAAGAAAACTGTAGCCAGGTCTTGAGCCAGGTTTTGAAAACCACCCTCAGCCAGGCACTTTCTCTGATGCCCCCATCCCTGCTGAAGTAGGACTTTCCTTAGCAAACTTGGATCATTCTCCTTCTCCTCCTTCTTCTGGCTGCCCATCATGGACATCCCACCTTCCAGTTCTCAGTCACAGCCCAGTTCTCCATCCCCAGAGCCCCCTGATATTGGCAGTATATCCCTGTTCCTGATACTTTTAAAATTAATATTAATTTAGAAGGTGTTCTAGAATTTAACTGAAATCTTGACATTTTGCTTTTAAGGAGGATTTGCTGGTCTGAAAAGCAGCTAAAAGGCTGTGTAGGACCCCTTTTACAAAGAGGCTGGACCTTCCCAGGGAGCAGTAAGCTGTCCATATTTGGATACTGGCTTCTGGGTGAAGGAGCAGACTGGTCAGAGACCTGGGCAGAAGGACTCACAAGGACCATCATTTCCCATCACTGTGTTTGAAGGATGTTGGGTGCATGTCCCACATGCTCCTCAGCTGCATAGGCTACAAGTATGTGGGGTTTCTTTCATCCTTCCTCTTGCTCCTGTGACAGCTGCTGACACCTTTTTTTCCTGAGATGTATTGCTCAGGGGTGATTTCTTGTTGAAAGGGATACAGGTTCACTTCTGATTAGTGCTCAAAATAAAAGCAATGCTCTGTCTAGGCAGGGTGTTAAAAGGAGTGGTGGATTACAAATAGAAACAACAGAAATAGAAATAGAAATAGAAATAATAGAAATAGACATCTAATGTTTTGCAGTGTAGGTAAACCTTCAGTAGGGCCAAGGCCACTGAGCGGGGGCTGCCAGACCTGTCTGTCCTAGCATGTCTGTGATGTCTGCTGTGCTGATCATAACGGGGCTGAAAACAAGTCCCACTCTCCTGAACTTCTTAAGTACGACAGCACAGTGGAGATGTACTGAAACACTTTTAACAGTCTGACTCTGGATACATTTCCACACTCCTTGGTCCAAAATCTGTCTAGTTATGGTGAACTAAGTAGTATGTGCCTGAAAAAAACCCAAATAGTTTCCGACTGTTTCAGGGTTTTTCATGCAAAGAAGTCACTCATAAATATCACTGAGATTTTACTACTAAACTCTGCTATAATTCTTTTACTGAAATCTGGGTCTGACTTGCAGTTGGAACTCTGTACTTTGAACCACCGTGGATGTAAAGTATTTAGATGGAGCAACACCTTTCTCAAGTGTCTTAAAGTGCTCTCCCGGGGGTTTTTTTTGGCTTTGGATACCTATATGAACTCCTTCAGATAGGCAATGTGCTCTGCAACAGCTGTGTTGCTGTCCCACAGTCTTTCATCCCTCTGTTAATTACATCTGGACAAGCTTCACTGGGTAAGAAAACCCAGTAAGAGAAGGAAATAGCTTTGTGTGTTGAAGGCTCTGGCAGATGGCAGGAGTTGCATTACAATTATGTTGCATTTCTGTGACAGAGCCTCTGGTGGTACCACTAATGAAAATAACTACCCTATTTAATGCTTTGGTATATTTTCCTCTCTTCCACAGTAAAAGTCATGTATCTTAACAGTTTGGAGGGAGTAGGGACCTTCAAGCTGCCCAAAGTCTACTGGTTTTAGTCCCATTCAGCCCTAGTTCCACGTGATGCAATATGAGCCTGTCTTGGATCCAGCTGCTTTTTGGTACTCCAGGGAACCTCCCATGGTTAGGGCAGAATTACTCCTTGCTTACATCCAAGTAAGTAGGAATGGAAGTGCAGACAATAAATCTTTATGTATTTATTTGTTTGTTTATTTATAAGCTGACTGGATAACCAAGCCAGAAACAGACAGCTTTGGTGATAGTGAATACTAGATTTTTCCAGACTTCTTACGTAGTTATCCTGAAAGCTCTAACTTCTGGAGACCTCTGTTCAGTAGATGCTAATCTCAGCAATTACAGGACAGGAAGGAATGTCCTCCAACCCAGGCCTGAGGGCTGGTGTTGGTTTAGCTGAGCTGCTGTATGAGAGCACTAGCTCTCAGTGCCAGGGAAGCAGATGAACAGGGAGCAGAGAGCTGTGATGTCCATCTCAGCAGGTTTGAAGGTGTATTAACTGTGCTTTGACCCAATTATATTGGCTTGTACATCATATAGAGGAAAGTAGCAAGGACTGCTAAGCTTTACTTCAAGACTAAGAGGGTGGAACAGCATCTCGGAGCTCAATGCAAGGTGAGCTCAACATAAATTCCACATGCATTGTCCAGGAGACCTTGCACAGAAAACTCCTTTGAGAAGGACAGTTGAGCTGGAGATGAAAGCAGACAGCAAACTGAGGAAAATCATTTGCCTGGAAAGCTGTAAAAATTGCAAATAACGTTTCCATTTACATTGCACCTTGACTCTTGGAGAGATTTCAATGACCAGCTTGTGCAAGATGCTGAGGTGCTGTAGCTTTTCTTGACTGCAGCAACACCATCTGAAATTTGGGACTTTGCCTTGAAGAAAGCTCCAGACAACATGGGAAAGTTCTCACCATGCTTGACAGAGGCTTGAGATACTCCATGGGAATATGGTTTGTGCCAGAGGATAGCCCAGGGACATGCAGCAGATGGCATGCCCCTGTGGTGCCAGTTCCAGTGCCAGTGTGGTTGTGCTGGCTCTGGCTGGAATGGAATTAACTTCCTTCAGTCAATCCACCACAACAATTACTAACAAGCTCTAGAGGCCCTATGCACAAAGGAGAAAATTTGGCCAAGTAGCTTTCCCAACATTCAGAGTACTCCAGGATGTAGGGAGCTCTTCTAGAAAGCTCTGCCTTTGTTGTATTGCCCTGCTGTTGAAAATGCTGTACCTCACTGGAAGACTCACTTTTTTCTTGCCAACTTGCCAATTTCAATTTAATTTTGACACCCTGTGGCTTGTTTCACAGAACCTTTGGGTTACATGAGCTCCACTAGGAGTCCTAGCACAAGCAAGGCTGCAGGAGAGGAACGTGGCCTGCTCTATTACCTTCTGCAAGGGCAGACTGCCAGACTGGGAGCCACATCCAGGATCTGTTATGCTATACATTAGCAGGAGGAGAAGTTTGCTTCTTTTGCCCTATTTGCCAGTTAAAATGGGATATCTTTGAGTGTGCTGTCTCTCTGAGCATGTCTTCATCTGTTGCCTCACTGCCCCTCCCCAGGCAGCTTTTGAAACCACTGCCCAAATCTAGTCAGACTGGCAGAAGTCTCCCTTCTGGGGAAATCTGTCCTGGAAATACAAGTTTCTCTGTATTTTGTGAAAACAAATATCTTACTAAAAGAAACTAAAATTAACAATCTTCCACCCAAGGATACATAGAGAGACTTTAAGCATTCTTTATGCAGTTTAATCAGTTCAGACATACTGCTAAATCAGCCATGCAGCATGTGATGAAGTCTACCACTGCTACCAGCATCATACCTGGTGCAGCTAACATGCCCAAAATCATCAATGTGGAGGAACAGTGGAGAATGGTTTGCCTATGGGCCCTGGGCATGAGCTGGGTGCTCCATGGAGGTAGCTCAGAAACAGAACGGAAGAACTGGAAGGATTCTGGAGTTGCCTGAAGATGTGAAGGAGGCTTGGGAGCCTTGTAGTGAAGAATCATATGGGACATGGAGCAGGTCTGGAGTCACTGTGGTGAGGAGCATAGGGGCCACAAGACATGACTAGAGGAAGCCAGATATTTGCTCTGCCCCCCTTCATAGGAAAATAGATTTATTTCAACCAGTAGCAGGAATCCATTCTTATCTATCCTGGGAGCTTCCACTGTTGCCTTTACTAGCATTATTTCCATTTTAGATGTATTTCTAATGGCTTATTTTGCTGGCTGTTTTAAAAATCAAAGGCAATCATCATGACAAGGCAAGGCAATAACTTTCCCCCTTCATTTTGGCATATCCCCTTTCTTTTGATCAGCTACCTTGATCTAGTCCTCTCCTGGCAGTATCAGGGTGGCACTGACTTTCTCTGCTCTGTAAACGCTGTTTACTGTGTACCCCCAGTTTAATTGGCTTATGTTATGTTTACTGTTACTAATCCACCAAAATCTACCTTAAAATCCTCTAAAAATTGCCCCTTGGCAATGTGAAAATCTCCCTCATCCAATTCATCTTCCAACACAGAATTTCCAGGAGATAAATCCAGGCTTATTTTATATTGTTTTTGTTTTTGCATTGCCTAGTTATGAAATGTTGCGTGACAACAGTTCAAAACGGTGACTAACTACCAGCATAGTGGAACTTGCTTCTTTTGCCTTTTAGAAATGACTCCTGCCTTTTTTCCAGAACAGAAGTTTCTTTTGGTAAAACATTTCAAAAACTACAAATATTCAGACAGTTAAAAGAAATCAAATGCATAAACTGTTTCTCCCTTCTGTTGTGGACTGTAGCTTCAAGAATTTGATGCTCTTTGCCAAACATGTATCTTGAAAAGAAGTTTTCAGTCAGGTCTAACCAATCCAGCAGTAGAATGAAAGGGGAAATGGGTCATCACTTGCCTTATGTCCTCAGGGAAGCGCCTGTGGGAAAAGCAGTGCTTGGTGTGCTTGGAATCAGTGATGGCCACTGCTCCATACCCTCATGCCTTTTTGGAAAGTGTTTTTTAGCTCTTCTAGTCTGCCCAGAGGTAAAGGGAACAGAGCTAAGAACTGGCTTTATTTCCTCCAGCCAGGTAGGCTTCCCATTCCCCAGACATCTCTGTGCCTTCCTTGTTTGAGTTTGTCTGTCCATCCAACTCTCTTCCTCTGACACTGAGATCATCTTCCATGTAAGCAACATCTTCATCACTGAATTTCACAAGCAAATATTGCATTTTGTGCCACAACCAATTAGAGCCCTCCCAAGTTTGGCCCTTGAGGAGCTCTACCACTGTCCCCTTGCCAGCCCCCTCCAGGTTCAGGAAGCTGTTGCCCACTGGTCAGTTCCTCCTCACCTTACAATTCTTGTGTTATCTTGAATAATCTCTGTTTTAACTAATAATAACCTGTGTTGGATGATTTAGCAGACTCTGGGTAAATAACATTGCCTTTCAACAGTAAAATCCTTTTATCAAAAACAGATATTGGCTAATCTGGACACATGGACACATCTGTTTGATAAAGATAGGTGCTTGTATTCTCTTCCTCTACATTTGGTCTTCTCTTAAAATTTGACTTCATGTTTTGCATGCTACATAGACCAGATAAAGAGGCCCGTATTTGTGAGTATTACTTACAGTTCTTTGATTAGGGACAACCTGAGCTACAGTGAAGTGGAAATATTTGTTAGAAGCACTTGCTGCCAGCCTTACCATTTCATTTGCCAGCTCTTTTATTGCTCTGTGATTCTTAGATACAGATCATCTGTTTTTTTGATTTAAGCACATTAAAATTCTTCAAATTTTATTCCATCTGCTAACTTCCATCCCTATAGTCTAAGTCTAATTAGCTACCCAGTCTTTGCCCCTCTGTTCATTGTCCGCTCACACTGCAAATTGAGATCAAAGATTAAATTTGTTTTGGGACTATACCTAGATCATCTTTAATTTGCCTGTTGCTGTCTCTGTATGATAACCTGTCTCTCCTTGTCTTACTGGGTTAGGTTATAGCACTTAAGTACTTCGGTGAGTTTCATTTGCAAAATTAACATAGTTTTGGGGCAGCTCTTACTCAACGCATTTCAAAACTTTTAATGTCTTTCTCACCAGTTTTGTGTAACAGTTCAAAAGCATTAATAAAATGTCACTCTCCTACTTGAATCTTCCTGAAGCAAACAAAATATGCAGTTTTAACACCTTCCTTAGCCCTAGAGAGGAGAGTGCAGGGTTTTGCTCTCTGAGCCCATGATGAGGCTCCAGGGACTAGGGCAGGGAAAGAGAGAGGCTGCAAAGGAGCTGCCTGCAGTAAACAGGTGCCACTTTATCCCTTGAAGGGCCTGTGACCACTTAAGGGAGTGGATGAGAAGGACTGGGTGGCAGCAGTGCTCAGGCTCAGTGAGTCAGGAGCAGACATTCTTGTATCTGTCCATTTTTGTCTTCTTTTTGCATCTTCTTAAAAAGTTAATACATTTGTAGCCTAGAAGTCAAACAGCTGGGTGACATTCACCTCTTGAAGAAAAGGAAAAAAGGGTACATAAGCTGGAAAATGCTGCCCTTGACAATGCTGGTGAGGCAATGGAGGCAAGGGCTGGATCTGCAGTGCCCAGCCGTGCCTTGTCATCCGGCTTGCTGAAATTCTGTCTCTCTTGTTACAGTGACAGCTTCACGTTTGTTCCGGTTTGTTTTGTTTTGATGAGTTTGGTTGCTGGGATTTAGCACAGCTGGGCAGCTTGCGTTATCCCACTCGGAGATAACGTGGGAAAACAGCCTTAGTTTTCACTCTCTACGGGGAATTCAAGGACATCTGTTGTGGCTGGACAGGGTCATCTCTACAAAGGACAGGAAGGTACTTCACGCAATGGGGCCCTTTACTCAAAGGCTTACATAGTCTTTAGTTCCTGTTAAAGACAGATGAAAGCAGTAAATGCAGCAGTATTGGTAACTGGATCTTACAGAACTTCTAATTAGGTTGTTTTTTTGATTCTTGAGGTATTTCTACATGTTTCTGGCAGGCAGTTTTTGACTTTGTCTTACTTATGCTCTACAGTAACCATTGTCTGAGTCTGCTACCTTCTTCACTTGGTTTGGGTGGATTTTTTTTTCATATAAACCATATTCATGTGGTTTCCAGTCAATTCAAAACAAGGGCAGAGTGAGCTCATACCTGCCTGCAAAACACCATGTGCACATATCCATGGAGTTAACTAAGTCAACAGAAAGACTGATTGTGTTGGTTTGTGGGAATCTGCCTTTACATTTTGGTTCATATAAGCCTGTTTATCTGTGGGATCCAGTCATGGAGCTTTCTTACATGCAGGATTGCTTTCATGGGAGAGCAAGCTGTAACACCAGGTCTGATTTCAGGATAGACACAAAACACAGATTTGGAGCCTGAAAAGGTCTAAAGCATTTAGTTTAGTGTCTAGACTCATAACAGACTCCATGTTTGTCATCATCTGTGGGGAAGGAGTGGAGGATGACTAGAGAGAGGCTGTTTTGCTCTCCTCTCCTCAGAGATTGACATCTTTTGGTTTTGTTGCTGCCACAGATGCCTGACCATGCAGTAATCACTCCCACTGCTCTGTGCCCTCCTTTTGTTGCAGTGCCAGGCTGTGCCAGGGCTGCAGTCTGCAGTATGAAAACAACTCGTGCACCTGCCTTTGAGCAACTGCTGCAAGCTTGCATTGCAGGTGTGTGCCTAACTGGTGTCCACACATCCATCCTTCTCACAGTAAGGTCAGGGGCACAGGCAGGTGCTGGCAGCAGGTGCTGGAAAAGGCAAAAGTGAGAAGTGGAATGTCAAAGGGATGCAGTTGGCCACTGCTGCCAGAGCTGCTGCTCAGGCACAGCTGGGTTCTTCCTCTCAGCTTGGGCAGACTGGGTGCTGCAGTAGCAGAGATAGCCCATGTCCCAGCATGACAGCCTCTCTGGCTCCTACTCCTGTGTTTAGGAACTGTATGACAAATTCATCACCACTTACCTTTTGGGTATCAAAAGGAGAAAAGGGAAAAGTGTAGTGATCAAGGAAAGGGCAAACACGCTTCCTGTAAGCCAGAAAACAGCTGCCAAAAATGCTTTCATTCCTATCTCTTCAGCAGCTACTGACACTAGGAAACCTTTCCGTATTATCTGCCAGAGATGCTGTGTAACAATATGTGCAAGGACAGTGAGTTCCATTCCTGAGAGCAAAACTCCAGAGCATTCTACTGAACCAACCTTTCATTCTACTCTGAACCCTGCCTGCCCACTGATAAAAAGCCAGGCAAAGATGGTGATTTAGACTTTTCTCATCTAGCACTGAGGAGCAGAGATTAGCTGCTGGAGAGGCACTGCCTGATTGGGAGGGTCATGGAGATGTCCTGATCGGCACTAGCAGAGTATTCAAGCAGAGTGAGTTGTTTATTGTGTCTGAATTCAACCCAGGTAAGATTTTTCCTGTAGACAGACAATGCCTGAGTGGCAACCAGGGCCTGGGTGAGGAGGGGGCTGGCTATGCGAAGTGCTGGTACCACTGTGTCTCCATGAAGGAAGAATAACATCACACTCTCCTTCCTGAGAGTGGGTAGTGAAACACCACGTCAAAGGTATGATGAAATTCAGTTTTTTATAAATCAGGCTATTCACACACTGGTATATCTAACAGGAGTGTGATATATAGTTTCCATGAAAGACTGCAGGCTGGTGATTTGCTATTACAAATTAAATACTAGTAGCTACTCAGATTAGATAAACTGCACAGAAGTGGATAGCAGGAACTCAAGCAATAGGGGAATAAAAAGAGGGAGGGAAAGCACATGGAAAGAAAAATCAGAGAACAGCAAAAGCATTTGAAATTTACCAAATGTGATTAACACTGCAAAGAGTTTTTGAAAAACTGTAAAGGTTCCTTTTTCAAATAGGTGGGACTAAAATACATATGACTGAATTCCTGTTACTGATTTCTGTTTCTTTCTCCTTATTGGAGAAAGATTTCTTTGGGAGCAAAAGGGTATTTCTATCTCATTTCTTTGTTTTTCTGCACTCACTATCACTGTGTGCATGGTTGGTTTCCACAATGCTGTCAGGACTTGGGCTCTCATCCAGCAAATACTTAAACACACGTGTAACATCCCAGCCAGTGTAAGGTCATCCATGTGCTTAGATGACTTTGGGTCAGGATCTTAATATCTCTGCAGCTCAGATGTGACTTTCACAGAGTAAGGAGGAGACACAGAAGAGCCAGACAATTAGAAAATGTTATTGTGAGACCACAGAGATCCTAGCAAGAAGGCTCAGGGGTAGTTCATTACCTGAAGTATTATTTCAGTCTGGATGAAAAATAGGTACGTCAATTGTTCTCCAGAAAGTACTGATTTGAGGCATTGGAAGCAATCAGCAAATTCAGTCCAAATGAGCCAGGTTAGGTTAAGCCATAAAAATATCAGAGTTTGAGAGGAGAGGGAGGGTCTGTGCTTCTTAGCTAAACAGGCCCCAAGGATGAGGCAGGGTCACCACCAGCAGGGCAAGTAATGGTGAGCCCTCCTGCCCACACAGGTCTGTGTTGAAGTCCCACTACAGATGAAGACCTTTGTTTCCAAATATGCTTGGCTTGTTTTAAAAATTCTCTAAAAGCTTTCTTTGATCCAAAGTGCACTTCTTCCCCTGCATGTTACCAAGTAATCAATTCTTGTTTGATCCAAATTACTTTTGCCTGTTTTCTTTCAGTTTGGCCCCCAGATAAGTGCATACAACTCAAGTCCATCAATTAATGGAAAGCATCCACATTCAGGATTAAAATAAGTCCTCTGGTTGGTCCCTTAAGAGGCATGGATTGTGCTTGCTAGATTATGGGGGTTTTCTCTGGCTAAGAATATTTTGGGTTTTATCTAGTCTCTTCAGTTTTGGAGCTTGTCTCCTGATGTTTCTGTGCCAGTGAGGTGGGATTCCTGCAAGGGTGATTCCAATCCCACGCACTTGCTGCTGCTTAGGGGCTAAATGTTTGTCATGGTGGCCAACTTCAACTCCTCTCACTTTCCTGGCTGTGGTTTGGGAGACAGCACTGGCCTGAGGTCCTTCACAACAGCAGGAAAGGGATAAAGTCACCCTCTTGGGGGAGAGGGTCATCACTGAAGGCTCCAGAGGTGCTGTGACCTAGTCTCTGGGCCAGAGTGAGTCTTGGCTCCTTTTAGCTGCTGGAGTAGATGTAGTCATGAAAGATGTGCAAGGTGGCAGAAAGTGAGTTTCATCTTACTCAGTGTTCAAAACGTTTTTTTTCATCTAACCAACAAGTTACAAGGTGAGGGCATTGCAAGGGAAAGGCAGGAACATGAGTAGAGAAAGGAGAGGATGTGAAAACATTGGCATAGGGGACAAGATGCAGGAGGGATGCACAAGCCTCATAAGTGATCAGCTCCTGAGAGATAGCAAGTGCAAGCAAAAGTTTTAAAAGATCATGTGCGAAGGTATTGCATATCTTAGCAGGAACAAAATCAGTGCATTTCTGCCTCAGGATAGATGATGACATTACTTAGGCTCAAATGTCAGTTGTTACAGACCAAGTGATCCTTTCTACAAAACATATCACAAAAAGGCAAGTCACACTGCAAGAGCTCTTCCCCACCCCTCAGCAGCACCCATCAGAGGTCTTTTTGGGAATGGGTCCTCACTGCTGGTGCTTATACCACCCCAGAGCTTCAGTCTGGTGTGTATTCTCCTTCTCACTGCTAGGGAAGGGCACTGGGGACATCCCAAAAGCCACTAGTGCTGTACGGGAAAGAAAAATTATTCCTTCAGAAAGCAGAATCATTCACCCTCCCTGGGAGCAGAAATTAGTGGCAGTAAAGAGCCATGACAGACATACGGAGAGCATAGGATCTTCTTACAATGCTACATTCCTGGGAAACCATCTTCCACCTGATTTGACTCAAACAATAACTCTCTCACTGGCCCACCGTCAGTGAACAGGGTAGGATAAACCACCTTCTCTTCTTGTTTTTGTTTCAAACCCCCCTGTACTGGTAGTGCCATGTCAGCTGTATCAAAACTAAAACTAAAATGTCTTTTCCTGTGGGTTTTTTTTTGTTCTTGTTGTTTTTCTACAAGAACAAAAGTCAACATGATAACTTTGCTGAGTCCTGTTTCTGTCTCTTTTTTATCTATGTAACTGATGCCAATGGAAACATTAGCCACTCTTTAAAGCAGCAAGCTGCAGAGGCCAGCAAAACACATGTGGTCTGTTCTTTATATATATATTTATTACATTAAAATCATGCCTACTTGCCTTTTTTCTTCTTTCTATTTTTAAAAACAGTAAAAAGACATAGATATTTGAGGGAAGATTTCAAGATGAAACACTTTCTAAGTGTTGTTTTGGTAAGAGGAAAGCCAAGAGTAGATTCTCAGCTGCTTGCATGGATGTGGCTTCTTCCTGAGAGCAAGGATTGATGCCAGAGAAGATCTAGCCTTGTGGGTTCAAAGATCAACCCATATAGAGTTTCTGCTCCCTGTGTGTCTTCCATTTTATGGGCAAACAAATGTTATCTATTGTTAGTTCTGTAGAGCCAAAAGAAGTGCAGGAGGAAAAGCTGGGCTGTGTCCTATGTTGCAGCACTGTATTTGTGTATAACATAGGCCCTGATACATGCATGTTATAGGTTTAGGTATTAGAGACATCTATGTGTATATTATCATGCATACAACACACTATGCTGTAGTCAGTGAAGTTCTGGCAGTCCATCATCTAAGGAAGAGGGAGCCAACCCATGTTCCCCAGTAGTGCCCTCCGTGGGCCCCAGACTTGGAGTGGTGGGAGGGATGGAGATGATCCCAAATGCAGGTCAGAATCCTTTTCCCATGAGGCATCATGTTCTTGAAGCGGGTGGAGAAGTGCCTTTGTATCATGGTCCCAGATGGATCCAATGCATTTGTTTCTCAGCAGGCTTCAGCTTTTATATCATAAATTGTTAAGGGTTGGAAGGGACCCCAAATATCATCTAATCTCAACCCCCTCTGCCATGGGCAGGGACACCTCCCACTAGACCAGGTTGCTCAAGGCTCCATCCAACCTCGACTTGAACACCACCAGGTTTGGGGCATCCACAACCTCCCTCGAAAACCTGTTCCAGTATCTCACCATTCTCATGGTAAACAATTTCCTCCTAATATCCAGCTTAAATTTCCCCTCTTTCCATTTGTACCCATTACTCCTTGTCCCATCACTACAGTTCCTGACAGAGTCTCTTTCTGGATTCTCTGTCCTTCCCCTTCAGATACTGGAAGATTGCTATGGGTTATCCACACAACCTGCTCTTCTCCAGGCTGAAGAGACTCAACTTTCTCAGCCTGTCTTCATAGAGGAGATGTTACAGTCTTCTTACTAAGTTCTTGGCCCTCCTCTGGACTTGCTCCAACAGTTCCATGTCCTTATTTTGGGGACCCCAGAACTGCATGCAGTACACCAGGTGGGGTGTCACAAGAGCAGGGTAGAGGGGGAGAATCACCTCCCTCGACCTGCTGTTCAAGTTGCTTTTGATTTAGCCTAGGACATGGTTGACACTTTCTGGGCTGTGAGTGCATAGTTCATGTTGAGTTTTTTATCAAGGACTCCCACATCCTTCTCCAAATAAAATATCTTTTTTTGCATCTTTCCAGTCAATGCCCATGTTGCATTACTTTGAGGTCACTTGGTTGACTGAAAGCACAGAGGAAACTGTTTTGATGTTGGAGGGTTTACCTTAGAAAAGTTAAGCTCATTCAGGGAATATATGCTTTTCTGCCATTCTCGCAGGATACTTTGGCTCTCTGAGGGACAGATGCCATGGCTTTCATTTCTGCATCTTTCTGCATGGTGTAAGATTTCTCTTGATCCTAGTCCTGGGAAGCTTTGAGAGTTACAGTGAGTGCTGGGAAGAAGTAAGTATTTTAGTCAGAAATACAGAAAATCTCCCTGTGGAGGAGCCATCCCCAGCCTCCATCATTGGGGAGATGCAGGGAAACCTCTGCCAAGCCAAGAGAACTGGGACCATCCAAATTTACACTGCCATCATCATATGTTATTCAGAGCACTGGTCTTTTTTTTTTTTTTCTCCTAGCATCTTTCAACTGGTTGAAGATTACAACCATCTCAGTATATAATTAGTATGCCCCTATAAACACAATGCATGGTTTAGAAACTCCTATAAGTTCTTGTTCTGCAGCAGAAATATCCTGTACAGGTGAATGAAAGGGTTACTTTTATGCCAGAGGATAAAGGTGCTCTGCACACCCATGTCTGTAGGTGTGGAGGCCAGACTTACATGGGAGTGGAGCAGGTCCCCAGGGGGCTGTGACAACTGGGGTTGTTCAGCCTGGAGAAGAGAAGGCTCTGAGGAGACTTTAAAGCAGTCTTCCAGTAGCTTAGGGGGGCTACAACAAAGACGGACAGGGATTTTTCACAAGAGCATGTAGTGACCTGGTCTAGTGGAAGGTATTCCTGCTCATGGTAAGGGGATTGGAAGTAGATGATCTTTAATGTCCCTTCCAACCTGAACCATTCTATGATTCTATGACCCTGCCTGGCTGTCTATACCAGCTCTTTAAGGCATCAGCAAAATGACTATTGAAATGTTTTGTGATCATTAAAATGTGTTGTACAGTCCACTTTTATGAAAGGACTTTTATAAGAATCAAAAACATTAAAATCACTCCCAGGTGCACACATTTTTGTCAGACCAGCAGAAGGAATGCACAACTCAGTGTTGAGGGATATATTTTGAAACTTCAAACCCAAACTCTGTGTAGTATTGTACCAACATTGCCATTAAGTGAAAAAATACATCTGTATGTTATGATACAATTTTATTGGTGGGTGTTGACATGAAGTTTAAGCCTTCTATATTGGATTAATATGTGGGATTATGTGCAACACATGTAGTAATCAGTGGGGTTTTTAAAATTCATCACATTATTCTTGTTCTGTTAAACAGCCACAGGTTTCCCAGCTAATTGTGAATAATTTCTTTTTAAGGCATGAATTTTAGACAGTGGGGGCTGCCCTATTCTATTGTAACAACTCTTCAAGCTCTCATCACTGCTTTGCACTGGGACCCAGGAAGCAGCTCGGGATTTCAGAGGGCTTTGCCCTCTAATACCAACTGCCCTGGAAAGCCCCAGCACAACACCAGTGCTAGAGAGCTGGTTTATAAGCTGTGTTGCATAGAGATGCACTTATCACTAAATGCTGCGTAAACCAGCATGGGTCTTTGTTGATCACAGTCACAGAATCGGTCAGGTTGGAAGGAACCACTGGAGATCACCTAGTCCAACCTCCTTGCTCAAGCAGGGTCCCTTAGAGCACATTACTTGGGTTTGTGTCCAGAAAGCTTTTGAGTATCTCCAGAGAAGGAGACTTCATGACCTCTCTGGGCAGTGTGTTCCAGTTCTCTGTCACTCTCACAGTAAAGAAGTTTTCCTCGTGTTCAGGTGGACTTCTTGTGCATCACTTTCTTCCCATTGCTTCTCATCCTATTGTTTGGCACCAAGAAGAGCCTGGCTCCATCCTCCTGACACCCTCCTTTCAGATACTTGTATACATTGAGTAACTGACTTCTCAGACTCCTTTTCTCCAAGCTAAATAGGCCCAGCTCCCTCAGCCTTTCCTCATAATTGAAGTGCTCCAGTCCCCTGATCATCCTTGCATCCCTTCACTGGACCTGCTCCAGGATCTCCATGTCTCTCTTGCACTGAGGAGCCCAGAACTGCACACAACACTCCAGATGTGGCCTCACAACAGCTGAGCAGAGGAGCAGGTTCACCCCAGGATACCCTCAACCTTCTTGGCCACAAGGGCACTGCTGACTCATGGACAGCTTATTTTCTGCTAGGACTCCCCAGTCCTTCTCCACAGAGCTGCTTCCCAGCAGGTCATATCCCAGCCTGTGCTGGTGTATGGGGTTATTCCTCCCCAGGTGCAGAACCTTGTCTTTGTTGAATTTCATAAGGTTCAGCNGCCTTTCCTCATAATTGAAGTGCTCCAGTCCCCTGATCATCCTTGCATCCCTTCACTGGACCTGCTCCAGGATCTCCATGTCTCTCTTGCACTGAGGAGCCCAGAACTGCACACAACACTCCAGATGTGGCCTCACAACAGCTGAGCAGAGGAGCAGGTTCACCCCAGGATACCCTCAACCTTCTTGGCCACAAGGGCACTGCTGACTCATGGACAGCTTATTTTCTGCTAGGACTCCCCAGTCCTTCTCCACAGAGCTGCTTCCCAGCAGGTCATATCCCAGCCTGTGCTGGTGTATGGGGTTATTCCTCCCCAGGTGCAGAACCTTGTCTTTGTTGAATTTCATAAGGTTCAGCTCTGCCCATTTCTCCAACCTGTCAAGGTCCTTCTAAATAGCAGCACAGCACTCTGGGGTACCAGGCACTCCTTTCAGTTTTGTATCATCAGCAAACTTGCTGATGAGGCATCTGTCCCTTTATCCAAGTCATTGATGAAGAAGTTAGACAATTCTGAACCCAATACCGACCCTCAGAGAACACCATGAGCTACAAGCTTCCAGCTAGACCCTGTGCCACTGATCACAACCCTCTTAGCTCTGCTGTTCAGACAGTTCTCAATCCATCATCCAGACATGATGTTGAGCTAAATATCCCAAATACCTGCTGCTCTCACATTCAGGAGAGAGATGCAGAGGAAGGAAATGGGACTCAGTGGCTCTCCCACTGCCCACCAATCCCATGTATCCTCCATCCTCCTGCTGTCTTGGATATGGGGAAGCTTTCCCAGAACCCCTTTGTGCCCCATCTCAAGTTGTATTTTAATTTCTAATATTCTCTCTTCCCCTGTTGCAAGGGGGCCAAAGCCAACTTTAGCCGAGGATGCTCTAGTGTTGGCATTTGCAGATCCCATGCAGCTTTACGTCTGCTTCCATCATCACCAGAGTCACCTGTTGAAGTCAGTTCCTGGTGCTTCATATCCTGGGAACCAGCCAGTAACCATCACTGACTCAGAGGAGCACAGGAATATTTTCTTGTCGCTGACACTTTTTCTTTCCTCCCTGCTTCTTGTAGGTGAAAGTCTTTCTTTTCTCCAGCATCTTCCATATCCTGCTCCTGGTGTATGCATGTGTTATGAGGCTCTGGTAAGGCAAAGTGCAGAGAGGAAAGAAAAGGAAAATTTTGAGGAAGGAATGGATTTTAGCTAGAATCACAGGGAAATCAGAGGCACTGGCATTGTGTCTCTTCCTGTAGGATAAAGCTGCAGAGGTGAGTAGGAAACAAGTGGAAGCAGACACTGCTTTGTCCCCCTTCCCAGAATGTGTTGCCAGGAACAGCTGGAGGAGCATCAGGGGCAGGGTAGCAGAGGCACAGACACTGAAGCTCGGGGACATGGGGCAGCTCTGGGTACCAGCCCATAGCCCTGCTCGGCTGCTGCCCCGCGGTGCTTCAGCACGGACCACTGGCTGCCTCGCCCCAAATCTGGGCAGAGATGTTCGTGACCAAGAATGCGCCTCTGTGGCTATGAATAAAACTTCAGCTGTGTGTCATTTAGAAAGACCCTAATTTTAGCCAGCTCCGCACAGCACGTCACCGAGGTGCCCCAGCACGCCTGGAGGGCAGCACTTGCGCCCTTTCGCTTGGGCAAACCAGGTGCGCGGCGGTGTGTTTCCCGGTGGAGGCTGGGGATGCAGGAGGACGGGGGAGAGAGAGAAGCGTTTCCCCAGCAGGGCCGGGTTCGGAGCGGCCGCGGGGGGGAGCGGCCCCCGCGCAGCCATGCGGCGGTGTGCGGGCTGTCCGTGCGGCCGCGCTGGTGTGACAGCTGACCGGCCGCATAACCGGGGAGCGGAGCTGGCGTTGCCGGGACAACCCCGGCTGCGCGGGCCTGCGCCGGGCCGTGTGACGGGCGCCTGACGTCAGCGGGGCTGAGCCCGCGGGCCGCGCCGCCACAGCCCCGCCGGCCCGCTGGATGCTGCAGGGAGGCATCCCCAGCGCCGCCGCCGCTCATCCCCGCCCGCTGCCGGAGCATGGACTGCTAGAACTTGGCGCTTCTGCAGTGTGAGGTAACCATTTGCTTTACCTTCTCACCAGGTTTGGATTTATTATTATTTTTATCCTTAAAAAAAA
>VXBX01000004.1:392101-517909 GCA_013400415.1 Scytalopus superciliaris
AAAAAAAAAAAAAAAAAAAAGAAAGAAAAGAAAATTAGAATAGAAAGCGGCTTATCGTGACTGGTATTTTTTTCACTTGTTTGTTTTGGCTGGAAGTTTGCCTTGATGAACAAGCCCAGCACTATCAGATAAATGCAAAGCAGCTTCCAGTTACTAATTCTGTGTGCAGACTGCAAAACGGAGTTAAATTTAGATTAATGATCCATGAAAGGAGAATAAGATTATATTGTTCTCATTTGACACTTTGGAAATATAAATGAACACGAGTAATCCTAGGCTAGTGCATTCGGGAGTTAAAAGAAATGATGTTTAGGTATTGTGTTGCTTTCAGCATCCCGACAGCTTTTTTATACCTCTACGGGAACTTATAGTTTTTTAATGCTGCCCAGTTCAGGCGGGTTTGTCCCCCGTGTATTCCGTGAGGGGGAAGGCAGCAGTCACTGCAGCCGGGAACAGCTCAAAGCCCAGCTCTCAAAGTTGGAGCGTTTGACCCATCTTTGTTCACACGGACCCCGAGCCGGGCGCGCTCCCCGGGCTCTCTGCCCCTCTCCCGGGGCACGCGGCAACCCGGACCGTGCAGTGTTTGCAGAGGAAGGGATCAAGAGCTTCCCGAAGAATTATCTGAAATATGCCAAGAGAGCAGCATTGCTGTAACACAGACTTTTACCCTTTTTCTCACACGCAAACACAGAGCTTGTTTTTTCCTTTTTTTTTCTTTCTGTTGTGCATTGAGAGCACTTAGAATAGCTAAAAAAAGAACCGCAGCGTGAGCAGCATGATTTTTCAATCACCACAGAGTTTGAAAAACGAAATGCTATTTGTAAAAACAAGAGGGAGTTTGGGTCTGTTTCTGTATTGCACTTACTCCGAGGTGGCTATTGTGGGGAAGGAGATCCCAGAGCTGAAGTTCAGTGCCAGAGGCTGAGTTTGTTTGTGTGGGAACATATAGATTCGTTTTAAGAACAGATTACAGCTGAAGCATCATGTGCGTTGTTTCCTGGAAAAGTATGTTAGATCGTTCTAATCTTCTCTAATTATATACTCCTGTTCCCTTCCTCCCAAAGTTCAAAGGGTTTATTGATAATGGTAATGATTCTCTAAAGCAGCTGCCTGCCTGAAACAGTCACGGAGCTGCAAAACAATTTAAAACACTGAGCAGTAAAAGATAAAGAAAAAATTCTATTAAAATTATCCTAATGTTATCAAATGAAGCATAAGCAATTGTTTCAGAAAGGCAGCCAAGACAGGCATTAAAACTGAAGGCACTTTGCTAAGGAAAATTATGGCTTAATGCTCTGGATTTCACTGCATTTGACAGTCTTAGCAAAGCAACAGGATAAATGCGTCTGAAACCTTCAAACCATTTCATTTGGTGATATCCTATCAGTTACTTCCAGTTCAACTTTTGTGCCTAAAACATCAATGTTTTGGAGGGGGTGAGATTTTACAAATTTTCTTTATTAAATTTTTCACCTGATGCTACTGCATCAGTACCCGAGGAATCTTGACTGACTGCTCACGGGTGACTGTAACCCAGGTTTACAGGAGCCTCGGTGCGGAGGTGCTGGGGCACCCCGTGTGCCGCCTTCCCACGGGCAGTGGGGCTCTCCGTGCCCATCCTGGGTGACCCGCCTGGGCTGAGCTGGGCATGGCTGCTCCTCAGCCGACACAGGGAGCTGTGTCTCAGCCGAGGGCAGTCCATCCCCCTTCCACCTGCAAGTGAGTTGCCCCAGACTCTGGACAGAGGGGTAGGAGGGAAGGGCAGGGAGAGGCATTCAATGCTACCCACTGCCCTCTGAGGTCTGCTTGTTCACCATCTTATACTGGTGGGGCAAGTACAGCAAGAGACTGGGGCATGGAGTAAGGGCACAGATTTGAGCTGAGTGGCACTTGCCATTCAAGAGAAGTCACTGACCCTCATGTGTGAAGAGTTTGAATCCATGTATAGCTGCTGTTGCCTGCCAGGTTTGACTTGACTCCTCAGTGTGGCAATGATGCTCTGTCTGCTGGGGTTTATCCTCAATCATTTAGGCTTGAATACAGTGTCCTGTAGCATTTGATGCCTTGACAACACCTGCAATAGGAAAAATAATTGATGCAATTTTTGCTCAAGAGCTATTCATTAGAAATATTTTGAAAATAGGAACCTCATCTCCAATAGAATGGACATATCTTGCTTTATTGATACTAAGTCTTCAAAATAGTCTAACTTGGCCTGACAGAGGAGGATGTTACACTGTTTCACGTTTTAGCAGAAGGGACCTGTTGTAGCATGAGGTCTGAGAGACAATGTTACAGGGGAAGCTACTGAGTGCCACTGAGGTTGCACAGGGATGTCTCCTGCTGTGCACGGGGTCCTTACACCCTGTGTGCTCCATGGGCTTTCTGCCCCTCTCCTGGAGCACACAGCACTCTGGACTGTATTTACAGAAGAAAGGATCGAGGGTTTCCTGAAAAATTATCTGAAATATGCCAAGAGATCAGCATTGCTGTAACACAGGCTTCTACCCTTTTTCTTGCATACATACAAAGTGACACCTCTGTCCCATCTTGATGAATCTTTGGGGGCTTTGGGCATGCCATCAGTCCAGGAGATGGGGATGGATGAGCTGCAGGCAGGCAGGCAGCTCTCAGGCAGCGCCATAGTCTGCACCTGAGGAAGGCACAGGTCCCTGCTCAGGAGAAGGGCAGGGAAGAGTATGTGAGAGTCATTCTGGAGCTGCATGCCTTGCTTCATGATTTCATGCTCTCATTTTTGCTGGTCAGTGAAAACCTTTGTACCAAACATTTTGACAAGCACTCAGATTTCAGCTTGGGAGTGTGTGAAGTTGCCAGGCAGTGTAACGCTAAGCATCCAGCCTTCTGTGCCCTGCCATAGTTTCACCCACCATGAGAAAAGAACAGCTTGTAGGTTCCTTCCCACCAGTGAGAGAGGGGAAGGTGCAACCCATCCCTCATCTTCTGCCCATCACAACCATGACACTGCCAGATTACTTGGACTCAAAATCCTCCGACATAAAGAGGAAAAACGTGAGATGCACACGGGCTTGGCAACGCTCCACCTTCTTCTAGGGAGGCTAGTTTGACCCTCATACCTCCCATCATCCTTCATGTCATTTGCAAATGCCACCCCTTTTGCACACACACAAGGAATAGATCACTTCTGACAGTCTCCTTGTCCATGGCGAAGGGCAAGCAGACCAGCAATTCCTGAGGAATTGGAGCAATTCACCTTAGGAGAGACCTTGGCAAAAAGTAGGACTGCAATCTCCTCAAGTCACTTCTCACACAACTGGATACAACAGGGAAATTAAAAACACATGGGAGCTGTTGATGCCTCGCCTCATAGTAATAACACCACACTCAAACCTTTAGTGTGCTCTACCTTGATCTAGTTGAGTTGATGGGCAATGGCAATCTAAATTTAGTCTAGGATCACAGAAAAGCCTAAAAAACCCATGTGATGCAGAACACTTTTCCTTGAATTTTGTCAAACAGAAAGCAATTTTTGCTGTCTTTTTTAAGGTTCTAGCTACTACCTAGGTGATATTTGTGAGGGGGATAAAACTCACCAGACAAGGGGGGATTGGTCAGACAGTGGGAACTGATGTTTCAATATGGAATTTTAAGATCTTAAATTACTCATTGGTTAGTTACAATTACTGAAGTTGGTTCCCACTCTGCTAAAAATCATTACATTGTGCTAATTTATTGCATCAACATTAGCAACAACTAGTTTAAATGGTGTCTGAGCTACAGCAGATATTTGGCATTTTAACCAACAGTTGCTTTTCCAATTAAACACAGATGTCATAAGTAGGGTAATCTGAATGCAAAATAGAAGTTGACCTGGCTGTTGGTTCCAAGCTAAAGAAACAAAAATCCTAACTCTGGAATGTTTTTGGTAGTCATATTTTAGAAGTAATCTTCCATGGTGAGCCAAAATCTATGCAGACAGTTATAGTCAGATAACAGTTTAAAAAATAGACTATTTTTTTGGCTGTACTTTTGCTGCTGTTAAATTTATCTTCTTAAATAGCAGGGAGTATGAGCTGAGGTTTGAGAAACAGTAATTTTGTAATTATTTTATATGGATCGAATTATTCTGTCATCAAATTTGCATTTCAGACAGCATTACAGTATGAAAATATAATTAGAAACTGTAATTCAGGAATTGCTGAATGTGATATTTCCCAGAGGGAGCACTGTGAAGAAGCTGCCCTCACTACAACTTTAGCAAATGTTGAAATCCTATAGGTGGAAAATGTGAAGGCTGAGTTGTAAAGTTCCTCTCCCTTCTGTGGTCTCCACACGCTGTCAGCTTTCTGCCGAACTTCATTTTTTCATAAGATTCATTTCCACAGAAACATCTAATCATTAAGAGCTGAAGGGCTCAGATCCTGTTCTGCTGAATTTCAGTCTGGCTGTGCTGATAGCTGCCGAATTGCTTTCAGCCACAAAATGACACTGAGATAATGTAAGGATCTGATTTACATGCAGAAAAGCCAAGAAGCTTGTTGTTTGGTCTGAAATGCTGGTTTTAATTTGCTCAGCACCCAGAATTCCCAACAGTGCCTCCTTTAACAGAAGAGAGCTGAGGATGGGTCTTGGTTTATCTCTGTTTTTCTTCTTTTGTAATTCAAGATTTTTCAGTGTACATGCTCACAGTGTTGTGCAAAGCTTTATCTGTATAAATCTCACTGATGTGAGTCCTTATGTTTTTTACTATTCTTGTTACAACCCTTGGCTTATCATAGACGTACTAGCTAGAAACAAACACATCATGCCTTTTTCAGTTGGGCTTGTGTTGATACTTCCTATCCACTTTTGTCTGACAGGGACACCTCTTAGGAGAGCATCATCCTCGGCCCATTTTTCGCTCCACCTTGTTCGGGCATTGGGCAGTTCCCCATGTGGAACGAAGCCTGTGATGCAGAGCAAAGCAAAACCAGCACTGGGAGGAGGCAAAAGCTGAGAGTGGGGCATACTTGATGCTTTGATGTTCCCATGCATCTGTCACAGTCCTGCTGAGAGACAGTCACACTGCTACTCCAGAGGAAATGTCAGGACAGGAAAACGAGAAGTGTGCACCTGTGAATCCAGGACTGCATGGATAAATGGGTGGCTGGTGACATGGTTCCTGGTGACACAGGGACACTGTCACCCACAGTGTTCTCTGAGGATCAAGACCATTTTCCTGTGCCTGCCCAGGGCCACCTTCTTGCACCCACTTGCACCCAGGCCTGTTATTTTTCCTGGGTGCTGGGGAGAACGTCTGTCCCGTTGCTCACATTTTGCACATCCTGCAAGCCATATCTTGTATTTGCAACGTGAACACAGGGCAAGAGCTGCAGGGCATCACTGCAGATGACCATTTCTGCTAGGGATGGTGCAATAAGCTAGCTTGGCTCTTTAGGGACAAGTGGTCTCACCTGGGGTGCAAGTGCTGGTTGGCAGGTGGGGCATGAACAGTTCCTGAACATCACACCCACATTTTTGCACATTTATTAAAAACTGCAGAGGAGCAGGAGGCAGCATTTCAACCGGCTTTGTCTGCACATGGGAGCTGAAAGGCTTTGAGACAGGTTTATACCTGCCACATTTGTCACAAAGCCTCTTAGCCATGTGCTGAATTTCATTGTCAGGAGAATGGGGCTTAGAGAGAGGGCCAGAGCCAGGCTGTCCAGCCACACGAGCATGATGGACCAGGAGGGATGGGACAAAGTGGGAAGGAGAGCCTTTGTCAGGACTAGCTGACCAGCTCCTGGTGGGATGTGGCCCAGACAGGCTGCTGTCATTGTTTCTGCACTGCTGTGTCTGCCCATGCAGGGACCTCTGTCAGCACTGCCCCATGTCCCTGGGCACCTATGGAACAAGGCATACAAGACTTGTGTGAGACAGATATGTGAGTAGGGAGAATAAAATATGCTTCCTACCTGGTGGTGCCCTGTTGTTTAGCTACTCTGTGATGTAACATTGACTTACAGGGCTGCTCTCTCTGCTGGGTGCTGGAGGAACACTGCACAGTCAGCCCTTGTGCAGTACCTGCTACTGGAGGACAGAGACTTTGTCTTTAATAGTTTCATGCTTGTTCTCGTATTGTAGAAGACATCAGGTTTTGGAGACACACAAGATTATGAGTATGGAGGTTTTGTTAGACAAGCAGACTAGGTAGTTTAGAGGCTATAACTCAGGAGAAGACAAGTTACAGCTGAAGCAGGTCAAAGTTGGTTTCTTTCCTTACCAAATTCTCTTGCTCTTAGAGCAGGCAGATTCCCTCATTATGCCTCATACAACATTTCTGTGTCTGCTCTAGGACTGCAAACACACAGTGGATCCAGCTCATTTGAAGTGTCTAACTTCAGCTGAGTAACACTCAAAGGGACTTCATGAACCAGTTCAGCCCCAAGAACCTTTAAGTGTAAACAAAATATTCTGCTCATGTTACGTGCCTGTTCCTAGTTGCAAATCCAAGATAGGAGGGAGAAGTGAGCACAAAGCCATTGATTATTCCCACAACTGCTATGTGCTTCCTATCACAACAGTATTCTTTTGTACAGAATGGCAGCATGATTGCAAAGTCCTCTTTAGCCTTACCATCTTAGCAAGCCCAGGTCCAATTAGAGCAATTATATCTCAGCAGAACTATCTGTTGTCCTCTGGACCTGTCTGTCAAGTGTCCTTTTTCATTGCTGTTTATCTTGTGTGAGGCTTTTCACATAAAGTCGTTCTGGCCCGACTGAAACCGTCCCATCAGAAGGGTAGCCTGCATTTTTGTAGACTTATTTCACAGGCTGATGTGGAAAAGAAGAGTGCAAAATTACAGCTGGTGAAGGATACATCTCTGAGTCTAGCCACGTTCGCCTCTTGCTTGAGCATTATTGCTGATTTGACACAGCATGCAGCTTTCACTTTCAATTATTTCACTTTACCCTTCATTTTCAATTACTTTACTGCTAAAAATTGAGAACATTATCAGAATTCAAAGCTCTTCCTTGCCATGTTGGAGGGTTTTCTTAATCAAAATCCCCAATGTGAGTTGCAAGGCATGTAATGTTTGATGGCACTTGATATTAAACCACTTACGGCTCTGAGGTCTGTGTGGGACTCCCTATTCTTTGTGTTATTGAAGAGCTGCTGGGTAGTGGGAACTTCTGTTTTGCTTTACTTCTGCTGTCAGAGACTGATAAAGGAGCTGAGTGACTCCTGCCAAGAAAGTCCCCCTTGTCACTGCTAAGGCAAAAGCTGAGAAGCAGAGCTTGGTGAAAGGCAGAAGTGCTGGGACTTGGAAAGGTCAAGGGCAATGCAAAGAGGAACTCTTTCTGAACAACAAATAGATTTTTATTTTCTCATACTTCTCTTGGAAAGGAAAATCCAGGGGGCAGTGTTTAGAGTCTTCTTTCTGAAACAAAATTAATTATTTTCTAACAATTCAGAAATGAGATTGCCTGTAAAAGAGCAGCCCCTGTCGCTGCTGCTGGCTGTGTGGCATCCATGGGGGTTCTGGTCAACATGGGCAGCAGCACTCAGGCAGAATAGGATCACTTTAGGAACTGAAAACATGAGCTCACACCTCGGTCGTTCTTCCTCCAGCCTCATCAGGGCAGTGGCTCCACCACATTTGTTTCCCACTTTGCTTCTCTTCTGTTAGGTTTTAGCCCACAAGGAAGGTGTCCAGTTGCTTTTGTCAGGAGGAACTGCAGAGCTGCCTGCAGTGGTGGTCCAGATGTCACCTGTGTCTTCCTTTGGCACAGGATGCTGCAGGCAGGACAGTTGTGCCAGCACTGACCAGGGCTGCAAAGAGACCTTGCAGATCTGGTCACACTTGTGGCAAGAATAAATGAAAACTGAGGAAACAGCAATAGAATATGCTCCACAACAGCTCCTTGGGGGTCCTGGTGAATTCATTTAAGATAAATTTATACTGTTTACCTGGATCTGCAGCCTTGGCAGATTCAGTTTCTTTTCTTGCAGTGATGGCCTTTTCTCTGAGAACCAGGGGCAGTGAGCTGCAGTGCAGGGTCAGATCCCTCCAGTCACCATGAACACATACTGCTTGTGATTGTTCAATTAGAAAAATACAATTCTTTCAGGGGTGACAAAAGGTGACGAAAACAGGGTGACTGCTTGTCTGACTTTTGCTCTTTTTGCTAGAGCCTGGGACACTTGCAGAAACCCCCTCCTCAATTCAAAGTGTCTGATTAGAAATTGAAGTGTGTTTCACTATGAGTTCACCACGTGCCCATTATTAGCAGGCTTTTGCATTGCTCCTGTACTGAGACTGTAGTAGAACACACCTTTCCTGCGTGCTGCTCCCGCCGTGCTTGTGGATGGCACACCAAGCAGGGTGGTGGAGAGGCAACTGGGAGATAAAGGGTTAAAACAAACCACGGTTACCAATTTGGGACATTTTCAAAAATAGCAGCTTTTCTTTTGTTTGCTGAATTCCCCATGCTTTTACAGTGCTGTTCCCATTATTCATCTCTTTCCCAAAATAACATTTTTCAGCAGAGGAATGGCTTGAGTGGGGAGAGGAGGAGATCTGCAGCCCGACTGGAACAGCTGCATGCTCCTGTGTCTGCAACAAAGGGTATTTCAGTCTTTCAGGCAATTTTGCTTCCTCAGTGATGAGCCTGGTAATTCCTTCCTGATAGCCCCCAGCGGTGCTTCTTGGGGGCAAGCTTCGGGCTTGCACAGCTTGAAGCTGCTCTTGCAGAGGAACGTTTATTATTATTCTTTCAAACGGGAAGCCTGAACATGCTTGAATGGATTCCAGCTACAGGGGGATGTGCTCATGGCAGTGAGGTGGGAAGGTTCCTTTCAGACAGCATGCTCATGCTGTCCAGCATTTTTGTAGTTCAACTTGACCAGAAGCGTCTCCTGCTGGTGGATGCTCCTTTGAAGGAGAAGGAAGGAGTTATTTTGGAAAAATAAGCACAAGGCAGCCTGGCTCCAGAACCTGTGATACAGGCAAGTCCCATGGAGCCAAGACGTAGTTCCAGCCCTTGAAGCACCTTGTTTGTCCCATTCTTGAATGCTGCCCCGGGAAAACAGCAGCTCTGGAGGGGCCCCCTGACAGCACCCACTAGGCTGGCCGGGGACAGCCCTCCCTCATCCCTCACAGCCAAGCATGCAGTCAAACACAAACACCGTGAGTTACAGAAATGGGTGCCAGCAGCCTTTCCCTGGGACTATAAGAAGGGATGGTAGAAAAGAAGTCCTGAGAGGAATTAAAAATTAAATGGTCCTGGCAGCAGCTTGCTGTTACCACATCCCAGCAGTTCACCTTCACTGTGGCTGACCAGACGCCCAAGCAATGAGCAGGAGCAGAGGAGCATCCCATTCTCACTGCCCTCACTGGAGATCAGCCATCTCTCCTGTGGCCCTTGTGGGTGGATGAGGATGAGCTGCCCCTGGCTGCATGTACACAGGACCCACCAGAGCCAGCAGCAGGTGCCTCTTTGTGGAAATCCTCAGAGCCATAATGAGTCACACGGCTATTGGACAGATGCTGCTGTCCAAGTATGGGGTGCTGGAAAGTTGAACCACAGCCCTCTCTCTGGTCTGAGGTCAGGGATAATCCCAGCACCAGGATTATTTAGTGAGGGTAAAGGTTGAGTCCACAGGGGCTGGCATTTGGGGTGCAAGGGTCAAGTGTTGGTATGTGGAGGTACAAGGACTTGGGTCTGGTTCATAATTCCCTCTCAATATTCCCCACTAGGTAAGAGTTTGCTTCTCCCAAGCCTTGGTATTTCTTGTTTTGGCGTTAACATTCAAGCAGGTGACAAGCTATCCAGTTTCCTGCAGTAATGGCTGTTTCTGTACTGTGACTGCTGTCGGTGTCCATACTACATGGAAAAGGCAGCAATCCCAGCACCAGAGCTCCATACTGAAAACTGGTCTCTCTCTACCCCAGTTTAGCTCTCAGCCAATTCATATCCTCCAGGCCTGTGCCACTGGGCCTGTTCCATGGGGCAAATGGCACACAGTCACTCTTGAGGAGGGTGCAGACTTCAATAGTATGGGTGAAGGAACTTCCGTTCCCACTGGCCCCCATGCTGAGGAATGCACCCAAATTCATTTACTTTGGAGTCACAGGTGATGCAGTAAATGTTGTTGTACATAACCAGGGAATCCTTGGGAGAGAGAAAAAAGAGCCTTAAGAATAGAAAAATGTTTTTCCTGAAGTCCAGGTCTAGGTAGAGCTCATGAGCTTCAAGCTCTCACTGTGGCCACCAGCAGGAAATTAGTCCACTGGAGCATGACAAAAAGACTGACAGCTCTAGTCTGTCAAAAAAAGCACTGGGGCTCTAATAGGACCAAAGTGAAGGAAGTAAGGAACATGACTGGAAGGAAGGATAAAGAAAAACCTTTGTTCTATAGAGAAACAGGCTCCTTACTCATCTGCCTGTACAGAGGGACATTATCAGGTACACTGCTGACCTGGCTCTTTAAAGAGTGTAGGTTTGATGCTGATTTCATGTCATTCCATGGTACACACACTTCCCCCTGTGTGGTTCAGTTTTAATCCTTTTTGAGTTTACAATGCAATTATTTTTAAGATGTGAAAATTGCAGAGGTCAGTATCCAGTACTACACCCCTTCTGCTCTGCAGTTTCTCCGGAATAAGGAAATTGCTATTACCTGTATTAATGTTCTCAATGAGAGGCCAGCGGGATCCACTTTTCTAATGCTGTGTCATGCCTAATATTTGTTTTCCAAACCCTCCCTTGCCTGAAGTGAGCACTGTGCACTGCACAATGTCCCCCCCAGCTCCCCAGGGGGCTGCCCAGCCCCATGCACAGCACTACCTCTGCCACAGAGCACTGCCAGGTATTTCATGTTTCGCTCTGCAAAGAGGGAAGTGATGTCCAGATGTTCCCTTCATAAAACTTCAGGGTTGAAAGAGGTCAAAAGCAAAGGAGATTTCTGACTGCAGTTTTCTCCCAGTACTTTTATTTTTGTTGAATTCAGCCTTTGTGCTTTTGACCTTGGACCATAATGTCAGTAGAGTTTGAGAGACAGCGAAGCATTTACCTATCTCCTTGTCTGCAGCCTTTGAGGTAGGTTTGATTATTTTAATTACTTCCTCAGTTAGACATCCACTTTCCTGGGATTTCCCAGTCAGGTCCGGCTGCCCATGCCTCTGTTTTGGTGCAGCAGCCTTCTGTCTTTGGAGGCATCACTGGTCACATGGCAACAGGATGGAACTTGCCTTCCACCTTTCTACATGCTGGAAATGCAGCCCTTTTATCAGATGCCAAGTGGAGATAGGCTATGTCACTTGGCAGATGGGCAAATGTGTCACTTGGGACTATTTAGGTGGAGGGCCTCATTTAAACCCCTCCGTGGACTCACTTGTAACCACGGGCAGATCACTCAGTGTCAGTGGCCATCCTGGTAAGATGAATGTGACCACAGCTACAGTGTCTTGGCAGGTGCTTTCACTGTAACCATCACACGGAACTCTGATACTATTTGCAGATTTACATCAAAGTACTGCAGAGCATGAGGATATTGGCTGGAAACTTTTGAACAGTGGGGTTTAGCAAGGCAGGATCCCAGTTTGTAGTAAGGCAGGACCTGGGCATGACTGTGTGAAAGCATAAAGTTTTCCCCTTTCACTTGTGAACAGGGATGGCTCATATTGCTCTAAATAATACAGGGGATTTAGGAAGACTAGCATTAAGACATTTTTTCAGAGTCATTGAATATGTTTTAATCCTTATTAGCCTTGAGCAATTGGCTCCCAGTGAACTCATGGAAGGATAGGTATAATTAAAGATCTGTCTTGCACAGCCTGCTGTGCATTTATAGCTCCACAACTGCTCTCAGTAGCAAAACACAAATATGTCTCTCAAAAGAGAGCTCAACAACAGGAAATATTTCTTTCACAAATATGAGCACAAGTGTTTTTTCCAAGAAGCATCAGATAAAAGCAAAAGCTTTCTTAAATTTCTAGTTCCACTAAGCACCTGACTCTAATCTACAATTCCTTGACTTTGTTAATTTTTTAACTCAAATGTGATCCTATATTAAGGCACTGTTGTTTCATCTGATAATAAAAGTCTGTTCACCCATCTGTGTCTTTCATCAGTGTTTGCATTTCTTGTTCGGTGTCATATTTTGCATTTTTCTTCAAACTTTCCACTGAAGAATCAGGGTTGTCCAAATTGCTTCTGCTCAATTGGACATAACTCCCTATTCTTGCTATTTAATGTTGGGTATCTAAATTTTGATCAACATTTCACACAGTGCTAACTTTGTCTGCATAGACAATACAGTGACAGGTTTTTCTCCCAGCCATTGCTGAGATTCCCCCACGATATCCATTGCAGAGGTTTATGATCACTGCCTCTCAGGTGTCTGGCACAAATGGAAGTGGCACCATTGTGGGACATGCTCGTTACTTCAGGCATTAGCCTTGAGTAGTGCTGGGTAATTGGATAGTTTGTCATGTCTGTTTAAGTGCATTACTCCTGAAATTGCTCCTCCTCCAATCAATAAAAAACTCCATAAAATTGTATAAACATATTAAGAAAAATGTGATTTACTCAAGGAATCTTTATTGCGTTTCATTATAAACCACTGAATCTAATATACAAAGAAGTTCACTTTAATTATAAGTGAACAAAAGAAAGATCTACTCTATGTTCCCACTAGGCAACTATCAGCAACATGCACCTTCTCCATCTAATGTGGTTACATAAAGTAATTAGGTTTGGTAGTTCTAATGGAAACAGCGGTTAACTATATTATGCCCAAGAGAAATTGACATCAGATGGATTTGTGAAGTACTGTGGTATCTGTTCTCAACAGTTTTTTCTTGCACTGAGGAAACTCATGAGACAGCCAAAAGTGAGCACAGAGTTCAGATGATGGGCTGTTGATCTCCCCACCTCATCTCTAACCAGTTTCACTGCACTCAGTGCTGCCCTCTGGAAGATAGCAGAGAACTGTGGTGATCCTCTTCCTTGGCAGACCCATGCGTGGCTAGTTTTTGTTTTACAAAGTGAAGCACCTTGGTGCCATTCACTGTTGTTTTGTACTTGACTAGTATTTCAAATCTTGGGCAGACAATTTTCACAGGAGGAAAAGGAAAACCTCAGTCAAAGGTGGTATCCTAGAGCAAGAGCTCCCTGCCACCGTGTTCTTCCCTGATGTTTGATAAGCAGAGCGATTTCTCCATGTCTGTCATGGTGTGGCTTGGGAGGGAGCATGAGTCAGCATGGTGCCTTTCCCCTGCCACAGCCAAGACAGTGCAGGCCATGCCCTGGGGCAGAAGGGCGGCTGTCAGGAGGTTTAAGTGCCTACAGCCTCTGTGCCCCGGTAGGGTCAAGAAGTGCCTGATGAGAGTCTGTTCCATCCCCCTGTGAGTCTCTGCCAACCAGGAACCTTGAAAACTGACCCCAACTGGTCCAGGAGCTCAGGACCAGCTGATACAGAAAGCTATACAGATTAAAAAATCCTTTCTTCTCTCTCCCTGTGTGTCAGTTCAGTCAACACTGAAATGCAGCTGTCAGCCAGTAATCTTTGTGGTCAGAAGTCTTCAGATGAAAAAAATATATATAGCATTAATAAGTTACTGTGTTCCCTAGAGGAGACAAAGGGATCATAATAAGGAAGTAAGACTTTACAGACAGTGTGAATTACTTCATCATCACTGAACAGAGACCAGGCACATAATTCACTTCCAAAGAAAATGAAAAATTTACTGTTTCATGATTTGGGCAACATAGTTTGCTAATCCTCTTGACTCCAAGGTTAAGCCCAAACAGCTGTGAATTTTACTGAGGTTACTAGTAAATCTTAATTTCAATTAATTTTTTTGCAATCATCTCAGTGCTGTCTGATGTTTGAACTGACAGAGCTGGCCAGTTTTCCTGCTTTGTCCTGGCACTTGTTCCTCTGCTTGCAAAAACCTCCACTCACATTCCTGCCCCCTCCCCATCACTGATGTGCAGTGGTGGATGATTGCATACTGCAGAGAAATACAGAAATATCACAAATTTGTTTACTTAATGTCACTGCCTTTGACTCTCCTCTTGGTGATCCTCTGTGCCAGAAAGACTCTGCCCACTACAAGAAACACACTTGTTTTTTTGGTCTCTGTTTCTCTTCCAGAAGGCTGCAGGACAGTAGGGGACCTCCTGACCCCTCCAGTCCACTACAAGTATCTGTGTCATATAGACCCTATTTGTGGATTTTTCAAGTTGCATTTTCACATGGGCTAGGCTGTTTGTCTTGTGATCTTTGAAGAAGGCTGTTCCACAGTCTTTGCTGCTCCAGTGGTTTGAGACTTGCTTCTCATTCCCAGCCAAAAATTTATTATGGCTAGTTTACACCCATTTGTTCTTATGCCAGCATTGTCCTTCAGTTTAAACAGTTTTTCTCCTTCCCTAGTGTTTACCCCCTCTGATGTATTTATAGACTACAACCATATCCCCTCTTGGCCTTTTGTTAGTTAGGCTAAACAGCTGAGTGCCTCTGGTCTCCTCTGAGAGCACAGGCTTTCCATTCCCTTATTTGGCTTAATAGCCCTGCTCTGCAGCCACTGCGGCCCAAAATCCCTTTTTCTCATCATGCTTTCCTGTCCATGTACTACAGTAATTCAGGTAAGCCCTCATATTTCCAAAACCTGTTGTGTTTTCATTAATAGTATTGGTACTTCACCCTCCCTGGACTCACCACATCAGTCTCAGCAGGTTCACTAGAAAGCATCACTTGTCTCCTGCAGGACACATCACATCAGTGCTTTGCTGTTATGACTATATAAGATCTCCAGCTCTTCCTCCTGCTTCATGATTTCTAGTTAAAAGCATCCATTCTTCCTACTGATCCCTCATATACTGCATTTTGCAATACGGAATTTTAACCCTTTGCACTATTCTGGTGCTAAAATCATTGCATTCTTCTTGTGAGGTAGTCCGGCTGTCCAGCTGATGGTGCCTCTCAGGTGTCATCAGTAGCTGCAGTGCTTTGAGATTATGCATCATGGTTATTAATGAAAATGTGCAACTGCATCCATTCCAAGACTCGTCTTGGAAGAGCTCAATTGTAACCACCTTTCACCCGAGATTTCCACTTTCAATTCAACGCATGATCCTGAGAGAGGAAACATATGCCTGACTCTGTCCAACACATCCTCTAGAGGAATGGTTTGCTTTGATTTTAACCAAGTGCTTTTGAATTAACCTTTCTATATACATCTATATATCTATTAAAAATGAGTGCTTGTGTGCTGGTTTGAAAGCCAGTGCAGGCAGATTTTCTACAGGATTTCCATATAAGGTCAGTTCTGCTAAGAAAACTTCAGTTCTAACCTCTAACATTTCTACAGCTTTAGTCTGAGGTCTCTCTTCAGCAGCACTTGCCAATTGTGGTGCTCAAGTTGGGGTTTTAGCAGATATGTTTTGCTCTGCTTCAGTGTCCCGGTGGGTTGTGAAGCCAAATTCAAGATTCAAATGACTACACTTATTTTCAGACTTAGTACACATTTTTTAGTGGGAATTTGGAATGGGGCAAAAATTCTTTTGTGTTCTGGCCTGTGTCCCTCAGATCTTGGCCTGCAAAAGAATAGCAAAAATTTTATTTCTACCCTTTACATTCAAAATGTGTGAGACTATAAATATCTTGTAATCCTAAAACATTCCTTCTAGTTCTCCAATTAAGACTGTGAGACTTCATCATCTCCCTGTGATTCCTGACAAAGATCTGACTGTTTTCTCTTCTTCTTTGTGCCAAAGGGTTTGGAGACTTTTGAAGGAGGTACTGACATACCACAAACCAAAGAACAGAGCTACTTCTCTTAGACTCAAACAGAGCAGCAGAGAAGAAATTACTGAATATTTAGCTGCCCTTTTGATGACAGGAAAAGCAGTCCTTGTTCTCCTTTCCATGAACAGTTCAGGTTTTGGATATCTCTCAATGTTATCAGCTAGTTCTTCTAAGCAAGTTGTATAGATGAGATCTGAATGAATTTAATGAGAACTAGCTCCTTTAAAAAGAAGAGGGTAAAGAAGAGGAAAAAGCCTTCAGAAATATCAACTCAGTCTAGTTAAACTTGCTTCCTGTGTTATAACTCAGGTTTTTATAATGAACCACAGAGCATTATCTGATGTAAAGAATAAACTTTCACTTTGCATATTGAAGGCAGCCTGAAAAGCCTTCATGTAGTGCCTACATCTGAGATATTGTAAAGCCAAGGACCAATTACTCCTATGACATTCCAGGCTTCTTCATACTTGCTTGGTGGACTTGATTATCCTGGATGCAGTTCTAAGAATAATTGATTTGAGGGCTTGTCTGCTGAGCAATCAGGTAGAAAAGGCTTTATTTTGACATGAGGTTGCATTTTCCAGCTATTTTTGCTAAAATGAAGGAACTCCACATTAAAAAGAAATTATATAACTTAATCTGACATTGGATGTTGAGCAAGCTGAGAATGTGTTTTCCTTGAGCAGTTTTATGAAACTAGCCTCCGATATTTTTGTTTCTGCCTGACACCAGCCCATGAATTTGCAGTTTGCTCCGTCACTCTCTAGACTTCAGAGATGGTATTGACTAGATTTCCATAACTTGTATAGACACAGTGAAATTTAGGTTTCTGAATCTGAAATTTTCTGTAGGTAAGTAATATGGAGAGTTTGATATTAAAATGATCCTCTCCTGAGCTGTTGTAGAAGGATATAACTTGTTAAAGGTTGATTCTAGATTCAAAGCATTCAGTGTGTACCTGCACACGTGCTCTGCTCCAGCCTAGCCCCCTTGCCCTGTTCAGGCAAAACTGGGGACTGTGGCTGTGAATGCCTAGTGGCAGATCCCTTCCACCAAGGAAGTTCCCTGATGATCTGAACCCAGAAGAGGGAACAGGGGAACAGTTTTGCTGGTCTCTGCCTCTCCTGTCAATACAGGACACAGGCTGAAGAGTGGAGCCAGGCAGCTATTGCAGCCAGTGCATACAGAACTCATGGCATCACTGAGAGATGTCCCTGGGAGCTGCAGCCCACAAGCCAACCCACCGGCTAGTGCACAGTCACAGTGTGCAGCCACGTGCCTGGAGCCAAGTTTCTACCCCTTTACTCCCTTCCCAGGGCATCATCTGTTGGATGTAGGAAGCATCCAAACCAAAAGCATAGGGACAGGACTGTACCAGACAGCAGCTGCTTAGCATCTCAAAGGGAAGACTGAATTCCTTGTATCTGACAATTGAGGTGCAGGCAGTCACTTTATTGACAGAATTAGTTCATATTCCAGTCCATCATGTGTACAGATAATGCACTCTGAGATTAAGCTACTGTAGCAATAAATTTCCTAACCTAATTTTAAAAGATAAAAGCTCCAGTGAAGTGAGGCTTCATGGCCCACTCCACTCCTCTCAATTTCCAATGCATCAGAGGAGCAGGCAAGAAAGCCCTCCCTCAGGTTGCTGCACTCCGCACCTCTGACCTCCTCCTCTGAAAGCAAATCTTCTAGGGAAGGAAATAGAGCAGCACAAAATCTCCATTCCCTCTGGGTACCAGCATCTGTTGTCACTCTTTGCAGCTCATGTGAAAGGTCATACGGAGCAGGGCTGATTGCAGCCCATAAGGAAACCCCAAGAGCTCAGTGTTTTTAGGCTGGTTGGCAGCTCCCACCGCAGCAGTGGAACTGCAGAACTCGTCCATCTCTGCAGCTTCAGAGACGGGAATGGCTCTACCACAGTATGGTCAAGTCCCAGGGAATGAGGTGACTGTGTGTGTGTGGTGCAGCTGCTCACAGAGGCAGTCAGGTGTTCTGTGCTCCCCACCCCCTCAAGGCATCACAAGCCATAGAATCAGAAAATAGATTGGGTTGGAAGGGACCTCTATAGGTCATCTAGTTCAACCCCCAAGCCTTAACAGGTCACTGATTTTCATTCACGATTGAACTGCCTTGCATTGCTAGTGAGACCAGAGTTTCTTGTGCAACTTTACTGAATTAAATTTTTCATCTGCAAGGATGGCATTGTTAGAAACCACAGGCATGAAGCCCATGTAATGCTGGTGGCAGTAGCTTTGTTTCTTTTGGCCATGATAGGGGAGTTCACAAACCTCACTGAGCAATTGGTTGTCTTCACGTTTGAAAAGGCAGCATTTACATTGCAGACTCCAGCAATGAGCTTGGTACATACTAGTTTAATTTAATTTTAAATCACTGATCAGGACGAAAAGAAATTCATGTGTTAGTGTGTTGCCTTCCTGTATGAAGGCCAAAATGTACAGTGCTCCAAAGAGTGTGCTAAAAGCATCTGTATTAAGGAGGCAGTGTCATCTTGTTTGCTTGGAAACCTATAGGAAAAATATACGTAGCTTCTATATTACCAAAATCCAAATAAATTAATACTGTTTGTGCTGTTTGAGTGCTTACAGTGCAGTTCAAAGGGAAATCACACAAAAAGAGGTAACATTTTCAGGCTCTCCTGGCCTGCCCATATAATTGTTGCCTGCACAGAAAGCTGCAGCAACCTATTTACTTGCACCAGCTTCACAGTTGGCCTCCAGCCAGTAGCTGAGGTTCACCCCAGTTCTAGATGTGAACCTCAGACAAGGTTTACAAAAAGCCTTCAAAATTGCTAGTCTATGGTTTCAGAAGGGTTCAGCAGCAATAGTGCCCTGGGCCTTCCTTTAACTGCTTATTTTCATATCTTCATTTCACCATGCATATTTCAAAGAGGAGTGTTTGCAATCTTTTTATGAACACAGGTTGATATTGGGCAGTTGATTGGACAATTGCTTTCTGCCTCGATTCTTTGGCTGATATGCACATGGCTTACAAGGTCCCATTTAAAATAGTTGTCACACAGGTGTTTAAAACACTCACGGAAGCCCTTTCCTTCAGTGCTGGCTCTTGGCACAAGTGGTTCCAGTCATCCTGAGCAGCTCCAGGATCTGGTTACCAGCTCTGTGCACAACACATCCATGTTATCCCTCTCCACCTATCTCAGCTTATCCTGCCCCTCTCTGCTGTGATTTTTATTTTCTTGGGCTTTCTTTGATTAATGGCCTTCTTCTTCTCCACTTGTATATGCCTGGGGAGATGCAGTGCCTGGTGGGATCAAAGGTGGAGTCGACTGCCCACAGGCCAGAGAGTGTTAGAGGAGACACTGGAGGGGAGTAAGTCAGTGAATAGGGTGTGATAAGGGCAGGTGTTCTTGAGGAATCTCATCAGTTTCTGTCAGTTCTCCCGCAGCCAAGCCAAGGAGGTCTAGAGGCTCAGTTTTTCAGGATCTTCCAGAAATGCTGCTTTTCGCTGCTGGGTTTCACTCTGGTGTAAGCATCTATCACTTCATTGATCTAAGGGAGGGAAACAGCTGCATGTTGGGGGAAGATCTGGCCCACTTCCATCATACTGCATTGTCATTTTCCACAAAAGCATTTACCAGGAATTGTTCCAACCCCTAGCCAAAAAAGAGCAGCTTTTCTTCCTTCAAATAAGAGTCAATGTAGAATTTCAACTGCATATATGTATTCTTATACATATGGTGGTTTCTCACAATAAATGTGCCACATGGCATAGGATGAAATTATATTAGAGGGACCAATACACACGTCAGAGCTTTGATTGTAAACTTCCAGCTCAGAGGAGGAGATGAGCAATCTTTATGTTCAATTATAACTGCAGATATTTCCTTTTTCCTAAGCTAGTGTCTGTTACCATGGCCACAACCTTCAGAATTTTCTGTCTATTTTAAAGTCATTACTGGGAGTGAAAGAGCAGATGTTTAATTACATTCTTCTTATTCCATTCACTAGGTACAGCTGACATTTTAGGAGTTCTTGGTTAAAAAAAAAAAAAATCTGTTTTTTATTGTTTATCATTCTCTTAGGGAAAAATAGCAAGAAGTTAATGAATGTGTGCCAGTATGCATTTCTAAGTGGAGGTGAGAAAACCAGTTTCTTGTCATTTTAAAGAGTGAGTATTGGAATGGTATTAGCAGCAGTCAGAGGTAGGTGAAAACCATACTGTAGAAAACAGACCAGGAGCTGCCAGTTGTTGTCCCGGCCACTGACAGTCCCAAAGGACAGAGCATTTGAACACTCTGGTTTCCACCCAAAGAAACACTGTTGAGTCAGAGCCCCTCTCTCCATGTATTTGCCTATCTCCAGCAGAGTCCTGCATGGCCCTGCTGCTCAGGTGTTGTGGCTATAGGTACATTCTCAGCATCCCCACTGTGTGCACAGTTTCTGGGATTTATCAAAACACAAGACCTCACAAGAATTTTCATCTCCACCACATTGTGGCATTTCATGGTTTGTGAAGAGAGACGGTAATTACTCAGGAGATTACTGAGCCAAACAGGACTGCAGTGTGTGTGGTCCCCGAGATTTCTCATGGACTGCTCATGGTATGTTTCTCTTAGACAATGTTACCACTTGTGTCACAGTATAGAGGATCCGTTCATTAAAGCTTTCTGGATTTAGTGTTGCCTAAGTTTAATGTTTTGTTTCTAATGGTAGCGACCCCACTACCTGATGAAACCCGAGGTACCTTCCTGTGCACACTTACCCACTAGACTCTTCTCAGGCCAAAGGAACAACTCGATCGTAAGAAAGATCAAGCACAAGATAGGTTCTGAATCCTTCTGAGACTGGTATGTAAGTTGGTTTATACTGAGAAATGTGACAAGAAGGCAACCTCTGATGTCTGCACACTTCCAGGGACAAATGGCTGCTGAGCAGGGACTTTTGGATGTTTGGCTTGAGCATGTCTGGATGGAGGGATGCTACTTCTCATCCCACTCTTACTTTCAGTGTCTAAACTTACTTGGATGTATGTCTTGTGGCGCTGTGCCCGAGCTCTTCACCAAAGACTTCCTTGGTGGAGAGAAATGTTGGGAAGGTGAATGCCCAGGAGAAGTGCACCATGAGATGTGAATTCAGGTCTCCATATTCAGGCTGCTTTCCCATTCCCTTCTACAGACAGTTGCTCTAGACCAATGCTGTTTAACTCCCTCTTTAGTATTTTCTTGACTTGGAGCTGCTAGGTATCAGCTTTCTGATGAGTTATGAGATTTCATTGTTCTGCTGCTGTTGCTCAGCTCCTCTTGGTGGTGGAATTTGCTCTAGCTAGTACTGCTACTAACTTGAAGCTATTTGTGTACTAAGCTGACCATAATCTCATCAACAGTGATGCTGATGAGCACTGATTTAAATATTTTGCAAACTGGAACAAAGGACAGTGCTATCTTTCCCTCAAAAGTAAAACTCAGGTTACGAAGGGAGATCCAGAATGGGACTCTCACTGAAACCCCGAATGGAAACAGAGGGAATTTAGGTCAGGGCCAGTGGCTGCAGAAAGTCCCATGATGAGAAATGTGGTTAGTGTACAGCAGCTTCTCACCATTCCTGCTGCTATGTAATGCTTATGGAATCTCACCACACAACTGCTGCTGAGCAGGCAGGAGAAGAGCTGAGCAGTGATGGACGTGCCTCTCAGCCATGGGGGGCAGGCTGGCTGCCCAACAACCCCTTCTCCTCTGACCATGGTTGGCTGTCATGGTGCCTTTATTTTTGGTTATGCAATTATTTTGCTAAGTTGCAATTCCTTGTGTTGCTGTAAAAGCTGCTTTCGTCTATGCAGGCTCTGTAATTAAATATGTCCCCTCTCATTATATCATGCCTAAAGTGCACTATCCACTACCCAAAACTCCCATTTTCTTACACTTTTCCCCATTTGCCTGTTTCTCACAGATGTCAATGTCTTTCCCTGGTGGCAGCTAATCCAGCTGATAGACAGCTTGAGCTTTGGACCTCAGGAACCGATTCTTTCTATAACAGTAGCAAAATGCTACAGACTTATCCTAAATAATTTGGTGACTTATCCTGAATAGCTCAGCCGCTTAGCCTGGCTGAGTCAGTGTAGGACAGAAACAATTTGCTACCTACAGAGAGCAGAAACATAATCACCTTAAAGCAGGAAAGGAGGCAGGGGAGGGTCTATTCAGTGGGCAATGCATTTTTAGGCAATCCATTACTTAAGGCACATTTTTATTTTGTGGTGATGGAAGAGAAAGTGCCTTGCTTCCAACATCTGCTTCATGCTCCATGCATGACTGGTCACATCTCTCACTGCAGCAGCTCAAGAGAGCTGCAGCCCCAAGGTCATGTGAAGGTGCAGTTGGTTCTATGTGAAGCATCTCTGACAGCTGACCTGGGATCTGTCCCATCTAGCACTTCTGAAGGACCCATTTGGTTCTTTTCTCGGGGCATTCACAGTTCAGACTGCCATCCCACCTCTGCAGCCTGCTTCCCACTCTGGGTTGTACTAACCCACCTGGTAACCTAACCAAGGGGAGCCTTGCTTTTTCCTATGGAAAGTGTGTCCATCTTTCTATATTATTTAAATTAATTCCATGTATATTAACATATATTGTACACGTGTACATATACATGCATAACATGAAGAGAAAAAGGTGAATTTTCAAAGTCAAATAGTTGGAAAAGTTGAAATGTGGGTGATCTGTGCTTTTATCTCTTAGGTCTTCTAGTTTGCATCTATTTTCATATAACAAGAGCATATATATTAATCCAATCAGATACGCCTTTCCATTGTGCTTCATTTTTATCACACCCCTTGGGAAATACTTGCAGAAATCCAAGAGTGACTAATCTTTATGAATAAAGAAGATTGTTTCAGAGAGGGGGAATTTACTTATAAATCAAAAGCTGCACACATCTGAGTCTGTAATTCAGTGCTTTCTCAGACGCAGAGAGGATCTTGCAAATTGGAGAAATATCCCCTGCATCATACATCAACTCTGCCCCCAAATAGTTGGAGTGTACAAGGGGCTTACATGCATTACTGTCCCATAAAGTGTAACTTTGCCCATTCACTTGAGTGTGGTCCCATGACTATCTCCAGAACTATCTGGAGAGCTTCCTATTTTGAACAATCCAAGCTATGTGTCTTTCTCAGAAAGAAGAAAAATGCATCCTTATTCCATAGTGATTGCAGTGCATCTTTCAGTAGGGTCTCAGTGTGTTTCTAGAAAATCATTTAATTGAAGAGCCATAGTTCCCTCTGTGGATGAGCTATTTGACACATTTTTCAGCCAAATTTTAGTTAAATATGCTTTTGTTATCAGCTAGCTTTGTAAATGTGTGGGTTCGGAATATATAAGAGCTGCAGAACTACCAGATGAAAAACTTGATGTCTCAAATGGCCATTCAATGGATACAAGAGTGGTAATCTGCTGAGATAGACTACTGCAGGAAAAAAAATCACCAAAATAATGGGGTTTTTTATTTGAGATTACTTTCGAAGTTCACATAGAGAGGCGCCTTTCTTTGAGCAATTCACACATACTCTGAAGAACAAATGCTTTAAAGACAAACCTGAGCTGTCCTATTTTCCCTGAGCACCCTTGTTTACTTTGGGCCTACTTGAAAGCTGTGTGTAAAAGGACTGGTATTTATTTAATAAAGGGTAAAATTACATTCTAGGTGAGATGTGTAAAATACTGGGATGTCCATGCTTGTGATTGTCCAGGGGAAGCTGGACAGCACATGCTGCACTCAGTGTAAGCCCCCACTTGCTGCCTGGTGCAGAGGCCATTCAAAGGTGTGTCCTCACAGTGTTGTATGTGTTTGGAAGTTCTGCCTTCTGCCCTGGGGCAGAAGGAATTAAATCCCCTGCATGTGTGCAGAGATGAACGACTCAGACCTTCTAGTTGATAAGACGATGGCAAACTTGAACATCTTCTTGTCCGTGAGGTGTGTGTGTGTGTTTAACCCTGTTACAGCATTGAGGGTTGCCATCTCCTTCATATTCCTTCATATTTTGGTTTTGTTACGATAGCTTATATTCTGTGAGAAAGCAGACTGTTACAGGCTGGCATTTACATGGAGAAATCATTAAAAAATTTCTGCCCAGACTGGAATAAATTTTTTCCTGAGGTCTCCCACTTGGTTTTAAGAAGCCTCCATTCTTGCCCAGTTCATCATCTGAATTCAATTGTCCCAAGAACCAAGAAGCATCAGGTGAAATCAGGCCTTGCCAAAGCCCCCAGCAGTCTTCAAAACCAGTGGGTTTTAATGAAGATGAAACTGCTCCACAGAGGTTAGTGATAACCTCCTTCTCCACTAATATCCTTCTTTCTCCAAATGTGCTAATTATCCTATTCTGTCATGTTTGTAGTGCATTAACAATGATAAATTTACAGGCCACCTGTTTCTCTCCTGTGTTTAGCTCAGAGCTGACTGCTTTGTCTGATCCACTAAGGCACCTATGAGGGTCTATTTATTTCTACCTCATCAGGTGATCAAATAAAAGATTTGTTAAGACCCTCCTTCATAACACAACTTCTTAGGAGTGGTATTTAACCTTTCTCACCCAGTTCTGCAGCATTTAGCCTTTTCTGTCTGTATCACATGCAAAAGTTGGTGAGCACACCCAAGATTTGTGACACTGAGAATTACCTGCTGGTACCCTGTTGAAGGGCAGCATGTGGGGCCTCTTGGGAGTGATAATACAGACCTCCAGTCAGAAAGCAAGCCCATTTTGGGATTTCCAGTTGCCTACCTAAGTGGGTGGAAAAAGGTACTTGAGACTTGTTTAGAAAGACCTTTTTCTTTTTTCCTGCATAAGCAACAGAGAAAATCTAAGTGACGAGACATGCATTGTTTCACAACAGCTCCCCAGCTTTCTGCTTCGTGCTTGAGGTGGTGACAGCCTTTGTGCCAGGACTCTATCAGGCCATGTCACTGCCAGCATGTATCCTCACCTCTTGGCCCATACAGATTTGTTACTGCTTGCAAAACACACGGAAAACTTCATTAGGGCTAAACAGGATGATGGGGCATGGCTTGTCCTCCATGTACTCATGTGCCTGGTGGCTGGTAGTCCCTGCTGGCAGTCCTAGCATGTCCACGCTCTGAACTCCTTTGGAAGGTTTTATAGATGGGCAAGAAGACTGCTTCCAGGTCTCTGTGAGATAAATCAGGATTTATTCAGGGACTAGGAATTGAGGGCTCGGCATAGGATACCCCCACCCACATAGCACTTGTTTCTGTGCACATATAAAACTCAGAGTACAGAGGTCCCATCATTTAAGTGAAGTACATGTAGCTGAACTTTGGCCTCCACTGCTTTGACTACAGAAGAAAACAAGGGTCTAAAAATAAGGAAATGTTTGCCTCTTGGAAATTTTCTAAGCAATTAATCTAAGAATTATTGATGTTTCTAATTTTGTCGGTAGAGGGAGGACCATCAGTCACACTCAAAAATGCCAGCTCTTTGCTGATAACTCATAAAATGGAATGGCTTTTTAATGAAGTTGCCAGAAGAAAGGTTTGCTGCCAAAATCAAGGATATTGCTCTATCCCACTCCTACTCTTTCATCAAGGAAACTTCCAAGAAAATTCTGGCTTTCTCCCAAAGATGTGTGGGATTTTTCTTTTTTTCTTTTCTTTGTTTTTCAGTTGAGTGCCTGAAAGCCAAGTCCAAAGCCAGCTTTACTGACAACCTTTTCAAAATCAGAGTAATGACAATATATGCTAATAAGAGGTTTCACAAATCAGTTATGAGATCACTGAAACCAGTTCCCATCTGATCACACACGAATGAACAATTTATGGGTTTGAACTGTGTTCATGATATGATGGTAGCTACATCTTTCATTTAGATTGGGATCAAATGAATCTTACTAAGTGCTGGGTGGTAAACTGTTGATAAGTGACTGTTTTATTATCCTGTGGAGACTAATGTGAAAACATCCCTATTTTAATTTAACCAAGATTTTACAGCACCTTGCAATGAAATATATACTGATTCTTCATGAATGGCATGCTTTCCTAGAACATTGATTAAAAAGCAGTGAGGCTTGTGGGCTACATCCTTCTAATAAGGAAAAACAAGTAGAAAATCAGAAGCTTTTTCTATATATTTACATAGTTATCAATTTCTTAGTCTTTCTTGGAGGATTCTTTCAGCATTTCACAGGAGGATCCCCATGTTGCTCACTGTGATTTTCCAGTAAATTCATTAGAACATTAAGATATGGGACATATTTGGTGGAACAGGATGTGCTTTTATTATTGAATAAGTGATTTGTATGGTGATTTTATATGGTGCTTTACAAACAGTGGGCTGATTCTTCAGTGTTCATCTTGTTTCTAAGCAGTGGAGCTTCACTGGTTTTCATAACATTGGGTAGCAGAGGAGAGAATTAGGAAATATTTGATGCATGAAGTGAGAGGAAGCATGGAATGTCTGGGGAGTGGGTTGGGGCAGAATTTATTGCTGAAGATGTGGAAGGGCGAGTTGTCAGCTGAAGATATTTTAAGGACATACTAAAAGCTATATGTAGCAAGCAGGGAAAGGGAGACATTTAAAATACAATTTATATATATATATTTCTAATACATTTCTATAAGATGTGATACTGAGAATGGAAGAAGTTAAGATTAAGGTTACTGTAGAAAGAATGGGTCATACGAGGCATACAGAGCAAGAAAAGATACTGGAACAAACAATGCCAGAGACAGAAGTCTCTGTCTGTGAGATTATGATGACGTAACAGTGTTGAAGGGATCTGAAATATTGGCCATCACGTAACTGGTGAATCTTCCTACAGGCAAAATATTCTCATTAGAGTCAGCATCTCTCACACTTGCATGCATTTCCACTCCTCTCCATGGCTGAAAAGTAACACTTCCCAGGAAAAGAATCAGCTCTCTACCATGAAGGCAAAAGCAGCAAGGCAAATCATGGTAGATGAAATGGTAATAATTTTCTATTAGTGAGATACCAAATACATCTTCCTTATGTATTTTGTTTGGATTATTTCATTAGAGAGAGACACAGAGATTAAGCCAGAGATGGTATCCTTCCAAGGTTTCTAAAGCTGGTTGCTTTGGACTTGATATATTTCATTGGATACTATTTTGACACAGTGCATGCTGTGAAAAATGTCAATATTTGCAAATGCTAATAGTAGGAACAGACATACAGAGGAAACAGAGAAAAATTTAAGGGAAATTTTTTGACAGGGACTTTTTCAAAGATAATAGAAAAAGTAAGAAAGATTGTGTTTGCTTTAGGGAGCTAAGAAATAGTAGTGAAAAGTAAGAGGTAAGGGGAAAAGATAAATAAAATATCAAAGAATGGACAAATTTTTATAGACTAACACTAACTATTAAAGTCCTAGGAAATAAAAATGGAGAGAGGCACTGAAAGTCACAGACAAGAAATCTCAGAGAGGCTGACATCCTGAGAACAGCAAAGAAGCCGTAAAAGTAAACCAGCCTAAAAATGTAATAGGATCAGCATTTCTGTTTATTTACAGTCACTAGGAAGTGGTGAATAGTGACATTTTATTCCACGTTGGATAAAATATGTTTTTCCTAAAGTTAAACTTTGGAAAAAGAGTTTTCTAGTTCTACCACCACTACTTTTCCACAGCAGTAATACAAATTGTTGTTCACATGAGAAAAAACAGTTCGTTTGTTTGAAAACAGTTATCTGATGGACTTTGTTTACTTCCTCGGAGGATGTTAGTAGTAAAGACAGAAGTGCTGTTAACCCATTCTTTCGTGGAGGAGTTCATCTTACTTGAACTGACAGAAAATTTTCAGTGGTGGCAGAGAAGTTTTCAATTGATATTTCATATTTTTCCATCTAGATTCGGTCCTGGGTTTTATGCATTATTTCTCATTGTAGTTTGTGTAATGCTGTGAATATGTAAATAGTTATTGTTGAATTCTTGTGAACAATTTTTTTATGACTCTCTGATTATGACTGTATGATACATGCCATTTCAAAGGTTCCTTTGTAGAACAGTATTATTTATATGAGTGGCTACTACCTACACTTAATGTTGAGAACTGCCAGAGGTTTGTTTACTGATAGCAAGTAATAATAGGAACATCAAGATTATACAAGCATTTGTTTACATGTGTGAGCGACAGACAGAGGAGCATGGCAAATTATTTTTGCACTTTATTTGTCAAATGTTTTTCTATGCCTCTTAAGGGAGTTTGCTTATCGACCTTTACCATGTTATTCAAACTCCCAAATTCATTCCTGTTGAGTAATTTCTAAAATCAGGCAGCACACTGTGTTATGCATGAAGTAGCAGTTGGGTAAGACACGGGTCTGTGTTTTTCACGGTGGTCTGGCAGGACTAGATGTCATTCTGACTTTCATGAGGAATACAAATCAAAATCTTCTTTTGGTAACCTTAGAGATTATATCCAAGCTAAGTTTCCCAAGCTAAGCTTTTTCAGGTTTGTACACAAATGGTGCTTAGATGGAATGGAAAGTAGCATCTCCACATTAAATGCCTACTGTACATCCCCAGATCCAGCCCTCCCAGGCCAGCTGTCTGTGTTGAGAGGGGAGAAGCAGGTACTGTGAGGTGGCTTGAGTGATCATCAGTTTGTTAGGAAGAAGAGGAGACAGCGTCATCACCAAAAGTAACCACATTCCTGTCCACAGGAAACTTTTCAGGGGGCACAGTAAAGCATCTGAACTGGGATCCATGGCCAAGTTTAGCAAACTGGCTGCATTGCTGGGCCAGCTTGGGGGCAATTATGTGGTTTTCCTGTACTTTATCTGCAACATGAAACTTATATCTGTGAAGGCAATGAGGCATTAGGAAAAAACAGCAAAGACATTGTCTTCAACCAAAATTAAAATGCTACTTTATTTTGCTTGTGCTAAAGTCCTTCATGACAACAAAACTTCGCAAATAGAATTCATATTATGATTTATTTGGACAAAGTTATCTTTGAAATCAAATAGATTTATTTTACTGTTAATGTTCAAAATTAGGCATTTATCAATTTAAAACCTTTGTAAAATGGAAGTAGCTTACTGCACTTTAGTTTGGGAATTACAGGTTCCTTTCAGATGTAGAAGCTGTAGGCTGTGCCATATGTCACTGGGAGGATGTTTTCTCATACATTCACAGGAAAATCTTGGATTTGAATGATGAATTCTGTGAACTTGGCAATAGAGGATGAAGAATAAAATATAAGTGGCTAGCCTCAAACCCCTCTAGACAACTAGAAGATAGAAATTTGCCATATGTCATTGACTGCCATGAGCAATGCTGAGCATTAGAGTATCACCCTATTTTGCAGGATTACATACTGCCCTAAGTCATTAATACAAAACAGATGGCTTTGTTGTTGATTAGAGCTGGTTAAAATCTGAAATTCCCATTCCAAAGGAAATTTTGACATTTATATTTATTTTCACTGCAAATTGGAACAAAACATCAAAATTTCCCAGTGGGATGGAAGTTAAAACAGATCTGAAAACACTGAGTTATTTTTCTTCATTGGCAATGAATGTTTTTCTCAATAATATCACACTACTGTAATTCTAAAATTAATATCTAATATAAATGCCAAAACAAAATTAATAAAGTCACACTGAAATTTTTTGTCTTGTTAAAAGATTAAGTTCAAATTATAAAGTCTGACATTTTCCCAGAATTTGTTTTCTTGAATGTGACTAAACATTTTGATTTCAGCTAAGCTGCATTACCTGATGGAAATGGGTTCTACTGAAAAAAATGTTCACCCAGTGCTGTTCATCCAGGGCCAGTAATTCAGAGGATCATCTTGCAAGTTCAAGAATGTGAAAATTCTGAGAAATAAGACATGCACAAAGAGAAAATTAATGCAATATCTTCAGTTTAGAAACTTCCTTGAAGACTGCTTTAAAAATTCCTACTACTCTCTCAAAACTCTTTTAGTCATCCCGGTCCCTCTGACGGTAAATCACTCGTGTTCAGGCACACTCGACAGTGCTCAGTGCTGGACAAATCATCCCTGATGTGGACCTTCATATTTATGAACTTGCAAACCGTGACATTATCTTTGTGCATCTTATTTCCATCTCCTTAGCAAAATTCTGGTCCTGGCTGCCAAAACCTCCCACTCTCACTCTCCTGTTGCCTACTTTCCTGGAGAAAGTTCCACTAACTCCCTTCAGTATGGAACAAAAATTCACAGTTACTCTCCAGGTAGGAACCTCCACAATCATTCCTTTCCCTATCATAAGAACATCTTTAAAAATATCTAGTTTGCCAGCTAATGGGTCCATTTTTTCCCAGTATCGTGCTTTAATTTTTTTTCTGTCAACACCAAGCCTCTGCTCTGGGATAGGAGACCATCTGTTAACAATTTTTTTAAGGGTAGACTAAGCACAAATGTCACTCTTTGGGAGTCACATGCTATTTATTTACAAAGATAAAAAAAATCAAGATCATGAATTCACATCAGCTTCTCATCTTACTTGGTGCAACAGTAGCTTTCTGCTTTAGTTTCCACTACCCTCCACCAAGGTATTGCGTCTATGGTTACATAAAAGGACTAAACAAGATGTAGGACAGATTAGAAACCTGATGAAGTTGCTGCTAGATGAGTTCAATGACTGGAGTGCTCAGGTGCATTGGGGAAGATTATGTTACTGGTGATTGCCCTACACAAAGGAGAGAAGCCCTACAGAAGAAAGGAGAATAAACCGAGTTTGACATGGCTGGACATGTGAGTATCAGCATAAGGAGAAGTGGCAGTGACGCAGGTGTGTAGGAAGGCCGGCTGTTCTTAATCGCCCGGGCCCTCATTAGGCACCAAAATCAGTGGTGCTGTTCTCTGGCAGGTCTCAGTTTACTGGATACAGCTGCTTGTTGAGAAACTGCCTATTACAGAGGTGCCCATATAGAAGGCATTTCGTTTGAGAAGCCCAAGTTTAATTGTAGGCACTGGGCATTTGGAAAGATGTGACCTTGAGCATTTTAGGAAATGTGGCCCAGAAAGAGACTTTAGGCTCGTAAGTTGTTTAATAGGAGAAACAGTAACTCCAGAAAATCTCCATCATTTGGATCTTGATATATGGCCTTCTTTTGAAAGAATGTCAAGAGGTCCCGTAGAGAGAATATTCTGAGTTGGAAGTGACCCACAAGGATCATCAAATCCAGACTTAAGTGAATGGCCTGTACAGGGATCAAACCCGTGACCTTGGCATTATTAGCATCATGCTCTAACTCACTGAGCTAATCTCAGGGTAAAATCACATCCACCTGGAAGAGGTGAGAGATTTTTGCCAGCTCCCCTGCTGTCAGCTTAATACCCATGTTTATAAATACTGCAAAATACAGCTGAATGCAGTAAAATTTGGAAAAGAAGCCTCCTGGGGGTGGATGTCTTAACGTACTGTTAGCAAAGTCTCTCTTGCCCTTTGCCATACAAAATTAGGCAAAGGCAAACATACTTTTACAAAAATACTATTTCCATAGAGTTTTAAGAAATCAAATACATAAATATATATCTAATTCCCAAAAGAGTCATCTGAAGTCTGCCAAGACAAAGAGTTAGTTATTTTAAAGACCTTAGATGTTTCTACCCATGATTAATGAACAAAATATTGGGGTTTTTTCTTACACAGCATATGGTAAACTGTTGTTTCTCAACTTCACAAATGAATGGTTATGAACCAAAAAAGTGCATTAATATTGGCATAGGTTTTATTTTTGTGAGTTCTGAAAGAATTAGGAAGAAATTAATTTAAATAGTGAGTGTGAGAAGAGGGCTTAAACAAATCTATATGAGTTCTCCCTCTTTTGTCTAGTTTCTCTTTTTTAATTTTCCCATTTCTCATGAAGGAGGAAACAGTTACTGTCAAGCTGTTCTGGGTGGATGAAGCCTTTGCCAACCCTGGGAAATGACTGTCCAACACTTACTGCATCATTTTTCACACTGCTCGTAGGGTGATGGCATCACTTCTCAAAGCACTCCAGACAAAGCCCAGGACACTGAGAAAGGTTGGATTACCAGATTCCCCACCATGTGCACAGGGGAGCACACATTTGCACTCACACCTTGGAGGGTCACTGTAGGATTTGGGAACACTGGTTGCTTTGCATGGAACTCCAGCAGCCCCTTTTTCATGTGTCTTCATTGCCTGCCTACCCCTGCCTGAGGTTACCCCTTAATTGAGCTGAAAGCCTTCCTAAAGATGCTTAAGTGCATTCTGAAGCAGCAGAAATTTTGTGCTAAAGCAAGTGAGCTGCATGTCCCCTGTGTTTGGGGACAGCCAGGCTGTTGATGCAGCAGCAGCAAGTACCTGACTGCCAGTAGGTTAAGGGCAGACCTGCTTGCCTCATGCAATCAAAATCTGATGGGTGGAGGTGGAATGAACAGACTCCATTACATGAGCAAATACACTCCCCTTTGATGGATAGATGTGCATTAAATTCCTTCAGCGGCAGCTTCACAATCTCCGAGTCCTAAAGGCAGGGCTTTAAGATGGAAAAAGTTACCAACTATGAATGCGAGAGAAGTCACTGCCAATGTGCCACACTGTACAAATTCATGTAAGGTGTTCTTTTCCCCAACTCCCAATACAAGAAATTCTCATGCCTAGTCTTTTCCTAGCTCACACTCAGCCTTGCAGAAAATGCTTTGGAAACAGATCTTTTCTAGAAGCCCCAGTGATGTTGAAGGCGATGCAGAGGTGAGAGCGCCTGAAAGCATCAACCCTTTCACTGCTCCAGACTGAAACACTGCTTTATTGGTTTCAAAACAGTTGCAGCTGAGACTGTGGGCATTGCTGAGAGTAAGGTGATAAGCACCAGGCTGTTATCTAGTTAACTCACTGACGCTAAAGACCCCAGTAGTAATGTGGGCTAGCATTTATTGATGGGGCACTGCCTTTCTGCTGCTTCCCCTTCCCTCACCGCTGCATCAGCCCTCATTGCTAAAATGCACAAAGGAATTATGGTAAAGAGGAATAGGAGACAATGTGGAGCAGCTGTAGCATTTCTCTGCCAGAGCAAATCTGAAGGGAGAAGAGCCTCGGCTTTTGATGTTCAATATCCTTAAGCACCTCCTAGTTTAAAACACATGAACTCTGTGCAGCTGCTCCTGCTTCTCCTGCTTGGACTGCTCACCTCAACCGAAACACAGAGCTGTAAAGGTTTTGCTTTTGTTTCTTGTCTTGAGTTTCTCCAGGGGTAGCAGGAAAGCACAGAACAAACGCTGTCAAAGGAGCAATTAGGGGTACCTTTGGTAGGGGAAGGATCCCCAGTAAGGGGGCTGGAGGAGCAGAAAGGTGGCACTAAACAAATGATAACAGCAGTGAAAACATGAGGATCCTGGAATCACTAAGATCCTAATACAAAATGAGTGACATTTATTGTGACAAGCAGGTAATGAAGTACCAACGGGCAACTGGATGGTATATGTGTCCCTTGTTCCTTCTGTTGATAAATAAAGGATAAATACTGAATGATGTTCCCATCCATACCTTTTCCTTGGGTTTTTTCATCTTAATTTCTTCATTAGTCTTCATTCCTGTTCTTTGATGTCAGCTATAGTTTTAACCAAAAGTGTTTGGGTACTTGTTATACTGCCCTGCAAATCTGTTTACTGTAGTTCCTTCTGAATATTAATAAGAGAATGTCAGATTTTTTTAATGAATCTTGCTCATGAATTTTATCCGGTGTTTGCTCTTTGCCAATATAAACAGATAAATGGAGGGTGGCAAGGCTCAAAATTTTATTCTGCATGTATTTATTTTTTTGCTAAGTCCCTCTGTGATTTTTAATAAGTTTGGTTTTCTTTCAAAAATATGTTCCAAGATGCAAAAAATTTAAGCAAAAACCTTCCTTGGCAAGTATCTCCACACTGGTTACTCAGATGAAGGTGTGAAAACAAACTAGAAATGGCCAGAAGGAAACAAAGTGTCTGCTTCCAAGAGCCTGTGGGGTAGTTTTCTGTGGAATGGAGAAAAAAAAAACTTGCTTGATCAGGTAGCACTTATGTTTCATGGCAGAAGGCTAAAACTGGAGAAGTTATTCTTCCCAGCACTGCTGCTGTAACTAAAATCACTGTGTTCTACTAGTGGGATCCTGCACTGGCACTGGAATTTCCAATGGGACAGTGGAGAGCAGTGCTGGAGGTGGCACTGAGGTTGTGAACACCAAAAGGGTCAAATGAGAGCAATGCAAAAGAAGAGAGCTCTGCCAGCCTGCTCATCAGGAGCTCATGGAATGATCACAGAGCTTCCTGGTGCTGGAGCACATCAGAGATCAACACATGCTCCTCCTGCCTTGCTCACCTGAGTCTTGCTGAGGAGCTCAATGATGATAGACAGTGCTTTGCCCACATTTACTGTTGGGTTTGCATTCATGATCAGGCCACGGCAACCTCAGTTTTCCAACCACAGGGAAACAGCATATGCAGATGGGAAGAGAATGTATCATTTGAGATAGCTGTTGCTTTGAGCTAACTCATTACATGGCTTGTATAGCAGTTAGCAGTATTACAGCCCAAAGGAATAACTGACCTTATGAAAGAAACTTGGCTTTTATACCAGAATGTGTTCACCAAGGCCTTGACTTTTGTAAATGCACATAACTTCTCCTATTCTGTAAGGGCATGGACACAGATGAATCAGAGCTGCATTTGGAAGTGTACGTACACTGGATCACAATTAACAACAGAATTTGCAGAGACTGAAGGTTTACCAAGCACTGATAGCAGCAGACAGAGGAGAAGGAAGTGCACAGTTCTGATGCTGTGAATTGTTGATAACAGGGAAAAATTTTGGCCTGAAAGCCCTGGGGACACATCCCCAAGCAAAGTTCCGTGCTCTGAGATAGACTGCAGTCTGCCCGTGACATCCCCCCACTTATTGCAAGGTAAGGGTCAACCCAAGGTTTGGTCAACAAGGACAGAGCAGCATCCCATCTTTGAGCTTGTGACAGGGTGGAGTTGCACAGTGACAGGCAGAGAAAGAACAGGTAGGATTGGCAGAAAATATCAGGAGAATTTAGCTTGCTGTGCTGTGAGGCTGATATGCAGTGACAGTGACTGCTGGCAGGTAGGACATGAAAGAAGGTGACATCCCTGAGGCACGCAGATGTGTAGACAGCCTGAGAGACAGGGGGTGTATCTGAGTCCACTTGTCCCACATCCAGATTTTCAGTCAACCATTACTCTGGGGAAAAGACCACAGTGGTGATGGGGAATGGAGAATCGCACTCATACCATAGACAAGTCATTAGGCATTGCCACAAGGGACTGACTCATGCTGGAATGCTGCTCTCTCACCACTGTCAGGTAGCACAGCTGGCTCAGAGTGATGCTGTTGTCCTGCAGTCCTTCAGTTCATTCTAGAAGTCATCAGGAACTTGTACAGCTGCTTGGCAAAGATTAAAATCCCACAATTACTACTCTCAGGAAAATTCTCAAATTATGTGTTAGAAATATTAAAGACAGCATTGCACCCATAAGTAGATTATTTCTTGGAAACAGGTCAATCTGTGTGTGTTAGAAACCAAGAAACAGCAGTTTCTGGAGACAAAAATCACAAAATGGAAGTTTCATCGCTTCTTTCTGAAAAGTTTTCTGCTTTCATTTTTACAGAGTTGGTGTCTGTAGCCAAGACTACAGTGTGATTCACCTTGCTATTATCGCTGGAAATAGATCAGGCAGGACTTTTCTTCAAACTAAGTATTTACACCTTTCAGGTGCTTTGTACTCTGTTAGCTATGAAGTACCCAATGGCCTAAATTTTCTATTTCTAGAGCAAGAGTTCCCTGAACAAAAGCCTTTTTCTCATTTTGCTTTTTCTCAGCAGTGGACTTCCCCTCAGATTTAAGCCTAAATGAAAATTAAGACGTCTTGCTGTCTTCGCAGACTGAGCTCAATCAAAAAAAAAAAAAAAACCCACCACAGTATTTTCTTTATATGATGGGTGTCAAGTTTGAAGGGCAAAAGCACTGTTACAAACATGTTGCCAGGACTTGCTTATTATAGCAAACCTTCAACAGAAAAAAAAAATTACATTTAAGGAAATAAGTTTAAGAAATAAGAATGTTTGCATTGCATTCATGCAGCAATTCAAGAGCTGCGTGCTCTTGGCTGCTGCAGCTTCCCAGCTCCTGCAAGGCTGTTGCTTAAGCAAGCAATATGTTTGCCTTACCCTGGGATTTCAGACTGAGGTAACAGCTGTGTGTGAGCAGCAGCAAGCTCCTGACAAAGAGACACATGATGGAATAGGTGTTCATTGCCTTTCTGTCCAGTCAGTCCTCCCTGTTTGAGGAGAAGGCTCTAACAACATCACTGTCCCATCTGCACACAACACGCTGTGCTGCAGGGAGAGCCAGTTGGTGCAGTGTCAGTGGGTACTCATGCTGAATTGACACCTGTTGTCTGTCAAACAGCTCTGTCTTCAGTCTCATCTTAAAAATGCTGCACCCAGACCTGAGTAGAACTATCTCTAAATATTTCCTTTAAGGAGCATGGTCTGTGACATTTCCTACAACAATCAGTGAACAGGGATCCTTTCCATAGCAACTGTGCAGCAGTGATGCTTTAGTTCCTGATCTTATGTAGTTGTTGGCTGAAGGGGTATCAACCCTTCAAGCCATAAACACATTACATTCTTTTACCAAACAATATTGCCTTAAGAATTAGGACCTTAATATCTTAATATGTTGTTATATCTAGCAAGTCATTCGTAATATATCTAAAACCATTGTAGGAAGAAATTGTAGAAATACAATTAAACATGATCATTAAATACTTAATTTGCCTTTTTTTTTTATACTTACAACATCCATTTCTCAGTATTATCAATATTTTACATTGCCATTGTGATTTCTGTTCACTACTTATTTGCTGTATTTTTAACATTCAGTCATACATTAGAAATTTGAAATATCTACAGATGTGATAAAGTATGGAAAAAGTGCCTAAAAATCATCATCAATTGTATTTCATTCTGTGCTTTTATTGCTGTTACTGTTAGCTGACATTCTTTTAGCTCACTGCACTCTGCCCATAATCTAATCTATCCTGAAGAGTCAGGCAGCAGTCTATGAAGTGATTATAAGGCTCTTCAAGTGTCTGTAAGGATTTTCTGTACTTGGACTGCAAAAGCGTTTTGATCTGTTGTTGATAGAATGAGCACAATAAATCCTGTTTTGATGGTTCCTAGAACACGTCGTATTAATAAGGAACAATCTAGAGGGCAAAGAATACGATACCAATTCATCACAAGTGGACTCAGAAATAACGCTACTGGTTTTGACCGTGTCACCTGACATCACAGCGGCTGTGGATTTCAACCCTCTGTGGCAAATCATATGTGGTTAGCTCTCCTTTTCTGCCTGGAGAACACACATTTTTCTTGTTGTGATGTTCTGCAAGGCAGTGCATTCTGCTCTTCTGTATTTTTTATTATTTGGTAAAAATATGCTGCACCTACAACCCTGTGCAGCTATAAAGCATTCATTTTTGGACTTAAACACAATCTCATTGGCCACCTCTTGAAGGACACTGGCTGCATCTTACCTCACTATTTTATATTTCAGAAGACTCTGGACTGGAAATGTACAAGTCGAGTTTTCCATTTTCAAGTGTTTGAGTCATTAAAAAGCAGGAGGGAATTATATGGCTAATGCCAGCTCACTCCTACTGCAGCTGGCTTGCACCTTTGTCAGGAATTTTCCCTCCCTGCTCTAATGGCCTGGAAACTGTGCCGCCCTTGGGGCTGCAGAAGAGCTGCCAACCAGGGCTGTGGGCAGCTGCCACCTACTCTGGGGATTATACTGGGGTTTTCTGTGTTAAACCGGTGCCACTCTAAACTAAGCCTGGCCGCTTCACTTGTCCAGTTGTTTTTCCATCCCACTGGCAGGCCCTGATCGAGTTGTTTTCCCTGACATAAAGCCCTCTGGCTGCCCTAATGCAATCCGTCCGCTCAGCTAATTCCCAGGTTGTTTATGATGGGCTCCGTCCAACACCCGCAGAAGGCCACGCAACCTTCAGCTGCCTCAGCAGCTGTTGGACTGGGCCTGTAGAACAGGGACTTTTGTGCTGTTTTCAGGACATTAATAGCTTGGATTACTTAAAAACTGTGCATATGTTTTGATCAGGGTAAGAGGAAAGACAGTAGAAAAAATTACCTTGGCATCTTCCACTTTTCAAGTGTTTTGGATACACTTTGGAGGCAAAGATATTGTTTGGATCAAGTTAGTCACCCAGGTCATTTCCTTACCTGAAATGGTCAGAAGATGAAGAAGCTCCCATCAGGCAGGACTCTTCACTCCTTCCAGCCTCCTCTCTGGGAACAGGGGGGCTTATTTTCCAGGAACCATGTAGGCAAGTTTAGACAGGACATCTGGCTCCCAGACTAGACATCTAGTTACCAGACAGCCATCAGTGGGTCCTGTGGAGACACAGATGGATCTAGGATGGATCCCACAGTTTTTCCCTTGAGAAATAAAGCTTTTTAAACATTCTGGTCCAAGAACACAGGAAATTAAGGAGTCAGCCTTCTAGCTGCTTTGGGGAGTTCAGATTGCTTTGGGAGAAGGGGAACTCCTCACCACAGGAGAAAATTATCATCAACCTGGGGGAGCCTCAATTTCTTCTTCCCAGTACCAAACAGAAAATACAGTAGATTAACTTAAAATGCTGGTATGTTTCTCAGTAGCTGCTTCTGATATGTATCAATACTGTATTCTTCATTTTTTAAAAGTGAGACCTTAGTTTAGAAAGGCTATTTTATTGAATGCTCATCAGCCACTCCAGTCATCATTCATAAATTCATATCTGGCCCAGAGACTCCATTCTGACAACAGTGTGAAAGTCCTGTTTAAATTTACAATTCCACTTAAGCTATCCATACATCAGATCTTAGTTGTGACTGTCATTTGCATCACAAATTCTTCTGTCAGGAGAGAATGGCTTCCTATAAATCAGGTATAATGGTAAGCTTCCAGTAAAACTGATGTTGCCTTTTGGAACCAACACTTTCAGACTCCAAAACTTAAATCCCAAAAGCATTAATAAATCTTCTATACAATGCAATATGTAGCAGCTTGCCTTAGATGAGATATAATTAAGATGATTTAACAGAGGCTGTATCCAATAAATACTTCTTAATGGTTAATTTAAGGGAAATGAATTTCCAGTTTTGTTGTCTGGGTACCTTTTTTTTTCCCCTCCTTTTTTTTTCCCCNCAAAGAGGTATGACCACCTGGGTTATTGTTACTTAGTAGAAGATTTAGTTTTTGCTACAGGGAAAATTAAAAAACACAGTAACAGTTTGAGTAGGGGAATCCACTGTTGATAAAATCTCTTCAGGTTTTATCTTCATTTTGAAGTAAAATTGGAATTGGTCCATGCCAAACAACAGAGGCAATTTCTGGGTTGCTCTGTTTGATTCTGGTTATAAAGACATGTCTAGAAGGGCTTTGGAGCTCCTGGTTTCAGCATACACTGGGGTTGCATCCTGATCCCATTTTAGAGTAAGGCAAGGGAATATAGCCCTTTTACCTGCCTGGTTTCCACCAGAGGCACAAAAATTGTATCTCATTAGGCCAGGTCCTTGAGAAAATTGGGTGACTGGGATGGAGGGTGTGGTGCAACACCCAGCTGCTGGTCAGCTGTACCTTGCTTACCCTGTGCTTTCAAGGTCAAAGTAGGATGGCAAAAATTCAGTGTAATTGGAGTTCTCCAGGCTGTCAAGACAATGTAATCAACATGTAGATTAGGCTTGTTAATTTTTTCAGAGTATACTTATAGCAGTGGATGTTGTCCAAAGTTTCAATTGATTCCCAAGGGTGAACTGTCATCAGAAAACTTAGAATACTGTTCTTCTACAGCCTCCAAGCTAGTCAGTATTAATAATAATTCATATGCATTTGGTTTTGCTCTGCAGGTAATATTTTAACTCCAATATGGGAAAGCAAAACAGCAAACTACGCCCTGAAGTCATGCAAGATTTGCTAGAAAGTACAGACTTTACAGAACATGAGATCCAGGAGTGGTACAAAGGCTTCTTGAGAGACTGTCCAAGTGGACATTTATCTATGGAGGAGTTTAAAAAAATATATGGAAACTTTTTCCCTTATGGGGACGCTTCTAAGTTTGCGGAACATGTATTCCGCACTTTTGACGCCAACGGAGACGGAACAATAGATTTCAGAGAATTCATCATCGCCTTGAGTGTAACGTCGAGAGGTAAACTGGAGCAAAAGCTGAAGTGGGCATTCAGTATGTACGACCTCGATGGCAACGGCTACATCAGTAAGTCCGAGATGCTGGAAATCGTGCAGGTATGTGCTGCCCAGAGGCACCCCTTGGCCTCCCTCCTTCCGAGCAAATTGGGAAGCAAGCTTGCCATGAGACACTGAATGAAAAACTGGTTTATGATTTGTATAACCGCTTGGATATAAAATGCTATTTCATTAGTCAAAGATCATGTCACAATTGAAACTACAGCATTTGATATCCACTGCAAGTTTTTCCTGAGCAACAAGCTGCATGGGCATTTCTCCCTTGGGAGCTCTGCTGGGCTGGAGCACAGCAACTAACCTGCTGATAAATGTGATTCTGTCCTCTGGGAAATCACTGACAATTAATTATGATTAATTACAGTTGAACCAAGTAGATACATTAGAACAACCAGGCAGTGCACTTTTAAGGAAGGCAGGCTCCCTCCACAATAACAAACAGATCTACTTTGATATTTTAATGATGTTTACTTCATGTTATTGTGAAGGACCAGCTCACATATTTTAAAGGTGTCTGTCTGTTAATTCCATTGAGGTCTGTGTACTTAGAATCGTACTAGTTGCCTTCGTATTAAGTTGCCAGTATAGATAAATCTTATCTAGGTAGATGACAATTCCACACACAGCCCCTTTGGTTGTGTTTTCTTGTGCTGTTAGGAGTCCAGCCTCACTTTGGCTTTCTCTAACATGTTTTTGCCCTTGAGGCACATCACTCTACTGAAACTTTTTAAACATTTTTGATACAATAGTGTATTTACACAGCTTGAATCTGTATAATGCAGCACTGTTTAAAAAAAGAAAAGAATCCTGTTATCAAGATCCTTTCCTTTCCCTGGAAATTTTGAAGTGCTAACCATGTACTGTATTGCTCAGACGTATGTTTGTGCAGGCAAACAAGGCAAAAGGATGTGCACAAATTACAGGTTGTGATGGCAAGCTGCATGTAGGGAGTCAGCCCGGCATGTGGTGCCCCTGTGTGTCTACCAGGGCTTTTCTCATGTCCTCCAAACAGTGGCCAATGCCAGCACTTGTGCTGCTTCAGCAAGACCAGATACAAAGCTCAGCTGCAAATCTAGGGTTGCTGTGTCATATTTCACTCAGTCTGTTTTGTGTTCCTGTGTCTGAGTTGAGGAGCAAGACTGCTTTCAGACCCAGAGACCTCCCTGTCTCTGTGCCATGACAAACCCCATGGAATATTTGCATTAGAAGATACTCTGTTCCTTACAAATCTTCTTCTCCCCCAAGCAGGATAAACAGCCTGTCAATTATTGTTTTTCTAGCTGTATTTCTGCTCATGAGAAAACAAAAAAGAATCCCAAAAGAACTAACATAGTACATAGCAAACACAAGGAGCCAAGCCTGAGTGGCTGCCCGCTCCTCGGGAGGAGGAGACACCCTGGGGGCTGCAGGACCCCTTGCTGCTGTCAAGGAGCCCAGGAAGGCACCAAGTGGAGAGGCAGCACAAACCCCCCAGGCCAGGAGATTTACAGACAAGGAGAACAAGGCCTCAAATTTGTTCATGTCTAATTTAATGAAAACATCAGTGGCTGGGTTTTCTGTAGTGAGCCAAACAAGGATGGGCAAAGTCAGCAGCTTTTTCCAGTTATCCCAGATCTGCTTGCCAGCATGTTCAGAGCCTGAAATGTTCTGCCTCCTTTTCATATTCTTGTTGGTACCAAATCATAGCATTGTCCTTTACGGCCATAACGCCATCACTGAACAAAATTGCAGCTTAGGGATCAGTGTAGAGCAACATTCTCTCAGTGTGTGTATCCAACTGTGTGCACTTAGGTTGCACACAGCCCTGAGCCTGGCACTCCAGCCCTTCCACTGCCCTTCTTGGGAGGTTTGGCTCTCTGCTTCTTTCAAATTGAACCTGAAACTCAGCTGCTTGATGCTTTTTCTCATATAATCTCATCTCATTTTGGGGGACTCAATTTTGAGGGACTGCACAAAAAGCAATTAGGGAAGTGAACAGCCCAATAATCCTGAGCAACAGTTATTTCTGTACCATGGACTATCAGCAGTTTTCCAATGAGGAAAGCAGCCCTATCTGTGATGGAGCTTCCCATGAGGCAGTGTGCTTGTGGATCTTACCCTGTTCTCCCAGGTTTTTTTGGATGCAGTGATTTCCCTATATTGCACTGGTCACTCACAGCTCCTCCCGCTGGGGTGGGATTTGTTGTGTAGTCTCTGGAACTATGTTCAGCTGATATCTGAAACTGAAGATGAGCATATTTTCTTGCTTTGTGGAGAGGTTCCTTTGATGTAGAATGATTAGATACAAAAAGCCAGCAAACAAGTATCACTTTCATTTATGAAAGATGATTATTTTTTAATATGGGATGACAGGATTCTGTATCACATGTCTTCCTGGGGGCCCTCAGCCATCACAATTTCTCATCGTGAAAACCAGAAGTCTGTTATATCTCTGATATGTGTCTCAAGGGTACCTATTACAAGTCCCTTATCCAGCATAACTTTGCATATTGATAGAGCAGGCTTATGTTTTCATTGGATTTTTGCATAAGACAATACATCAAAATGAATGCTAAAAGAAACACCATCAGTCTAGAAGTCTTAGTTTCATTGAAAAACACTGTCCCTGTTACTGTGGGATTACTGTATCTTAAATAACATAGGGGCAAGGAACACTTTTCTCTTTTGGTCTGCTTTTTCTTTGTGCTTTGAAAGCCCTCTCTCAGTGATTTTCGCTGTTATGCTGATGGTTCTTTGCATTTCCCTTCCAATGCTCCAGCCTAATGTGATGCCACTGCAGGCAATGCAGGCATTGCCTTCTTGCTCAGCATTGCAATAAGGAGCTCAAGGTAACAGTAGTAGCAGCCCCACTGAAACAGCAGGACTACAGGCTAAGATGTCCCAGAGGACCCCCAGTGAGTGGCCAGTTGTCAAGGAGGTGAATATGCATGGTCCATAACAGCTTCTTGAAGCCCATTTTCTTTGCAAAGTGTTGTGCTAGATGGCAAAGCGCCTGCATTCCTTTAAGCTCCATATGCCATAGTGCTGTTAACCACGTAGGCACAGCCCAGCACAGACTCACCACACCTGCCCATGAGCACCCCCTAGACCAGCCTCCAAAAAGCCCTGCCTAGAGATCCACGTGGAGCCAACTGCACAGTTTGGAGGTTCATGTAACTTGAAGGACTTTAGTGGTGGGCTGAGGGTTGTAGAGCCTAAAGAAATAAGGCTCATGGGATACTGTTACGCTTATCAGGCAGAGCACATCTGCAAAGTACTGTGGGAAGATGCTTCATAGCCTGCCCTCCTGACAGACCTTGCCCACAGTTCCTCTCAGATTCATGTCTCAGGCTTTTCATGTCTCCCATATGTTTACCTATAATCTAAATAGTCCAGTCTACTCAAAAATAGCTTCAAACCAGCTAGGAGATTTGTGTTTGTTCCCCTTGCTGAAACGGGACATATTTGGCTACAGTCTCTTAAAATGAGAGTTCAAATAAGAGATGGAAACCTTGTTTCTAAGGATACATTTTTTCACCGTATGGAGTCATAAGGCATCTTAAGAATATTGAGCAGAGAGACTAGAATAACACTTTGAGTTTAATAAAAACAGAGCACACACATTTCACTTGCTGGGCTAGCTTATTTGCAAGCCAGGAAGAAACAGAAGCTGGTATGGGAGGAAACAGAGGCTGATATGGCTCTGTAAAGATAGTGTCAAAAATCCCCATGAGACTGAGAGGAAAGCGATTTTTTTCAGGCCGATTATTCACCTCATGAGACTTTTAGCTGTCAAAATATATTTCAACAGAGTAAAAAGGATCGACTGAAAATCTGTACTGCCCTTGCTGCCATCACTATAAGGAGCTTTTTGACAGCTTGCCAAGTATACCAGGAAAATGCAGCCCTCACCAAGGTTTCTGGCCTGAGTGCAGCAATGGCACCCAGCAACTGGGAGCAAAACCTGTGTGAATAGGCAAAGGGATGAGATTTGCAGTAAATCACCCATTGCTGCTCATCCACATGCAGCTGGAAAATCAAAGGGGAGAGTTCAGCAGGGCAGCAGGTGAAGCTGGAGCTCCAGTGATGTACACAGGGCTCTGGAGGCACAATTTCTTGGGGGCATTCTGGGGTGCCAGGGAGCTGTAAGGAGCTGAAAGCTGCCCTGACTCAGGAGGCTCCTGATACATGGCAACCTCCAAACTGTCCTGCCAAGTGCCACTGAGGGTTTTCAGCATAGGTGCTGGGAGGCCTCCGTGTGGAGTGGAGTCTGTGCAGCCCTTCAGTGCCAGGTCCCAGCCCAGGGTTAGTACAGCCTAACTCTATGTAATTATAGCATGAAACCAAATTCTTTTCAGAACTTGCTCTTTCAAATGTACAATAAAGAGCTCTGTGTAGCTGCATTGTATTAATATGGGGCAAGTCTCAAGATTCTAAATCAGCTTTAACTGACTTTTATTTTGGGAAAACTTCCCACTAAACTTCTGAGTAAGGACATAAGAATTTGTCCAGAGTAACCATTTTCAGCATGAAAGGAACGCTTACTATGTTATTCCCATCTGGCTTTCCTAGAATATCTCATCTGTTATTCCCTTCACACGCCTCTGTGAAAAGGCCCCTGTAGGATGAAGTCATCCTGAAGTGGTTTTTTTTGTCCTAAAAATCTGCATATTCTTACTATGGTTACTTTGATCAGGGTAAACACCCCTGCACTCCCAGGCTGGTGCATTCCTCCCACACTTTCAATACAGATTCTCTGCTTTGCCATCCTCTCACACAAAGTGAGGGAATGACCCCTCCACCTCTCTTCCTACCCCAGACAAAAGCCAGACAGCTTCAGATGTTTAAACACTGGCAGATTTATAAGCCTCATCTCTGCTCTGACCCTTGTGGGCCTTGCATGCTGATGAGGATGAGGAAGGTGTAAATTCCTAATGTCCACCCTCTCCCTTTTTATTTCCCCTGTTGCCTCCTTCGCCCCAGCTCCCTCATGCCTATGTTTATGTGCTTGCACCTTCATCATTTCTTCTGTTCTCCTGGTATCAGAGGATCCCGGTTGTGTGGGCAGCATCCCTGACTGCCCTGCCCAGTACTCTGGAACTCTAATTCTCTTGGGAGCCTTTGGGCATTCCTGCCATGCAAATAATGATGGTGATGATGATTAAAAGGGTGCTGACTGCTTTTCCATTCAGCCAGCAGCTGTTCATGCTGAAATGTTCACCTGTATTCCCCTGCTCAGGTCTCTGCCTTACTGACTTACCAGAGGGCAGACCTGCAAATCCACAGTCACAGTCTTGGTGGCATAACTAGGGGAAGCAGATGTTTGATTATGCTGAGCATAAGTGAGGGATAATTAATTAAAAAGACAAATGCTTTTCCTAGGATGTAAGTCCTGAAGTTATTTAAAGGCCAGGAGATGTGAAAGGTGAGCTCCTGGCAGAGGAGAAGCCAGCAAGATGGCTGAGGAAGTGAGTGTCACCTAGTCTGAGTGTAAAATGTCTGTGCTGCTCAGCAGCATCCTCCATCTCTGCTATTACATTCCTGGAGCCAGTCCTTGGGGATCCTGGGCCAGATGACGTGAGCTGCTGTGCAGTAGGGGAAAAGGGGAGAGGGGTGACCCTGTGAGCAACCTGGGACTTGTGTCAAGGACCCCACTCCGAGAGCAGGAGGAAGGGGACAACAAATAACTAATCACATCTGCACTAAGATATTAACTGCTTTGGGGGGAAACAAGAATTTGAATATGTGGTAGAAAGTGGTCCACATCTACAGGGCTGCAGGGCAAAGTGATGCCTGGTGCAGTGCCCGACAGCCAACAAGCTTCAATGGGAAACAGAAGGAGCTGGTTAAACCAGGGCCTGCCTTGGACAGGGATGTGCTGCCTCTCCAAATGGCTGAGAACCTTCCAAGGCAACCACCCTGAAGCTGTTTGGGTGTTGCTGTTCTCCCAACTGCAGCACTGCAAAGATACCTAACACAAAACCCACTTGTTTATTGGTGCTGCATTCTCATGTTTGCAGGCAAGATTTGGATAAGCAGTTCAGAGACAGATCTTCATCCTTGTTTTAAAATTAACATTACCTCTCTTTCAGGGGAGTTAGAACAAAATGTGATTAATTGATTTGTCTGTGCAGAGAATAGCTGTGGGTGGTACTGGTGCTCCCTGGGACCAGAACATCTGCTCTCTGTGGAACGAATTGTGAATGGGATTTTGAGTTGTGTACGCACACCAACCCTCAAGGAAAAGGCTGGGTCCTTGGTAATCCAGTCTTTGTGAGACAAAGCAAACGTGGTGAGCAAGTCACTGCCCTCCCTGCCACAGGACAGGATGCTGACCAGGGAGGGAGAGAAAGGAGATGGGGGAAAAGCAAGGCAGAGTGAGAACACAGGTGTAATGAGGATGGAACCTGGGAGGACAAAGCAGGGAGACAAACCACAGCATGGAACATTCCCCCAGGCTCTGGGAGCTGCCAATGCCTAACATGCTGCACAAATGATAAATTCATGCAAAGACTGTTTTAATAAGGAAAAATGTAAACTCAATCCAAATCCAGATGGTGTTCAACTGTGACTAAATGAAGAAACACAGCATTTCATGAATGAGTGTCCCCCTGAAGAGGGAAGCTGAGTGTGTTAGTGCCACCCAACACCCTTCACCATCCCAGAGCAGGTCCCAGCTGGTGTTCCCAGGGTATTTTCTGTCTGTATCTGTCACCAGGAGGTAATCATACCCTTGCATTAAGATAATGTGTTTCTTACCAGCTCTTTGCTCCTGTCTATCACACAGGCAATCTATAAGATGGTTTCGTCTGTAATGAAGATGCCAGAAGATGAGTCAACACCAGAGAAGAGGACAGAGAAGATCTTCCGCCAGATGGACACCAACCGTGATGGTAGGCACCCTTCAGATGGGGTGGTTGGGGTGTTCTGCCCACACAGGATGACCCTGCAAAGCCACGACCATACAAGGCCAGCAGGGCGCAGTCAGGCAGGACTTTGCCTTGCAAGTTTGTTTTCCCAGGGATTTTCCTTGGGCTCCTCCAGGTTCTGTGTCTGTCCAGAGGCTTGGCAGATGTGCTGCAACACACCTCATGCACTAAGATAATGTGTTTCTTTTCCAGGAAAGCTCTCTCTGGAAGAGTTCATTCGAGGCGCCAAGAGTGATCCATCCATAGTCCGTCTCCTGCAGTGTGATCCCAGCAGCGCTGGCCAGTTCTGAACCTGTTCTTTGGATGAATTATGTATCTGCTTTTTTTTTCCTTGCCAAACAACATTCATGGTAGTGTTGCCTCTGTATGGCCAATTATGCCTTCATTTGTGGCATCTTATAGCTTCTTTTGTTGTGGATTAATTATAAGAATGCTGAATTGCTCTTAACAATTTGTCCAGAGCATGGGCAGTACTGTTTTAAACAGATATTGTGGTGTTATCATTGTTTTAAAATTTTCATTTGGGTTTGTTTTGGGGTTTTTTTTGTTTGTTTGTTTTAATGTGTCTGTTTTGGAAAGTTGAGGAGGAGTAAACCAACAACAAAACCTTTGGCAGCAAGGCACACTGACAGATTTTAGATTGCTGCTTTAGTTGTTAAGTATTCACCTGCAGGACCTGAAAGTGTCGTAGAGGCTGAATCAAAGGGGTTGTGACAGAGCGGGTAGTATTCACCTGGAACCTCCTCTCCTGTCCAGGTGGCACCAGTTAAGGTCAAAGACAGGATTGGGGGAAAGTATGAAAGTGCAGAATGTGTGGGGTATATCCTCCACTCCTATGCCTCGTCGTTTCGATGCTGTGAACATTTTCCAGGTTGTGAAGGAGAAGGGACAAAACAAAGGTTGACATTTTTTCACTAGGTTTACAGTGGTTGAATTCACATGGCTTTATCTGAAAATCCAGCAATTTGCAATCCTGATCTCCAAATCCACAACTGACAATACCTCTTGCCATTTGGAATCAGTAAAGGTAGACACAGATATGAAAAACCGGGTCTTGACAATGAATTTAAAGGAGATACATGTTGAATGTGAAATTTTCAGGTTAGTAATAAAGCAGTTGCTACTAAGGAGAGTGGGCATTCACGTGAGGAACTCACGAACACCTGCAGGCATCTCCAGCTGAGGCACATCTGCTATTCTGAATGCTCTTGTGTAGAAGGAAGTTTTTGGGGGTGTTTTGTCTCTCTCCACATAGCTAACAGAGTTCCTGGGCCTGCTCTTAGGGGAAGGCTGTCATCAAAACTTGTTTTAAACATGAAATTGTAGCATTTATATTTCATTTATTTTAGTAAAGTTCAAAAAAATCTGTACTGAAATGAGGAAATGGTACGCTTTATGATATATTTATATATATAAAAATTAAAACAAAAAAAGATCAGCTCTTGAGAGAAATATTGAATGTTTATCTTTTCACCTAGATGCAGGAGTTCTGAAATTTGCTGCTGCAAAACTTTATCCTTTGGTCAAAGTTGCCGTATGCAAAGCTAGTACACACATGTGGAATTTCTTAGAGACTTCAAGCACTGTTGCAATGGAAAAGCTTTAGCAACAGGAGGCATTATGCTGACTAAATTGGCATTAATCAGTCATTAGCTAAAGTCTGCTCTGTGATCCTGTTGGAGAGGTACCCATGCAGGCAGCACACAATGTTGGGAATTCATGAGCTTGTTAGAGTAACCTTTGTCTGACAGGCAAGGTTGGCATTTTGTCAAGTGACCTTGTAGATGCTAATCCCCAGTAGCCTTAATTTAAAATAAACTAAGTAAAATAAGTCTACTTAGCAGATGATGGTTAGCTAAGTACTAATTAGAAGTCATGAATAAGTAGTTGAGTATGAATAATTTTCTGTGGAACACTAGCTAGCATGTACAATAACTGACAGAAACAATCCTAGACTTGATTTTTCCATACCATTTGCTTTGCCAGGTGTGAAGTGCAAAGCACATTAAAAGACAATAAAAGTAAATTGAAAATAACATTGTTAATTGGTTGTACTAAAATTATTATGAGTGGCTAATTTCACTCAATAAATGTCTTCAAGCACACATCTTTGTCTCAATCACAGAAATTCAGTTGATGATATATTCCCCTTACATTAATCAAAATACTGAGCAGAGATGAGTGTGGGAAAATGAGAAAGCAAAAGAGGCCCAAACACAGTCACAAACAGATTTCAATACCCAGTGCTTTCAGCTATTATGAGCATCACTAAGAAGTTTGCACCGATTCTTACGGCTGATGGAAATGTTCCCTATCTTTCCCCAAATCTTCATTAGCAGTGCTGTGCACAAATCTAACCCCTCAAAGGAGAGCCTATGCCTACTTTCTTCAAGGTAATTTTCTGCTTTATCTGGAGAGGCACTCTCTCCTAAATCCATCACCTCATGGATATTGAAAGTCATGTTCCCTCTTGAGTGCTTTGAGGGTTGTTTTTCAGCAGGAGAAGCCTGGCCAGACTGCTGGGGATTGCTGTAGGAAGGTCAGTGGGCATGCACTGATCAACACCCCCCTCTTCCAGACGGGAATGATGAGTCCTGCCGCCCCAGCCGCTCCTGGGGCGCTCCATCACCACCCCAGCACAGGCAGCAGGACAAGGTGACACCAGAGGACCCCTGCTGAACTTCTAACCTCCTGGCCCAGTGCAGGCACCCACATCCAAAGCAGCCCAGACCTATGGAAGCTGGCATTTACTGAAGGTGAACCTGGCTACCTTCTATGGTTTCGTCTTCTTCTTAATGCTGTGAAAGCAATTGCATGTGTTTGAAACTTTAAAAACATTGCTTTTTATTTAAGTGACTGCATTCCACCTCTTCTTTGTTTTACAAGATATTTTTGGCCCAGAACTTAATCTCTCTGTTTGTTTTTGCACAGGTTTTGGAGCTCTGGGGCCAGGCTCATTTCATGTTGCTACCATACAACATGTGTTTGAAAACACAACCTCTGCTATGACCCCAGGCCAGTGGAGATGTAATTCTCCCACAGTTCACAAAATTTTGAATAATAAGAATTAGTCTACAGCTGCAGAGGACATAGCTGGAGATAAGAGTATTGTATAAATATTTACAGAGTGAACTAAGGTTATTCTTTTACCTGACTACCACTGATTGGTATCATTTTAAATTATTAACTATCCCTTTCTTTCTCCTCCCCTGCACATACTTAAGACTGATCCATAGCTGGAATTGTGATAGGAGCATCTGCAGACCTCAGATCAGCAGGACAGCAGTGGTATGCTGCGCCTCAGATTGGAATTTTCTGCTTTGCTGTCATTTGCATTTGCAATCATAGCTGCCTTCAAAGAGCTTTTGAAGGCAAAGTGGCATATCCTGCATAAAATAGCACAGCAAGTCAGGGACTTTCAAGTGATCCTTCAGCAATACCTTCATATAGGAAGGATGGCAGACAACATGTACTATTTCATATCACCTCTCAATTTTGTGGGTGTGTTCTCCACTTTTAGTTGCATGTGCAAGAAGCAACCTTCACTCACATGTTGTCTAAAGGAATTAATGAGTACATCCCACATGTAGACTGAATCCGTGGAAAATGCCAGTCCCATTTATCCAGCATTTCCAGTCAGCTTGCCAAACTCTGTGCCAGAAGATATGAAGTAAGGGCTATGGCTTGTGAATTTTGCAGCAGACTGTCTCTGTTTTAGGATGCTTTGGGAAGGGAAAAGGAAACACAGCCCTTGTAAAACAAACATGCATGTGGTTTTGTGAGCACTTACAGTTTGAGAAGAACTGAAAAAATACTTTTGTTTCAACATTATTTGAAGTCCTATCAGTCCACAACAGTGGATGTTCCTATCCAGAGATATGCTGTTCCTCTTGCTGTTCTTAAGAGCTTGTAGGATTTTTATTTTATTGTTGGGGCATTTTGTCCTTTGTTGTTCTGTGTTATAAGGCATGACTTTCACATTTTATACTGTTTTAAACAGTAAGCCAGAAGTGTGTAAATTCTGTAGCTGGATGAGGTCTGTGTGCACAAGTACTGCACACCAGCACAAGAAGTGGTCACACGGGGTTTGAACACTGGCCCCAGGGGCTGAGCCCCAGGACTTTGCGGCACGTGCTCTCTTTGCTGATGGCAAAAGCGCGGTAATGCGGCTTAGCTTAATTTTCTTTCACTTCGGACCAGGTTAAGTCGAATTACCTTTCAGTTGCTGTGGGCAGAACCTCATCTCAGCTGACTCATGGAAACTTGGTGAACTGTGGTAACTTGATGTTGAGCCCTAATCTGCAGACTAAGCCGAGATGAGAACATGGCCTTGGCCATACGTCTCAGTACATGTGAACCGGAGAACACGGTGACAACTGGCAGATCCCTGGGGACACGTGACAGCGAGGAGGGAATCTCCTGCCTCTGAACAAATGCCCTGAGCTGAGCTGCCTCCTTCTTTTAAAATTCCCTTTTTTTTGCTTAGCACCACTGGTGAAGATGCAACATGATAGCAATACAGCACATCAGGATCAAGGAGGCATCCTTCAAAGGGGTTTTCTTTTGAAGCTTAATGTACAAGTGCCAAGTGAAATGATCAGAGGGGAGAGCTGGACAAGTCTTCCTGAACACCCACTACACCAGCATCTCCTTTTGTCTTTCTCATGGTGCTCCCTGTTTCCTTGCAAGGCAGTGTTTGGGCTCAGGAGTTAGATGTCAGGTACCTGGTGCAAGGCTGGTGAATATTTAACCTGCCCTTCACACATGCATTCAGATGCATTCTTTGCTCTCTGTCTTATGGAGCAGGATCTCACAAAGGAGTCTTAAAGTGGGGGAAGTTGGTTTCCTTGTTATCCCAGGCAGAACTTCTGCTTAGAATTGCAGAGAAACGGCAAGTGTCAGACAGCTGAGCAGTGCTCAGAGCTGCATGCAGAGTTTCCCATTGACTGTGCAGTAGGCAGATAAAGTACAAAGCAGCAATGCATCAGACTCGTGGTGTGATGTGCTCTGAGATAGGGCTAGACCAGAAATGGCACCTTCTATCTGAGCAGCTCTGTTGCTGTCTATCCCATCAGAGGCACTGACAAAGCACTCTCTAAAATACCTCCAGCATGAACATGCAGCCGCAGGAGTAGAATAACTCTGGTCTTCCTTACATACAAGCAGCAGAGCTAGCTGTTCATCATGCCCTGGCAGGAGCTGAACAAACAGCTCCCAGGAGGAACATAGGGCTTTCCCTAAATGTAACTGAGGGTGAAACATTGCCTCCAGGAGCTTCCTTCCTGGTCATGATAGAAAAGAATGGAAAGCTCCGGTTGACTCTCAAAGACCAGGTGTCATTTTGCAGGCTGGGGAAGGTGGGAAGAACAGCTATATTTTAAGCACATGGCAGGGAAAGTAGCAGGGATTGTAAATTGTCATGGAAAGCAGTGACACTAGAAACTAGGACCAGCACTGAGGGGCTGCAGATGCCTCTGGCCTTCAGAGAAGTAGAACAGATCAGTTGGATGCAAAGTCAATCTCCTTGCCCCTTGCAGAAAAAAACCTGTCTACTATGGGAATCTGAGTCAGCAGGACCCCTTATTCCAGCCTGGATCTTGCTGCTGTTTCTTCCAAATCCATACTAAGAAGTAGTTTCAGGGCTGAGGATTTTCACAGGAGAAGGTATAAAAGCTTTTCAGATATACTGTCCATATCTTAACAAGTAACAGATGGAAAGGCCAGATACAAAGATACAAGGGACATCTTGCAATGTACAGGTTTGATTTCCTCATTGGTCCCACAGGTCATGTGATTTTAATGTATAGTTATGATTAAGCTATCACATGTAAAATGCTGATTAATGCACAATAAGAAAGGTTAAAAAAAAAAAGAAGAAAAGCTTGGATTGTAGCGAACAATGTAAAAAGACTAGCCCTAGGTCTGAATTGGCATGGTAAAATCCTCTTGGCAGTAGTCAGCACAGAACAGCTCCTCTGAGCCAGCCCAGTTCATGGGCCATCCTGGGCTGTTTCATCCACATGTAACCAGTGCTGAAGATGGGTACTCAGGGTCCTATCACAGAGATGGTCATCTGAGCTTATTAGGCCTGNCGCTGTTTCATCCACATGTAACCGGTGCTGAAGGTGGGTACTCAGGGTCATCTGAGCTTATTAGGCCTGCCAAGGTCTTCCTAGATCTTGAGGCACACAACAGCCACCCTCTCTCTAGTGTTCACTTAGTGTGCAGCTGAGACATGTTTTTAGATCTTTCCCTCTTGCCCTGACCTTATACCAAAGATGTTCTCACCTTCCCAGGGCATGCACTCACTGTCAGGCTCTCGGAGTATTTGCACCCATCTCTCAGTTGCCATACCCAGACCCTGTGTAAACAAATAGCAGACACCAGCCCCTGCCATCTGGAGGAGCCAAGTTTGATGCACTTAGATGGAACAGCTTCTGGTTTGGTGTCCAGCCTTTGCCCCACCTGTGTGTATCTTGCCAACCACAGTATTTATTTCCCATTATTAAGAAACAGCAGTATTAAACATTTCAAGGGCACATTGAACCTCTAGAACAACATGATTTTCATTAGCATGTATGTGTTTGTTCAGCAGACTGAACCTGACCAGTGCTTGCTCTCTGCTCCCATGGTTTGCTCCAGAGAGACCTGATTTCTTCCAGGCTGGAGTAGCGTTTTCCAGTGCATCACCATTCAATGTGCAGTGCCCTGATCCTGCCTGGGGCACTCAGATGCTGTGGACCAAGAGATAATTTTGGCATAGTAATGTCAGCCAGAAACTCTTCCTGCCATCTGTCAAAAACACGTGTTGAAGGTGTGGCCTCCGGTTTCCTCCTCCCTGGGGACAGGGGTTTCAGTGTTTTTCAGGGTTGGCCTCACGTTTCCCTACCAAATGGGATGACAGGATGATGGTGATTAGTAAACGTACCTGAGAAAATCCTCTTAGATTCTACACTTCATTTCTGCTGCTCATTGGCTGCATTCAGAGGGAGGATTAATGGGTCCAATGTGGTTGTTTGGGGGAGAACTCACAGTTCTTTGCCACCATCACTTTTTTGCTTCCTTTTATTATCTTGTTCCCATTTCCAGGGCAACCAAATAGTTTTTTATTAGTATCTGCAGGAAAAATTAATAAAAAAACCAGGGTTTCAATCTGATAAGAATCTAAGGAAGATTACTAAAGACATCGTGCTCCATGTTAGTCATACAAATGCTCTACAAGATCATGTTTCTTTGATATTTTGTGTTTAATTTTCTTATTCATATTTTAGGTGTGTTTGTGATTTGTTTCATTGGCTCCTCTTAGATTTAGTCCCACTGGTCCTTCAGCTCTTATGCAAATACCCCAGGGATTCCAAGAGCAGAGCTGTCTGAGAAATTACTACCAAGGTGGGCTCACCGTGCCTGGTAAAAATTAAGTGCTTAATTACATTAGGGATTATTTTCCTCTGCACACTTGCTGCAAGGAAGCAGATAGAGCTGCATTTCAATACGTTCATCTCTTCCAATTGCTCACTTCAATTCTATCCAAGAAATCTTGTAGTTAATATTTGTATGCTCAGCTCTATTTCTCATTTGAACCTGAAGTGACCAATATTTTCCTCTTCTGACAGAAGTACTTAATACCTTTTGATTTTTAAATATTTCTGAGTGAATGATGTGATAGATGCAAAAGTAAGTAGTTACACATTTGTGTGCTGGCTTTGGCTGTTATAATTTTCCTCACAGTAGCTAGAATGGGGCTAAGTTTGGGATTTGTGTGGGTAACAGTGCTGGTAACAGCGGGATGTTTTCATTACTGCTGAGCAGTGCTCACACAGTGTCAAGGGCTTCTCTGCTTCTCACCCCACTCCATCAGCAGGAGGGCTGCGGGTGCGCAAAGAGATGGGAGAGAACACAGGCAGGACAGCTGACCCCAGGGACATCCCAGATATATGGTGTCTTGGTCAGTAAGCAAAGAGGGAGGGGGGGAGAAGGAGGAAGAGGGAGATGTTCAGAGTGATGCCAATCGTCTTCCCAAGTCACCATTACACATCACAGAGCCCTGCTTTCCTGGGGGTGGCTGAACACCTGCCTGCCCATGGGAACTGGGGAATGAATGTCTTGTTTTGCTTAGCTTGTGCATGGGGCTTTTGCTTTCCCTATTAAACTGTCCTCATCTCAACCCATGAGTTTTCTCACTTTTACCCTTCCAACACTCTCCCCCATCCCACTGAGAGGGAGGGAGTGGCTGTGTGGGACTTGGTTGCAGACTGGGCTTAAACCATGACAATTTGTTTGTTTAAATTTGGGCAGATACTTTTGATGCTGTAGAAACTAATAAATTGAGATAAACTGTGGCCAAAAGCTGAATGGATTGAAGTGTCCAGTTCCTGTCTAAATCCATGACCATTCCACAGGCAGAGTTTTCTCATCTCTGTTCCCTCAGGCTGTTGCCTCATTGCAGCATAGAGCAGAGGTACCCAATCAAACTTTATATCTACCATAGACAGACTAACTGCAGCAGCATGGAGTTCAGCATGTCCTGTGTCTTGGCAAAATTAGATACCTCTCTAGATGAATGCTTTGTAAGCAAACCTACATATCCTAAGGAAGACTTTTACCACTCAGAAAGGAGAGGGATAACTATGAATTAAATTAATTTGGTCCGTCTATTTTTCTTATGGCTGTTCAGAATTGCAAATGTCTTGTGTGTAGTTGCCTATAGCTATCGTGATGTGTTAATTCCCCCCCTGGTTCTGTTGTAAGCTCATCTGGTGGTATTCCGAGTCTCCAACTAGTTCTCTGCCAGGCAAAGCCCATGGAAAGGACATGTAGAGGCAAATGACCTTCAGTCATACCAGGGGCAGTTTTTGGAGTCACGGCCCTGTGCTGCTGTATGCTTTGGGAGTCTGTACCCACAGAGCAACGTACTAAACCTACCTGGTAAAAGGGAAGTAGATGATCAGGCCACCGAAGGAGATGCAGAATTTTATGGAGGGTTGTGTGTGTTTTGTGCCCCCTAGCACGTGCACGGTTCCCCTGCTATTAGCTTCCAGTTAGGACCTTTCTTGAGCTCTTAGTGTTACAGTAAAGTTTTCTTATGCTGATAATGTGTTTGTATTATGCAACACACTCAGAAAACAGCAGATTATCTCTCTACGACTGTCCTCTCCTCTCGAGAAGCTGTTCTCTTCTGTACATATGATATGCAGAATGTATGGGAGTCTTACCAGCGTTGGTTTGCATTTTTAAGACTGTACTAATTAATGTGTGATACTATTGTGTTTTTGTAGTGGCATCTTTGATGTAAGATGTAAAAACTATTTAAAATTTTTGTTTGTTTGTTTACTGTTCAGCTTTTAGAGGTAGCACCAAGGACTGCATGTTCACTAGAATCAGCCTTTTTCAAGGGTCATCATAGCTGCACGCAGGCACCGGTGTTTCACCCGGCGCACAGCACCTGCGTTCTCCTTTTAATAGGGGTCAGTTTGGAGTGGAAATGAATTCTTCCTGAAAAGTCTCCTTTTCTGTCTTGCACTCTCTCAGATTCAACCTTCCCCTCTCATGCTGTGTGCCAGCCCTGGCCCCAGCAGGAGACCTGGGAGGAACATCTCCTGACCCAGGGCACCCCTCTGGCATCAGGCTCCCTTACTCCTCAGCTCATGCACATGCACACTTGGTTTTCCTTGGAATTGCTGGCTATACCAGGACAAAACCAATGGGCTTACATTATAAGACCATTTGTGCAAGTGACTTTAAAATTAATTAACTAAAATTTGAGAGAATTAAGTAATTGAGGAAAAGAAGAATCTGGGCAGCAATTTTAGGGCCAGAACCTTATTGGGATGCTTAATATAGCAAGACTGTGGGGTCAGTCCCTAAAAGACAGGACCACTTGAGGCGCTTAGGTCTACATTTCTTGTCAGGTTTGGAGAGGGAAGTGGAGCTTGAATCCAGCCTTTCAGGCAGGGCTGGTTTATTAGATGGATTGAGTCTGAGAGACACTTCTCCAGATTGTGTCCTGGGCCAAAAGACAAGACATGCTGCAGCTTAGGAGTTATTTTTCTTTTAGTTTTCCTTTTCTTTCTTTTTAATAGAGAAAGCAGTTCAAACTGCACCTGGCAAAATGACTGACTTCAAAAGCATGTTTTTCCTTGTTATATAGACACTCACAAAACAGCATTGTGTGGTTAAAAAGGCGCATTTGTGATAGTTTCTTTTTCAGTGCCAAAATATATAAGCAGTATTGTTTGAGGGGAAATAAGAATTTTTTTACTGTATTGTTATTACTGTTGAACAAATATATTGTTTTTAAATGTTAGATTTTGAAGACTTTTGTATTGTAAATTGTTTGTGACACGGTGCTTTTTCATACTGGAATTACTGATTGCACCTAAATATTAATTATTGTTTTCTTATATAAATATGTAACCTGGAACAATCTTGATGAAAACCAATGTGTGGTGGATACGAACGGTTCAAACAAATTCGCCTACTGAAATCCCCTAAATGTTCTTTCCTACTAATAAACATTCTGCTGCAGCTACCTGTGGTGTGCCACGCACTGTTACTCCCTTCACGCTGGAAACTTAAAGCCACTCGTAGCCCTGTGGTCTGCTGAGAAAACCTCAGAGAAGCCTCTGCCTGCTGCCTTCACAGCTCCTGTCCCACTCACTGCCATGGGCAAAGAGTCAGCAGCTGGGAGAGCCAATTTGGAGGGCTTAGCCAGGGCTTAAGCTGTGCATGGGCGCTGTGCCGGCACGTTGCAGCCGGCTGGGCTCTCCGCTGCTCACACAGCTTTTCCTCCAGTAGCTGGGCATGGAGCAGGATAACATGGAGTGGTTTATAAAAGTAAAGGAAGAACAGCACAAGGCTGAGAGCCCTGGTCCTCTGGGGCTGGAAAGACAGTTTAGCTGACTGACAGCAACTTTCCCTGCCATAGATAAATCCCTGTCCTGGTTTAGTGCGGATTTTTCCCTTTACTGACTAGCACACCATCGGGGGGCAGGATGTGCCGAGGGAGCACAGGCTGGCAGGGTGGTAGCTGTGGTTAGTCACTCTGAGATGTGGCTCATGAAGCAGCAGCTGAGCTTGTCACAGCAGGGACTCCTGCCAGCCTCAAACAGGCTCTGGAGGGGGCTGGCTCATGCTCCTGTGCATGCTCCATAAACTCCTCAGACTTTTACCCAGGTTACATTTGGAGCTGGGATTAGCACCAGAGTGCTAAAAGTTGTTTAAATCCCTTGGGAAGTTAACAGCAATCAGTGCCTATTTCTTATTGAGATTAAAGCAAAAAAACCAAAGAAACAAAGAAACAAACAAAACAAAACACAAACAACAAAAAAACCCAGAAAAGCCTATTTGTGAAACTGCACATTAATATGAGCTTGGGACAGGTTGGAGTCTGGATGGAGCATCAGTTACAGTGTCCCCCCTATGCTCAGTGAAACTTCAAACCAGCTTTATTGTATGAACTTTCAGTGTGCCAAACTCCCTGTGATACATGTTCTCCTCACCCTCCCAGTAGAGCCATAATACAACTTGGCATAAAAAGGGGTGTATGGAGGTGTTTATTTGCACAGGGGTGCTGAAATTCTCCCCTTTACCCCCTTTGCTGGCCCAAGCATCTCACTGTGCAAAGCCCAAGGCTTCTGTCCCAGGACAGTCTGGCTCCAGGTGATGGCCACCACAGGCACTGGTTGCACCCCCACAGTCTGGGACTGGACCTCCAACTGCATCAGGGAGGAGGGAGTCTGAGATCCTGTGGCTCATTGGCTTGTTAGCCCTGGATCTGGCCCCCTCTGGGAAACAGCATGCTCCAGAACCTATCACTGTTTCCAGCAGCATGAATTGAGCCAAGAGACAGGGAAGGTACTGAAAATCAGAGTTTTGCTGCTCCAGTGAGTTCCCTTAAGTTTCAGTCAGGAGCTGGAGGAGGGGTGTTTTGCTACCCACTCCTAGGAGAGGGTCAGTTCTTCTCAAAGATCTTGTGAGTCACCGTGCTAAACCCAGGCTCAGCCATGCCAGAAGCAGTCTAGCCTTTTGAGCACGCAGTGGGGTGCAGCAGTTCCTGTCAGCCGACACAATTCTTCTCACTCCTCCACGGCCCCACAGATGGAGTACTGCCAACCACTCAGCTTCAAAGCATTCACATTTTAAGAGCCACTCAGTAAAATTACTTCCTATAAAACATAATTAAGCATCTATCACAGGCAGTGTCCAGGAAATATAATTACCTTAAAGAGCTCCATGGGAGCTTGTCCTGGCTCACCCTGAGCCATCCAGAGCACTGACCTCCTCCACCCCACTGTAAGACAGGGCTGTCCTGATACTGCGTGGGGAGCCTCCCTTTGCCAAGACAAATGCTTTCCCAAGCAATGTTCCACTTACTTAGATGTTCTCACCTCCTGCATTCTTGTTTGAAAACCGAAGTCAACTGGTGAAGAATAAAATGGTTGATGAACGTGTTTTACTGCAAGATGCATGGGCAGGCATGCCTCAGTGCTTTGGGTACCCAGAGCACAGCAGGAGCAGATGCAGGTAATGAGCGCATTCCAGGTGCCTTGGTGCCACAGAGATGTTAGTACCAGAGCTTTCAGCCAGGTTCCCAGGACACTCCAAGAAGTCACAGAATCGTGGAACAGTTGAGGTTGGAAGGGACCTCTGTAGTTCATCTGGTCCAACGCCCCTGTTCAAGCGGGGCAAGTGAGGGTTTGTTATCCAGGACCATGTCAAGGCATCTTTTAAGTATCTCCAGGGATAGAGACTCCAGAACCTCTCTGGACAACCTACTCAAGTGCTTGGTCACACTCACAGTAAAAAAGTGTTTCCTGATTTCAGAGGGAACCTCCTGTGTTTCAGTGTGTGCCCAGTGCCTCTGGTCGTGTCATTGGGCACCACTGAGAAGAAGCTGACTCCATCCTCTCTGCACTTCACTTCAGGTATTTGTACATATTGATATTATCTCTCCTGAAGAAATGTAGTAATACACACCAGAGCAGCATAAATATTATCTCATACATAGGAATATTTATTTTTTCCTTCTTAAAAATGTACAAAAAATAAAATAACTGTATTTACAGTTTATCAAACCCCTCTCCCAGTTGCAACACTATTAAGTTACATGAGCTATATTCTTAATATAAAAGCACACTATTTATACATAAAGTTTCCTTGTTTGCCAGAAAGACGGCTTGTCACAATCTTTGGCACAAACATTCTTGTTTGTATCTTGTCTCAATTAATAGGAAATGGAAGAGCATATAAACATTTAATAAGCTTTACATTTTAAAAGCAATAAGATACTCCTTTCCAGTTCCATTTCAATCAATTTACAGCATCTCTGACAGCTAGAGATTTTAGATTTTACTAATTGTTTGAATTAATTTACAAATTTAAACAATCCATACAATGAAAGAGGAAAATATATAAGAAAGACATTTGATCTCTGAATTCCATTGTCCAAAAACTTCATGAGAGAGGGCACAGAGTAAGAAAACAGTCTTTTCTTTGTAGTTTACATTCAGTGTTAAAAATCCTCCAAAATGTCTCCATGGGGTTATCACTGTACATCCACAAATCTTCAATGAAAGGATGCTTTTTATTTTGGGGGTATCAGCACCTGACTGTGAGAAAGAACTAAAATTTGAGAATTTGAATGGGGTTTCATAATAAAATATCAAATGGACGGACAAAGTGCCAGGTCTGTAGCAGGAACCAAAATTTGAACTTAGAAGACTTCTCCTTTTGTACACCTCTATCAGAGTCTTTCAAGATACATCTACAGACACTGCACTGCTCTAACTCTTCACAGGGAAAAGGCACTGAGTAGCAAGCCACTAGTTAAGATTCAAGACTGCTGTCTTGAAAAAGGAAAGGAAATGAGAATTTTGTTCCTTTAAATAAACAACCACAGCAGTGCTACAAAGAGATGAAAGGAGGCAAGGCAAATATTCCTGTCCCCTGCTGAACAGTAGCCAAATCTTACTTCCATTTAACTCATAATATTTGGAAGATCCAACATTAATCAACATTTTTCATTGTTTAATGAAAGCAACATGTATATTTTAACAAATTACATGGAAGCGCTATGTACTCCTCAAGACATTTGAATCAAGCAGGGCACAAGGCAGGCCACTGCTTCAGAAGTTTGCATTACTTGTACTGTTCCTTTCCTCTCAGGTGAACCCTGAGAGTTTGTAGCTTGCCACAACCAGCATCCAAGGTTCAGTGCTCCTCCAGCAGCTGATGTTGTAACTACAACTGAAGAGGTACAGGGTGACATATTCTTTGTAATGTCTTAGTGCTTTATGATGCACCTGCATCCGGCAGAGAGAGAGGTCATCCTTACCTAGAGCCTTACCTGGCTCTAGTTTTTGTTTTAAAATAATCTTATCACCAATCTACTTGTCTTCCTCAATGCTACTAACTTCACTAAGACTGTAAGAAGGAACTAAAGGCAGGAGTATCAGCTTTCTACTATTAGAAATTCACACACTTTAAGATGTATTAGAATAGCTTTCAGTTAATCTTGGAAGCAACTTCCCTTCTCTGGACAGTGGTTCACTGAAAGCTCCTAAAATGGTAATGGAAAGATAGCTTCTCAAGCCCTGGTATTTCTGGACACTGAACTTCTCACTGATCCTATGCTGCTCCTTGGCACAGGATGCTGCAGCACTCAACAGATCCCAGCTCATCTCCATCCAGGTGTAAGACAAGAATGTTCCAATTAACCTGAGTGCTGATGCTGCTAGGACAGCCTGTCCTTCTCTGGGAACCCTAAATTCTCACTGTCCTTTCTTAATGCAGCACATGCCAAGCAGGGCCAGCCCCAAGTGCTACAGGCATTCCCTGTAAGAGAGGCTGGACAGCAGGTTTGCTGGGGGCAGAAGCAGGGCCCAACTCCTGCATACATTTATGCCTATGCTTCACCTGCAGCTTCTGCCCACACATCACGACCAACTGAGAGATCCCAGCTAACATCCTGAGGGTTCCAAACACCAACAGAGAAATACAAGAACTAACAGCACTGCTCACCAGTACTGCGTGCTGGACCCAGTTCCTAACACCACCTATTGAAGCTGTGCTCTTTTTTGCTTTAGGAAAAGAGTATCTGGGATAAATCTGCAGACTTTTTATCTCAGTCTGAGGCAAGTAGAAACAAACTGAACCATTATAAATCTCGAGTAGGGTAGCAAGAGAATCTTTGTTGGAGTGCATTTTTATAAAAAGTTAAGGAAATTACTACAAAACTCTGCATCAGTAGGGGAAAGAGTGCACAACAAAAGAAGAGGGCAGGAGGAAGACAGGACACACACTTTGCTTTCCAGGCATATGTGGATTCTGGGCATGTTAGCCCTAACATTAACAGCCTGAACCTTTTATAGTTTCTGGTCCAACAGAAGCTTTGACACATAGCTAATATTTCTATTGGAAGTAGAGATTTTAATGGGATGCTATTGTAATGAAGCTAAGAAAGCATGTAATAGCTTGCAGGACAATTCATGCAAAAATATGGCCAAATCAGACTGGTCAGTTATCCCAGCTGCTTTGCTTGAATGTAAATAGCTCCACACAGCTCAGAACACTACACAGTGAGCCCTGTTCAACTAGGCAGTGTTTCTTTATGCCCTTAACCACCTAATAAAAAAAGGGTCATGTGACTAAAGGAAAAAAGGTTTCAGAAAGAAAAAAAATAAGCTCTAAAGGCTGCATGTAGGAAAGGACCCACATTTCTGTCTGTCACACAGCACCCATGTACAGTGCATAGAGAATAAAATGCAGCTGAAAGTCACAGGACTGTACACTGAGTGAGGAGCATCCTACAGCCTGAGGAGCTGGAGAGGAGAGAGAGGTACTGGGTTTGGACGTGCTACAGACAGTCAGGCCTTGAACCTCTTTCCTTGTTATTTTAGCCTGCACAACTTTATTTCTTCACAGAATTCATGAGACAGGGGCGGAATTTGATGGGATAACCATGTAGTTCAGCTTGGGTTCAGATCCAGCCCTTGTGAGAGAGACCTATCTCCACACATTGGTTGTGGGGATACTTGGTCTCCACTGGCAGAATTATTCCAGTTTTGATAAAATATTTACAGTTAGCCCAGGTTTACTCCTCACCCAACCCTCCTAGGAATCGAAACAGAATCATTCGACAGAGATACAAGAGCAAGTACCCTTAAGAGGAAGAGTTTGAAGTCCTGTTTCTTACAGTCTAGAGGAATGCTTCAATAAGCAGGCTGCTGCAGAAAGCACCTTTCTCACCACAGGTTTAAGAAAAGGGCACTTTGGGAGCCTCCCTTCTGTACCTCTAGGTACACCAGGCAGAGACACATACTGCCTCTTGAATTTGGTGACAGCCAGGTAGGAGACTCAGGCATCCACAGCTGGGAGTTGGGGGCCTAAGGTGGGCTCTATTGTGCCAGAGCATCCCAGATGCTGTCGCACGGTTTGCTCTAATATTTCAGTATATAACTGTGTGAGCAAGGATGGAGCATATGAGTGCAGATTAAGTTATCAGCTTCTCAGTACACGCTCCTTAACAGACTGCAGCAATTTAATCCTCTAGGAAAGATTCTGTTAAACCCCTAAACCCAATACATACAAAAACATAGTGGCAGTAAACATGCCCACATACAGTAGTTAAAATATATTATTGCATATTATAAACATTATATACAAGGTTAAAATGGTTTCTTTACCATTTACTTACAAGCGACATTTGTAGCTGAATGCCTTACTTACAAGTCCTCATTGCTACATGCTGAGAACTACCAGAGGTATTTGGCAAGACTATACACTATATAGAGATATGGATCAGTCTGAGCAAGTGAACTGTCAGCCACTTTCCCCATCTTTAGCACTGCAATAGCTTTTTAGCCTTGACGGAGACAACTACTGCTAAAGTAATTTATACCATATTTCTGAAACTAGACCAGCATGATTCCTTAACATGTTTCAGAATGAGCTTATCCACACTAAAGCATGGATTAAAATGCTATGTTTCACATTTGCAGTGGATCATCTCGTTACAAATCTGGGGGCTGGTAACTGCTTGTACACTAGAGAGTGGGGAACAATAAATAAGGGACCAGGTTAACATGAATGGCCTTGTGCTTGACAACCCCAAGTCTATATGCAGTGGGTGCACATGTGCAGAATGGACAATATTTTAAAAGCAGTTTTGTAACAGTTTCTCTGATCAATGTCTGTCAAGTTCCTGGGGAATCTTCTGCTTTCCAAGAAGGATGAAATGCTGTGGTTCCTTACAAAAAGGCTCTGCCCGAGGCTAGATCTCCGTCAGTGTGATCTTGAAGCCTTCAACCATGCTCTCCATGTGCAGGATGAACGTGTCCTCATTGGAGTAGTGCTCAATAATGTTGTCATCCATGTTTACCAGGATACTGGTGACAAAGGCAAAAATCAATGTTTTTATGCACTGGGACACTGGAAGGGAAAGCCATGCACTCCGCCACATACGCTCAATTCTCTACAACACAAACAGACTCCAGCACAAGCTATTACAGGGTCACCAGTGGGAATCATCATCGAGATCTGCCCCACAGTCCCTCCTAGGCTGCTCCCTGCCAAGGTAGCTGAGGTAAGAGACATGCCAGTGTTGAGATAACACACTCAAGCTGCCTACAAGATGAGCTCCCTGGCAGATCCTGCTAGCTAGTGGTTCCTATGGCTGGTGTTGGCTCCCACAGGGAGTGCTACTCTGTGCTATTCCTCAGACACACCACATGAGCTGCTGCACCTCTGTGGTGTGAGCTGCTAGCAGTGTAATTTGTGCTTTGCACACAGCTCACAAGCCTGGAACTCAACTTGGATGTGAGAATATTGGCAACTATTAGAAGCGTATATGAGTGTTTTCCTCACTCTTTACCTCAAAGTGTTCCTTCTAACAATCACTTGTAAATTGTACTAGAAAGAAGCAAAACGTGAGAAATTTCAACTGTCTTCTCAAAAGCTAAAGAAATTTCCAGACACAACAATGTCCTAAGCTAAAGTTACAGTTCTGCAATGAAAATAAATTATTGGTTTAAAATGATATCATTACAATATTGTGGTTAAATAGAACTAAAAAGAAGTTAAAGTGGAGAGATTTAGATTTATGGCAAGGAGCCACAGCCTAGCTATTTTAAAAGAAATAGCCTAGCTATTTAAAAAGCCCAGCTGTGATGTTCATGTCTAAATTTACTCAGCCGAAACTGCTGCAGCAAACACTGCCTGCCTGTCTGGCAGATTCGGACAGTGGCCTGTTTCTTTGTAACACTGCAGGGAAACTCCACACTGCACTCACAGCAAAGAGGACATCACTCATGCTGGCCTCTTCATGATGTTATTAAGCATAATGTCTTACAAAACAAATTTTATCCAGATATCTTTTCCAAACACAAACTCTTTCTTCACAATAAGTTTATGAATACTGGTCAGACAGACTGGAGACCCATGTTTTCTCCTCTGCCATTCCTCACTGTCTGCACAGACATGAAGATTTCAAGTGCATGGGCACATCTCCTAAGAGCGTTTATACTGCCCAGCATCACTAGGCCCCAAGCATAATTGGGATCTCTGTGTAATTCTAAAGGATCCTGCAACAGATCCTTACTTAGTTGACTAACTTACCCCTTTTTGCTCTTCTTATAGAGTTTTGCAATCTTTTCAACTGGCAGCCCGTATTTCTCAGAAATCTGAAATCATAAAAATAAAAGAAATATCATTAAAGACTAATGAGAAATATAAAATTATCACCTCTTACCTTACATAAGGCATTAAAACAAAATTTCTGCAAACTTTGAGAGAAATGCTACACAGAAAAGTCACTCACAACCATACCGTGGTTTCATTAAGAATAATCCTGAACAGCTTGATCAAAACCCACAATTGTTTCCATCCAGAAACTAGAAGACCATGGTTTTTATAGGGTGTGAGTCATCAAAGCTGCCTCAGCATCTCCTACTGCTCTGCTCAAGAAGTCAATGCTCTTTCCAGCTTCCAGTTTTATGAGGGAATTTCAGTCTGATCTTTCTGTTGTTTCCTAATCTGATTTCTAGGCTCATGGAAGCAAAGGCTTCTTCCACCAGGCAGATGTATGGCAACCCAACAAGAGCTGATGGGCCCATGGATCAACAAAAATGTGCACATTTCCATTTGTCAAAGACATTTCAAGGTCTGTTAAGCTAACAGGACTCTTCCATGGTGGTACTTTTGTCTGAAAGGTATCTTCAAGGTACTTTTTACTGTGGGAGGGCTACCAACATGATACACAAGGCACTGAGAAGCTTCTGTATTGTTGGGGAGGTGACAGTCTAGTTACTACCGTGGCAAAATGAGAACACTTTGGCTCACGAAGCATCATCTGAATGTACAGACAAAAAGATATGTTGCAGTGAAGTGTGTTAAGAGGAAAATGACTTGTGAAATAGACCTCTTTGCCAGCTACCCAAATGATAAAGCAGAAAATATAGGAAAACTTTAAAAGGAAGAACTGCTTAGCTGGCAAATTATCAATGCCAACAAGTACTTCATTGGGATGCTTTAGCATTGCCTTGCAGCAATGTATTAGTAACTTTTTTGGATGTCCGTTCCGCAGTGAGTCTGTGGTGTGCTCGTAGAGGTGGTGTCCCTGAGCTCTCCATCTGAGCCAAGTTTCCTTTCCAAATCATGACTCTTCTTCGAGGGAACAAGTCTCACAGCTCACACTTTGGAAAAGAATTGCCCCAAAAGGCAAAATAATTACAGAAAAATTACTTTTTTTTTGTCAGTGATTAATGTTTTGTGATACTCTACTGCCAAGCAAAGTAAGTTCCCAGCTCTTCCCAGGTGAAATGAAGTTGCAGTTAAATAGCTGACTAGTTATCTTAGAGTGCATTAGAGAACTGAAATGCACAATTAAAAATCCATTTAAAGACTGCCAAACACCAGCCACGGTAAAATCCTTTCTTTGTATTTACATTCAGACTTACATTGAGAAAAGGTGGTATTTTAGAGAAGTAAATTAAAGCAATTACCATGAAATAAAAAATGGAAAGCAAGTGATGGATAAACTCAGCATGGAGAACAGATTCAAACAACCACAGGTTGAGCCCCAAGCATGACACCTTTCCAGAGAGCCAAGATTCTCTGAGAGAGAGAATTAATTAGCCTATACATGCCTACATTACCTATAATTGTATAATTCTCATCTAATCCAAGATTCAATTTTGTGTTTAAAAAGGATAGCATATCTCCAAGATTCTGAAGAACCAATAAAGCTTCTTTTGCACTGCAAACAGTTTCCTCTGACAGTGTTAGAATATGTCTGTGGCTAACAGAAAGGGGACTAACTGGTAAGGTACACCAGACCCATCCACTCCCTAAGCTTTCCACCTAGCAGAGAACAAAATACAATTTGAATTTTCGTGGTATTTGCTACTTCAGTTTTACTTGCATGAGCATGTTTCACTACCCTTTTGGATACAGTGCTAGAGATACTGATCATAGTCCTGGTTCTATGTTCTCATCTGCTTGGAGAGAGGCTAATTCTGCATCAAAGCTCCTGCACTGTATAGTCACAATGACCCTGCTGTGGGGAGTGTCCATTTTGCATATTTATAAGAAGAAGAGCTTCACTCTACTTGTCTTATATCTCACACTACTGGAGTACAAAACAAACCTTTTCCACTCTGACCAATATGGAGCCTATGCTAAAGGCTCTGTGTAGCCTATGGAAGGAAAAGCTATGTAAAATATAGGTGAAAATATAGGGTGAAAATGCATCCTGCAAAGAAGTTCCATAACCTACTCAGCTTATCTGGAGCACATTTGAGTCTTTGCTCCAAACTGGGTTGAACAACAGTGATTTGAACCCAGGGTCTGCCATATCCCTGAGATGTCCTAACCCACTCCAGCTACTCTCCATAACAGACAGGACAGGTGCCCCATCCAGCTTTCATCAATGCCTGACACAGCCTATGCATTTAAATCCAAGGGAGGATCCATGGGCAGGATTCCCAGTAGAAGGAATCACCTACCACTAGCCAGAAGCCCTTGGTGTAGCTACCCACACCTTGACTCTCACTCACTATCTCCCCCTCTCTACCACCATCTTTCCAGGTCTCCCTTCCTTCAATGCCTTGTCCTGTCCTGCCCATGGAGGGCAGCTGACTGACCTGAGGGTAGTGACTCCTCTGGGGTACCCAGGTGCAACACTGTGAGGGCAAATCTTGACTGTCTTCAAGAAGTTTTCAAAGAAACTTCCACATTCTTACATTATTTCTTATCCTCTGGCTTTGCTTACCATGAACAGAATGATATCAGATAAGAAATATGGTGTTGAACTTTCGTATCTGTGGGTTTGTTGTACTCCTAAATTTAAGATGTCATGTAAAGCAATAATAAAAATGGCTCTTTTTCATTACATTGTTGAAAAAACCCTCTGTAACAGGCATCAGAAAAAACCTGCCACCTGAAACTGCAGAAAGTGTCACAATTGTGAGAACATGAGGAAACAATTTATCTTCCTTTCTGGGTTAACTCTGATACTGTAAAGATCAGTACTGGAAGATGCTATTCACTGACTCCATGCAAATAAACAAGCAGAGCAAAACATTCCTGTGCCAAGGAGGTTTAGTAGCAGCTAATATACAGCATTCTGCACATTCCAGCATAAATCTTCCTTAGGATATTTGGGATACCTAACACTGATGCATTCCAAATGTTGCTCAAAGCAGTTTGGGACTCTGGGACACTACTTCCTACATAAACTATGAGAGGCTGGGCTGGGAAAGCCTTGCCTGTCACACTGCCTATGACAGGTGTAGGATTTATATAACATGCAGGGATTAGCGAGCTTTGTGAAAGACTTCCAGCTGACTGAATAAGCACATTTCTCAGGAACCCCTAAGGATTCAGCCAATTATACCAAGCGGGAAACTGTGGAAGCAGGGCTCAAAGTGGGGGTATGGGAGAGGCTCCTCCTCACAGGCTCAGAAAACAAGACTCCAGTATAAACGTGGTAAGTCCTGCTGCAGAATCTGAGAAAGCAGAGACAGCATCTGCTAGGGCTTCTCACTTAACACCCTCTTCCCTGGGTGTTTGTTGCCAATGAAGGGTGTATGGTAGGATATTGTGGACAAACCACAATTTGTATGGACACTGCAGCCAACTTCCATACACAATAGGATCTCTCACCTGACCCCAAGCAGGTTACATTAAATTTTAATGATTTCTTTATTTAAATGATTATTTTTCCTTATCATGTGCATTGTCGATTTGCCAATCTTCAGAGCAAAGAATTCTTTCTTTCCCTTGGGATGCCTGAAGCAGCGTGCCAACCTGCAGACTGGCACTGAAATAGCTGCCTGGGTGTCCCTTTGGGCTGGGGTCCCCTGGCATGGCAAGTTTGTCTGAGTGCACAAGCCAACAGAAATGCTCTCTGCTGGAGTTAGGAAGACAAAGGGCAACATCTGGGCTGGTTGAAGCACGTAGGAAAACATGTTTTGGTTAGAAGATCACATATATAGACATATATCTGATAAACTTCAGTCTAAGGTACTTCTATTGAACTCATCTGCTAGTTTTCAATTATAGAAAGACTTTGGGACACTTGAATTTCCCAACTTGGTCTGCCTTCTATAATTTGAATAAATATGTGATTCTGCACAACTGTACCTACTGAGATACACAGAGTTATCCTGAGTTTGGATCAGGCTGAAAACAGAATTTAGCCTTGGTCAGTTCACATGTGTGATGTTCTGTGATTGGCAATTGTTTTGATATTTTCTGTTGATCAAGACTGACTAGTGAAAGCCAGACATTTGCATCACTTCCTGAGACATACTGTATTTCTGAAACCTGAGACCTCTAGATATTTGCCAAAAGAAAGAAGTCTGTGAAGGAATCAAAGTGTTCATTTGGAATGGGGGTATACGTGAGAATAAAATAAACGCAGGATCTAAGAAAACAGTATCATTAATAACATAAATTTAGGAGAAAGCCACAGACCAGGAATAGTGATTAATGAAAACAAAAAAAAAGTAAAATCCATAAACAGAATCACTGGAGCTCTCTTTCAGGTCGGGGGCTCTGTAACAGTCAGAGGCTCATTTCCTAAGTTCTTAGTACTGAATTTAGAATTGAGCATTTAGGATGTACACAATTATAAAATAACATGATTTGCTGAAATTGCTATAGAGAGAGTATCTAAGGATATGCAGTTTGACAGCTTTTTGGCATTAGTTTATCAACAATATCCTACCACAGAAAATTAAAATTTTCTGAATGTGTTTCTTCCAGTGAACTGGGTCACTTTACAACAGTTTAGATTTCTCTGGTCCCGAAAACATGCCAGTGAGTCAGCAGCTGTGCTGACTGAGGTATGCAGAAACCTTTCCTGCTTCTGCACCAGCTTTGTTTTTGCTATATGGTGGCTGGAGAACAGGCATGGGGAGGCACAGATTACTGGAGATAAAATATTCATGCTAGCTTGAAAGGTTATAGAAGGATTATAACATACTTTTAACTTCCATACAAAGACAAGATGAAATTGTGTTACAGCTTACCACGAATCAGACTGCAGCCTCTTCAAACAAAGCCTGGTTTTTGTTACACATGTGGTCTGCCTAACAACTGAGCTGCAGTCACAGCTAACAAACAGTGCTGGCAAAAGCACAATACTTTGCATGCTGCTGGCTCTCCTCAGATACCCTGACCTGAAGAGGTGCTTTAAACAACTTCACTAACTCACAAACCCTCTTCTGCCTTCTGCTTCTGGCCAAATATTGACCATATAACTCAATCTTTACTGCATTAGAAGTGTTTGGTACATGCAACCAGACACTGTGACAGTTTTAAGAGAGTATGAATATCCACATTTCTGGCGCTTGGCTGAGCTCTCTAGGGACACTTTCATCCATTCCCGTCTTTTTTCCTACATGTAACCAAGGCTGGAAATCAATTCAGCATCCCACATGTCAGTCTCAAATTAGTCCCCCCACCAAAGCAGTGAGACACATGGTTACTTAACTCTTGTCTCCTCAAATTTCATGCATCTACTAGCCATCAGCTCATAGAAACAGGATTAAACAGGGAAACAGAAACTTTCAATGACATCTAATGGGTAACAAGCAAAAACTCAAGTCAAAGATGCAGCAAAGAGGCAGGCTGGTAGGTAGGTCACTCTGTGAGTGAGGGCTAAAGAAGGAATTTGAGACGAGAGGTATGAATGTCAAGTCTGCAATGGCTCAGCACCTGCCTCTGACATGCTGGAACAGCAATTGCACAAAAGCTATATGAATTTCACACAGAAACAGTGCACCCCTGGGCCTCATCTTGAAAAGATGGCTGTGAAGATACTGATGGGCACTACAGGAAAAGATTCAACAGGCTCTGAACCATCAGTTAAGAAAGAAACATTTCAGAAAACAAAACCTGCACCTCTCTGCTTCCCTGGTTAATTACTGCCATTCCTCCAGGCTCGGGTCTCCAATAACCATCTCTGTGACACACTGTTTAATCCCAGCAACCTGCTGACAACACTGCATTCAGAACATGCCAGTATTTCAGAGGAGTGCTGCAGAAAGCCTTTATGAAATGCTTTAAATGTACTTGAGAATAACTTCATCTTTATATTATGATTTCCCTCAGTAAGATTTTTCTTGCCAAGAAAGACAAACAATGTGAGGACATCAGATACTTACAGCTTCCATTAGCCCCTTTACTGTGGGTGATTTCAGCATCAAAGCATCAAACACCTCATCTGTCTCCTTCCTCACATACAAAAGCACTGAAATTTAAAAAAAGAAAAAAAAAAAAAAAGAGTCAAACTTGGAGCAGGTTCAGTCAATTGTACAGATGAAACACCCCACATTGAGTAGAAAAACAAATATTAATCTACAACAGATAAAATTAAGTGCCAAAGACGGTTTGCACTTAAAAAAATGTACTTTCAATACCATCGGTGATCTAAACATAGACAACACATCATAGTTGCTTTGAAAACATAGTAATGAAAATTCAGCAAATTTAATCTAATGTGAGAAATCTGTATCTTCCAGAATATAAATGTTTATTTACAGAAAGAAGCTAAAAAGCACTTGGTCCCTGTCCCTTGGTCATAGGATAAAATGCACAAGCTAGGTCTTCCTAAACCTGTGTCTTGGCTTGTACCTCTCATGACTTCATCTAAAAGTCCAGGAAAGAACACTCAAAAAAGGTAAGTCTGATTTGTCTTTATCTGTGCCTTTGAAAACAAAATCAATGAAAAGGTAAAGAAATAGTTCTCTCTGACATGACCATGCAGATGACTACAAATGGTCTGACCAGTCTGAAAATAAACACTGAGAAAATAAGTTGCAAGTCATCTGAGACTTTACAGGGGAGACATTCAAGAGTATAGCTGGCAGGTACCCAAATGCCATTTCTGTTCCTCTTCCCCCTCAGATGCCCTGCCAGATCTCAGTCACTTGCAGGCACAGTGCCCTGCCCTCTCTAGCTCTTGGTTTTTTCCTGACTTGTACAAGTGAAAAGAGGAAATGCTGCTACCTGTCAAAAACAAAGCAGACAGCTACAAAGCAAATAAGCACAAACAGTAGAAAAGTGTTTCAGGTATAATCTCACATGACTGATAAGTAGCAGGTTAAATAAGATGCTCTGAAATTTATGTTCTTTCCTAAATAAACTGCCTTTTCAAATAGCAGTGCCGCACATGAAGTACAAACTTACACATACTGTCAGGTATTTTATGACTATGTGACAAATTACACTGGTTGGTTTTTTTTTGGTTTTTTTTGGGTTTTTTTTGTAGACATCTTTTGAGACTGCAAATTCTTGTTGTACAAAAGATATATTCACAAGGTAACTCAATAGATGACATGCTTATGAACTAAGAGAGATGATGGCATTTTTCACACAGAAGTAATTGTTTTGCAGCTAATTCTCAGGTCAAGTCTTACAGGGTGGACTCTGGGCTATTTGCAGAGAATTGTAAGTTCTTTGCCCAGGTTTTGAAATGACCAAAAAAAGACTTAAAACATGGGCAAATCAGTTCCCTGTCTTGGTCTACAAACCAGACATGCAGAACAATGACAGATTTTTTGTCATCTTTAATGCAGAAGTACAAGCCACAAAACTGCTACTGGCTACATTCAAAGCTACATCCTTTTCACCTACATTTTAGCAACCCTTTGGACCTGCCTGAGAATGCCTTTTTAAAGGACTTTGAAGCTGAAGTAGCTTTGGGTCACAACCTAAGTAACTGTCAGAATGTAAAAGAACAAAAAAATCCACATCAGAGTTAGATTTTATTGGGTCTGATATGTTTAACTGCATGAGCAACAACTCACTCAAAGTGCTCATTTTACCAGTACCAACACTTACATTAATTTAGTAATTCTTTCCTTTGAACTAGAAGGCTTTCCTGTAACTCCTGGCTTTACAAACATCTGGATCTCTGTCAGCCTTAACAGTTACAAACATATCTTAGAGGAGCAAAAAAAACAAACCCATCACTCAGTCCAAGGTTCAAGCTGGGGACATTACACAATCCCAGTGCTGAGCTTTAAATCTCTCTGTTGTGCTTGATGTGCCAGGCAACATTATGCTGAATGAAGGATCCATTACAAGGATAACGGAGAACTTGAATCACTCTTATACACACAGAGAGACAGGATTAGTAAACATATGGGGGGTTGTTATTTTTTCCTTTCCCCTGACAGGTGTGAAAATCCTGGCTTTGATTCACTAGGGCACTTTTCCTTAAATGACTTCTGGTGACAGTGATGCCTTAGGAAGCCCCTGTCTCATCCCCACCCTTACGCTGTGTTATTCTGGCCCATCTCAATGAATTTTCCTGGATGATGAACTCTCTCAAAAAGCAGATGTGAATGAAAAAACATCCTTTCTTGGAGTTGTTCTTCAAGTAGATCAGATCCCTGCTTCAGCATACAGTGCAGCCCCACAAGCCTTCATGCTGGCAGAGCTGTGGGGAGGTGGCCAGCTGGCCTGGAGCAGGAGGTACAGCCAGGGCAGAGGGAGAGGGGCTACAAAGACTCTGCCGGACTCAGTAGCCACATTGCTGTGAGTCACTGTGACCATGTAACAGAAGTCACACTTACACCCTCTGATCTTACTGCTCCCTTGTTTGTGGCATCTAGATGGGTTCATTTTAATAGTACAGATTACAATATTGAGAGGGAGGGGTGAGGGGAAATCTTATCCCAGGTAATGAGCTTTTTTTGACTGAGAGTTAAAAGAAAAATTCAAACTTGTCTGACATCTACACTATCTGGCCTTAGTTCTTAACCTTCTTATCAGCACTGAAATCCACTGTAGCCCTTCATATTCTTTAAATGTTAAAAAGAATTGCAAAAGATGGGGAGTGATAAATTTATCTTTAGTTACTTAAGAAATAGCCCCGATACACCAAATTGCAGAGTGCAAAAACAGCCTTTGCTGAAGGCAAGGGATGTTGTTGCACCTGGCAGATTTTCAGAAGCCAGGCCACCAAACAGAGGATTTATGTGTGATTGCAGAAGAACAATGTTAGATACCTCTTTTAAAAACGTTAACAACCACAGATGTGGCAAAAATTAAACTAAGGACACAATGGGATAGTAAGACTTGGAACGTTAGGAAGGTCTGAGCCCAGGCACTACCAGTGCTGCAACTGACACCTTATGAACAATGACTATAGTCTCTGTAAAGTGGTCTCTGGATGGAGGTGTAGTACATCTCAGTCAAGGAAAGTAGGGCTGGTAGCTGTGACGTGGCTTTCCTTTCTCACATTTGGAGTTTTCACTATTGCCCAGGCACACATTCCCTTGGTGACAGCATGAATGCTGTCCTTCACAGGGATGGTTCACAAAGCACAATTGTTGTAAATCCAAAATGTTTCAGAGTAGTTTAATATGACTTTCCTGAGAGAGAAAGGCTAGACAAAAATACGACTTTCTTCAAGCTGAGAACTACAGGACTGAAAATCAACCTGATCTGTAACTCAGCTGCTGGATTTACAATTAATGGGAAACTCCCTATGAAATCTGAAAGGGAAAATGATTTGAGAATTCAAAACAGGAAAAAGCCACAAGTCCAGCCACGTAAATAGCTACACTGCACATTTGGTACAGAATAACCTATTTACATTTCTGTGTTGGGCACTTGTACCTCTCTTAGAGGTCAAGAAGATGAAAGAATAATCCACAAAGATCCAGCTACCTGAGTGAGAATATGAACCTTGTTTTACTGTAGTTTGCAAACCCCTTCAACTTTTTCTCTTGAAGGCTGCCTCTTAATACCTTTGCTTCCACGAAACAGTATTACAATTAGGCCCACAAGACAGAAGTGAGGCTGCACACTGTCACTTCAGGTCTTCATCTGGGCTTGGACTCCTCACTGGCTGCTCCTTACCTGCACTGCTCTGCTAATGAGCTGCCTTGGGATTACATTGCTTTTGATGTGTATTTTCATGTATCAGACCTGCTCTCTCTCAAACACCACACCAGTGCCCCATCTATACCTGCTCTCTAGGAGTCGTTGATTCTACTGTACCAGATAAATCTGGGAGAAAAGAAGCTTCTAATATGGCTAAGCTGAAGGGGAAAACCCTAAACATTTTAATACTCAGTGACTTCTGTGGCAAACAGCATTATCAAATGGGCAGATTCAGCTAAACTCCATCAGCACAATCCCAGACGCAGGGTTCCAGATGGCAGGAAGTTCACCAGAGCAAAGGCCATGCTGGAAAAGGCTTGGCCTCCAGCCAGCATAGTCCAAGTTGCAAGGAACACTGAAAAGGAAGGGGATGTGAAGAAAGCATCCTCCAGCTTCTCTGGTTCCATGTCTCTCTTGGATTTAATTACTTAAACACAGTTCTGCCACCAGTTGAATTAGTTTTTTTCTTTCTAATCTTAACCTTGAAATGCTTGCGAGTCCTGGACTATATTAAAACAACTAACCAAAGCAAACAAGTATCTCCTTGCAGGAAACTTCCCTGGCTTCTAGCTGGGAAACTCAGGTGAAACTGTAGGAAATGACAGTTCTTTATGTAGCCCTCATGGCTGTCCCTCTTCTGCTTGACAGAGCCCAAATCATGTGAATTTGGCCAAGGTTTGAGTCAATCAGATGCAAGTCTGTGGTCAATGCTGACCTCACATAATTAATTTAAGATTTAATTAAAAGAAGAATATGTTCACATTTATTCCAAGAAGATATCAGTCTCTGTCCTAATCTTGCTTCCCCCTGGTTCAAGCACACCACCTTAACCAACACAGAAACTTGACGAATGCAGGCTCATGCAAAGTTATTTCTATATACCTCAAAGGAGTCTTACAAATGGTCAAACTAAGAACAACCAAGCTCACTTCTGTGCCTTGTTGCTTTGTTGTCTCACAAACTCAAAATAGTTGCAAGTTTGAGTTATGTAAGTTGGTCAAAGCCCTGGAGTCTCCAAAAAACTTATGTGACAGAACTCATGAGATGGAAGGAATGCCAAATATTCTCCAGGGTGTTTAACTGTGACAGTGTAGGAAGTTATCACCGATAGCACTGCACTAGAAGTGACTGTACACAAAACTGATTTTTTGGACACAGATACCTTCAGTGCAAAGTTTAACAGCTCTACCTAAACCATTGCTTCAATGCTATTTAATTTAAGCTTCCCTTGCAGCAGACTGGAAAACAGGACTTGGTAGAGCATATGAAATGCAACTTAATAATACTCACTCAGGCAGCAAAAACAGTTAAGGGAATCAAACTCTTAAATAATTCCATTAGGTCTGCTGGAAGAAGTCTCTCCATGCTTTGTATTTCTAATTGGCTAGGAAATTTCTAAGTCTGCAGTCAGCAGGAGCTTGCCTGTTAAGAACTCTGTATTTGACCCAGTGCATCTTGCATATTTGCTTGTGATCCGAGACAGAACAGAAAAGATGAGCTAAAGTTAAAAATAGACCATCACAGATTTGCTACTGGAACATTTATGAACTATGTAGCTTGGCCAAGGATCAAGAAACTTTCTAGTTTTTTCATATTTTATATACACTTGCATCCCGATCCCTTCTTGAGAGATCACAGTCCCCTTTTTTTCATTATTTTTTCTGCTTTTAATGAATTTCTAGCCTTTGTTAAGATGCCTTCTTGTAGACTGGCAGGTGCAAAGATCTCTTCTGCCATCTCCCCACATTTGCACTAGCACCTAACAACTGACTCTGTCCAAGCCATACCTGCCCTTCCAAGCTTGAGGGTTTGAGTTCCACAGAATTATTTTTAACTGCTGATTTACTGTTACCTCTTTTCAGGCCTTCTTCTTTAACTTGTTTCAACGGGGATGGACCAAACTCCTCCTCCACGGGCCGGAACATTCTTTTGACCAGGACACTGCTACTAGAATACACAAAATAGGAACCATGTCACAGTAAAACTGTACTCCCAGAAGAAGGGGAGACAACAGCAGCAGTCATGACTCACTTTGGCAAAAACACCCACTGGCCGCTCAAGTAGCACCAGAGCAGAAATTGCAAGGATTTAGCTTTTGATACTTATCTGAACTATCCAGGCCCCTTAATTACCCAGACTGACTGGCTGGGACAGGTGACAGGAAAACATGTTCCAATGTTACTCACTAATTTGAAAACCCCAAAGGCCCTTAACCGTTTAAATATTGAGGGAAGGGCGGTGGGAAGGAAGAAATAGCTAAGTAAGGAGACAAACCCACATTTGTATAACTGATTCACCTCCTCTTTGGGGTAAAGGAGACAGCTTCAAGAAACAGCAGTATTTCTAAAGTCCAAGGCCATACAGTCCAGCAAATTCAAAAGGAATACTGTGCTGGGCCAGACCCAGCCCAAAGCTGCAATATGCTTCACCAGGGGAGCTGAGGGCTGAAAGAACTACAGCTGCCCCGTCTGCTTGTCATAGCTCTGGCAGGACTTGGGAGTCCTGGACGACAGAATTGAAACCAATGTGCTCAGTGCAATAAACCCCTTTGTTTTTCAAATTACATTGTGAGCCACATGAAGAACATTAATTTCATAAAAGAAATAAAAAGGGCCTTGTTTCCAAGTCAGTGGCAGGTCCTTGGCCACTCCCTACCACAGGTCACTTTTTGCAGGTTTATGGCAGTGCAGTTGTCTCACTCCAAACTCTCAGATTTAAGGGCACTCACTTGGGATTTAAGCAATTTACAAAAGTGGGGGGCTTGTGTACATTATGGGCTGAACTTCAGCCACTCATATTAAACCCCTTATTTCATAGCATCTCTAACTATTAGAGGGACTTTCATCTATTCCTCCAGTCCCTCCAAAGTCAGGCAGGGGGTGACCCCATTTCCAACCTTCCCCCTTCCCAGGATCTCTGATTCTCTTTCTGCTGTTCTCTTCTGGCACTTGGCCATTCTCTCTGCAGTTCCTGTATTTGTTACATAGACAAGTAAGTGCTGCTAACAGCTTTCAGGAATGCAGTGAAGTTCAGTGCTTCATTAAAAAATTCCTGGTTTTTAAATTAGTTGAGAACCCTTGCGCATATATAAAAGGCACTTTATTATCAAATATATTGTCCTGTCCCTCTATTGAACCTTATATGGCTCTTTATTTAAACTGTTTGACTTGGAAATGTATTACAAAAGACATAAAAAGCAGGCAGCTCACATGAAGGAAAAGAAAGCTACACCATAAAATAAACCTCTCCTTACCAGTTCTACATATTATTCACCCTCCATTAGCAATGAGAGAACATAAGAGAAGGAGGAAAAAGGGGATCAGTTTTATCTGATATCATGCTTTGTGTCTACTTTCTATGAGTTTGAACTGCTAACTGCCAAGCTTGTGAAACAATAAGTGTCTTACCCTTCTCTCTCATCATCGGTATTATAGTAAACCTAGAAGGATAGAAATAAAATGCAACAATTATTCCTAAAACTCAGACACTTGATTAACAGAATAACTTCAAAAGGCGGAAAATACTAGTTTGCAGTTTTTAGTATGTTAAAAGTCTTTTTCCTTCTGTAAAACAAAAACTTCTCGAATTCTAACTGTGAACTGGAGAAAGGTGTCTTAGAGAAACTGCTGTTGAATATCATCTAGTGAATATATATCAACATATTTTTGAAAGACATTGTCCTCTCCCCTGCTTCATATAATTTTCTCAATTATTTTACAATCCTCTATATCAGTTCACTACTCACCTAAATTAACCCTAATACAGTTTAAGCCACAACACTCTAAAGCTTTTGTACATCGTTAATACTATCTGAATATCTAATTAAACTACATTAAACTACAGGCCTAATGGATACAGAATTATTAACAGTACATCTGAACGTTTTTTGCACAGGCTGTGAGCAGAAGCCCAAGTCCAGACCACTGTTTTGTGTCAATCCAAATAGCTCACAGTCACTGGGACCAAATTTACTACAGCAGCAAATGCAACTAACAATAGCAGGGGAAGTATAAAACCACAAAGTCTGTTGTCAAAGGCTTTATAGAAGAGTCAGCCAAATTCCTTGCAACGTGCCAGCACTGTGGGTCTGCACCAACAAGTGTACCAGCCCTCCAGTTGCTGAGTTACTGAAGGCAGGATGCCGGAGCCCTCTGTTCTGCTGGGGCAGAGCAAGGCATCTTGGATGGGTTTCCAGCACTTGTGCTGGCAAGACTCAGAGCACACTTGGCTCTCACTGGGAGCCTTCGCTTCTAAACCTGTACAATGAAAATACCTCAGAGGTGTGGGTGTGTGTGTGCAAAGCCGAGGTCTGTAACTCATTCTATGAGTTACAGCAATAAAAGACAAGGCTGGACGTTGCCTAAGAGCTAGGAAACTGGGGTATCTTCCAGTTAGTTTAGAAAATTATTTACAGGATTACATACACTAAGGAATGCTTCCACCTTCTCCTTTTCGAGGCAAATCTACATTCTGGTTTGAGAGCCATGAGGACAGAAGGTACCCAGCACTGATATGTGAGTGGGCGTCTTTCCAATTTTGGAGAGTAAGTCAGTGGCAGCTGCGATTGCAATGTCTGCGCTCTTTGTGCTTTGCTCTACCACAATTCTCACTGCTTTAAAATAACTGACAATTCCAACAGTGTCATTTAATCTTCATCATCTTAATATTTAAACACATGCATAAAGGTCTTGTTCTGCTCTCTGAGATGTTAATAAATAACAGGGTCATAGTGAAAAAAATGTCAGAGCTGACCCTCTAATTCAGGTTTGCAACTTCCCAGCAAGCGATAAAGTAGAAAAAAGTCAAGTCAGCAAAGCGACGACTTCCTCATGTTTACTGGTTGATAATAATTGCCAATACTGAATATTAACATCAGCATGACAGAGTTTTACTTGGTAGAGTGAAAATATTTTTTCCAAGGAATTTCCAGACCTCTAGGTGATGCCGACAGAAAATGGGCCACGGTGTTCAGTGACCTTGCTCTTGATGTCCCTATGCATGTAAGAGCTTGGTCTGTGTCTTCAGTTGTGACAGGGAGGGGGATCTCTGCCACCACAAGGTGGCACTTCATTTCATCAAGACAAAGAGCACACTCAAAACCAGACTTTGTTTCAGACACAAATCAACCTTTCAAAATTCTTGACTATTTATTCCATTCTTTCTTCCAAGCAAAAGAATAACAAAACCGTAACAAACACAAACTAGTCAGTTTTCAATGAAGAATAAACTCCTTCTTCACACCCAGAGCTCAGAAAGGCACGTGTTCCTTTTAAACTCTTGTATACATGACTTGTCAAGAGCTGTGTTTACAAAAAAAAGAAAGCTGAAACAAGCAGCCCCCTGAAACAGCAATTTATTCTCCTAAAACCTGCCCTAAAGTAGAGGCAGACAGATGGCAAGTGGGCACCAGCTTGTCTCATTATAATTTCCTACCTGTCCAGTTCTTTGTAGGTTTCCAAAGTGAACATCCGGGATGAAGAGAACTGGCTGGGAATCCAGGTCAGCCATTGTTTTGAAGAAGGTGATATCACTCTTCTTCTGCAGAGGGAGTGCACTCAACTTCCCTTCAGCTGCAGATCACAAAGTAACAAGGTTGTGAGAGAAGGCATGTTAAGCATAACTTAGCCCCAAACCAGAAAGGCCCATCTTACCATTATTACACGAGGCTTGGGATGCCTGGCCTTTGCCTTTCTTCCTGTTCTGCTTTCTCTCTTCATCTCGGATTTTCCTTTCTGCTCCCTAATGCAAAAAAAACCATAACCCACGGATATTACTATCCAAAGAGGAACCATTGTGAGCATCATCCCTGGAACTACAGGGATGGACATATCAGAAATGTTGAAACAGAAACTGGTGATTCTACTGTAGACAAATCTGTCCAGACTGTTGGGAAGGTACCAGCTTCACATCGATCACCTGTGCCTGAAACTCAAGCTGGAACACCCAGCAGTTCCCAGGGCTGCAGACAGCAAGGGGAACATATCCACATGCTGCTTTGGGGAAGCCAGGATTGACAGTTTTGCAGCGTGCAGTCTGTAGCAGGACTGACACCACCCACCACAGCTTGTGCAAAGCCACATGTCTCTGCAATGGACGGAGTGCTCAGGCCAACCACTCTGTGTGTGTAATGGCATAAAACACCTGCGGAATTGTTATCATCCTAGATCATGTCTGTGCTAAGCTTTTTCCTAAACTCTCCTCCACCCACTTTGTCTGGGGGTGGCACATTGCTCTACTGTGGCCAACTGTGCAGAGGCCTTTGAATTTGACAGTGCAAGAAGGCTGTGCTGACAGCTTGCCAACAGTGCAAGGGTTCTTACAGAAAGATACAGGCATTTCAAAGAGGGAAATCATCTCCAGAAATGGGAAAGCAATGTAGCACTGCCCTACTAGGCACCAGGAACTCCTGGGAAGTTGCAGGCTTCTGTTATGTAAATACACTCTCAATAAGTTTAAAAAATAAAACTTATTGACATAAAAAGCAGCAACACCTCCTTTGAAGTTCTCCTAATTTAGTTTATAAATAATACCCATCACATCGTGAAGAGTATTAAAGATCCATATGCTCCCAGACAGTCATCATGCAAGATTACAAATTTTTTTTTCCAAATTAAAATTGGAAGTTTCTTGAATAGAAAGGGGGAAGGGAGGTAAGGAAAGCAAAAAATACCCACTCAAGATGGCAAAATTCACACATGAGCCAATGAATCAAGCTTGAAAAGAATGCAAGAAAAGATGTAATCCTGGTTGTGATCTATGAATAAATTTCCAGAGACTGAAAAAGGTGGAGGAAGAAACAGCTCTTAAAAAACTTCAAGGTGTCAAACAGAAACAATGCCTCCAGACCCAGGTCCCAGTCCAGTTGTCACTGACCTCAACCCCAGGCCGAGGGATTCAGAGTCATGCCATTATCCAAACTGTTTCTAGAGGTACATCTGTATCTTTAAAGGCTGCTCTTTGTAAGAAAGGAGCAAAAATACACATCCCAGCTGCTGTCCTGCAGAAGGCACATCCCGAGAACCCTGTGCTGACAAAGGGCTCTGCCAGGTGCCCACAGCCCTACCTGCTGCTCTGCTGCTCACAGGGAACGGGATGAACCAACAGCAGCAAGCACAAGTTTTCTCTCAGGAAAACAGAAACTGAGGAGGACTCAGCCTTTTCTACACAGTAAAAAACACGTTTTACTGATTTTTTGGTGATATTCTTTGTAACTAGGAACTTGGTAAAGCTTCACAGCTTCCTCTTCATTCATCCACGGCAAGACACCCCAAAGTTCTCTTGCATGCAGGCAGTCTCTAAGCAGGGCAGCCATTCCCCCCACCAGTGTTTATTTGTGCCAAGGCCACTTCACAAAGGAGGTAACTGCAATACCCACAGAACTACCTAGCAGCCCTTTAGAGCTAGGAGCAACCCACATGGCACATGGCAGGGACCAGCCAAGCCTACATGATGTACGTCACTGCCATAGGGCCTGAGACAATGGACCACAGAATGATTTTTGCATACAAGAGCTACACAGTTGAGCCATCTGTGTTTATTATATCTAATAAACACAGTTTGCATATCTCTTCCGAAGAAATAACCCTCTCATAGGGTATTACAACCTAGGCTCTGACCAGTGAAATAATGAAATGGGGGTTTTTTCAGTTTTTTGTTGATACATATTGACTTTGTATAAATGCAACTAATACTACTAATACCACTTCTACTAACCATTGGCAAAATGCAGCCTATGAATTTCAGCTGAATCAATTTTGTTTTCCTAAGTCTCCAATTCATTTAAGCTTAAGTCTTGCATTCTAGCTCAAAGACCTTGCCATCCTAAGGACCACTTCCATCACCCTTATAAAGATCATGGGTACCCCTGCTTCTTATTCTAGGCCAAAGCATTCCACATCTGGTAGGGCAGGCACATAGACTTAACCTTCTCCTCTCAAAAGCTGAAGATTAATAGGCAACTAGAATTGCTCAACATCCTATGATAATCCATGTTCTCTACGATGATATATACTGAAGACAAGGAGGCAGGAACTGTATATATTCCAAAGAACATGTAGTTTTTCAGAGTAAAGAAAGCTGAATTAATTTATTTTATTTTGGAACGATATTATGGTATTTGCCAAGTCAAATATTTCTGCTTCTTTTCAGAAAAGTTAATCACATAAAGAAAATCAAAATATCTCTAAAGCCTAAGTTCCTTCATACGCAGTGGCTAAAGCATCTTGCAATATATAAATAGGCTTGGTAGCAAGTTTCCCTGACAACTTCTTTAAGGAATAAAAACTATATATTCTTATAATAATGCAGCATCAGTGATCTGCAGAGGATAAAAAGACTGCAAGGGCAGAGAGAATTAGCACTGAGAAAACAACATGTGCACTGTAACAGATGATTTGAAGGTTGCCTACTGGAAAACAAACACGGACAAAAGACTGGAGAATGAATAGAGAGTAAGGACACAATTACAACCTTTGCAGCATTTATCTCCATACATTTATGTCACAAAGCACACACCGGATGTGAGTTGCTGCTGCTGTCTAGTTTATATGCAAATTAATATTACAATTAAGCAATTGCCAGAGTAAATATTAAAATATATGTGATATGTACCACTTAGCTAAATGTAGTGTTATTTCTTCAGGGATAACTCTTTCCACAACAGCTACACTGTATTTCAGCTACAGGACATGAATTTATCACTGAATATTTTTCTTAAAAGCTGGACACCTCTACCTGTGATTTATCTAACTTAATATGCAAAAACATCTACTGGTCCTAAAGAGGCACGACCAATGCAGAAAAAAACATTTGCAAGAACACCATCAGGCACAGAAACATTCCTTTTCTTCCATGTTTCAAACTAAAATACATTTTGTGCTTAGGCAGGAGGGATTTACGGTGCAGTTCCACTTATCCAGATGATTGTAATAAATCAGGCACTTTTCTCATGAGCTTCTCTCTGAGGTGTCAGATTGGGGCATGACAGCTTAGTTCACACTTTTAAAATTTATAAAAATTATTATATGTTTGCTGGGATTTTTTAAATGGTCCTATAATACCTCTTGAATTGATCATGACAAAGTAGGTGAGCAAAAACCATCTCAGCTTCATAGTCTTTCCCAAAGAGGCAGAAAGCCCTGTTTGTGTCACTGGAGGATGAGGTGTGAGAGAGGCTGAACCATTCAGCACCACCTTAACCAGTGACAGGGTTTTATTTTTACATCTTGGAAAGATGAGGATGCCCAGCCCCATCAGTTACCTTCCTCTGAGCATGATGAATTCACTTACAAAAGCCCTGCAACAAAGGAATGTTGGTTAAGATCTGGCAGCATAAGTTAGGGGAGAAGCAAGCCTCAGTCTCTTTCCAAGTGCCAATTAGCACAAATTGTCATGTGAATTGACCTCAATAGTTTTCATTCGCTCAACTAATTTTCACACCTGCATTTAGTTAAAAAGCAGTATGTGTATGCATACATTTATATTAAACAGATATATATCCCACTATCTATACCCTTGAGCCCTTCAGTTCCCACCTCCAATACAGTTTTGATGTATATAACATTTTAACAACCCCTCTGATCTTTTCTTCTACTTTGAGACAGTTTTGATTAATAGGCTCAACATTCATTTCCGGCTTTCTAGTCTGCATATTTGAAGCACCAATTAAGCCAATAGATGCAACGAACATGTATTATTCAAAATCTCCACCAGTTGTATCTACAGGTCACCCTTGATGAGTCTGTGCCCTAAATTTCCTTCCTTTTTTTGAAATAATTCAATTTTTTTCTAATTGCTGTTCAAAAATACATAGATAAAAACGACTTGTTCCTTTGATATTTACTGAGCTTTTAACATCCAGCTGTAGCTTCAAATCTCTAAATATTTGACATTCAAAGTTACAATTAAAAGCACAGCATTTTGACTGCAAGACCTCAGTGCATACATTTAAATTCATTACTTCCAAAGATTTTGCCCCACTGAACGACTGACTGATTAGCCCTCAAGATCCCGTTGTCAAGACTGCAACAAGGGAATGAACTGAAAAGGGGGAAGGAGCAGTAACACAGAGACCTGGAACAGCTGAACTCTTACCCTTTCCATTAAAAAGTTAATGTTACATATTGCCTGGGGCATGGCCTTTGTCTTTCCATTCCCACCTGTAAGACGACAAAACTAATTTGGATAAATTTCCAAGTCACTTAAATAGAAGTAGGCTCTTGAATCCCTGAACCTTGACTAGAATCCAGACATCAGCTACCCCGTGGAAAATCTTTCTCAGGAGAGATGAAGTCATCAGCTGGCAGATGTTCAATGCAATTGAAAAGTGGTCACACTCTCTGCTAAAAACTATCACTGACATAACATTTCTGAGCAACTGTTTCTAGCTGGTGGTTATACAGCTGACCACGACATAGTCCAATGTATTAAGGCATGATCTGAAAAATCTCACCAGTTCCCACAAAGGAGCAGTCAAACATACTGTAAAAACGAAATTTTGCAAAAGATGGACTAAGCACACACAAAAAAAACCAGTTACTGAACTACAAAATGGGAAAGGCTAATATATTTTTGCAGTTTACTTTTAATAAGAAAATCCCAGCAACATAAAAGTCTCACTGAAACTTCCAAAATAACAGGTTGTAGTCGAGGGAGGTGGAAAAATCCATGAGCTGCATCACTGGGACTTGGCGTTTTTCAAGAGAATTTAGCAGACCTTTACTGAAAGGTACATTTCTCTATCGGAGCATCTGCACAAAGTTTACATGCTACCTCTCCTGGCTATTAGAGGCAGAAGGGAAGACATCAGCAGGCTGTCACTTGCATGAGCCTGTGGTCAGCAGTGACCTTCCAAGCAGAGGTCTTCATGCATATACTTCCTATTCCTTTTTTCATATTCCAGTATCATGACCTATAATATGCTGTCCTTAAACAGCCCAACAGTATTGCTCACAAGCTGATGAATCAGGGCCAAAAAGGCTGCAAAGCAATAAAATAACTACATGAATCTGTTGGATTTGTGATATAGCTTGTTCAAATGCTACCATGAAACACAATTCTTTAGGGAAAGGAGAAACATTTAATTAGGTCTAAAATACAGCAACAATAAATTGTCTAACAAGGTTCCTCCTCTATCCATGATAACTGTGCTTTCCACTTACCTTGTCACAAAAAACCTTGATCTGGCAGTAGGCTCGGTGGATGGGTTTGTTGCTGCGGTTGTTGTAGCTGTATGTATCGATCTGAATCATCAAAGGAAGCCCTTTAACTCCTTTTTGTGAGGAGAAGTCTGTGCTCAAACAATTCACCGTGATGAAAATCTGTGTGCCAGAGAGATTACTTTTAAAAGGTGGTACAGACAATGATTAAACTTCCAGAAACACATGACAACAAACAGGAAAATAAAAGCATATAAACACCCTACCCACTACCAAAAAAAGACATTTTTTTTTTTTAATTCAGCTATGATGCATGTTGTGCCAATTCACACATTTATTCTCCACTTCAGTCCTATATCCAACAAAGACGCTTCCATGCTGTGAAGAAGGACACACTTTTAAGGCATATATCGGTGCTTCAGTTTGGACCAGAAGCTCACATTTTAGTTGAATCGTTTGGCTGCCCCAACTTACTGTGCTTTGGTTCACACCAGAGACCTCAGAGTACACGAGCTGGATTCTTTTTGGAAGAGCCAGACCAGAAGATGTGTCCTAGAAGCACTCCTCTTAGGAGGATGCTCCAGCTGCTAATAGTTGCTCAGTCTGTGGGAACTGACTAAAGATAATCTAAAACCTCTTAAAATGTGCCCCACAAGGATGTCGGGTCTTTAGCCCTGACTTGCTTCACTCTAGAAACCTGCTCTCTATGTTTGCACTACTGGTTAATACAGATCATCTTGCTTGCCCTTTCCAGCTGTCTTTGGTCTGGTTTGTTCTCCTGAGAGCTCACAATTTAAATTCAGTGGGGCAATAAGCCCTACCCTTTTCTTTTAGTTTTACAAATTTTCTTCACACTCTCATCAGCCGTATCCCTTCCTCTATCCCATCAAGAGATATCCCTGATCTTCAGTTTAAGGACTCTTCACTGCCTTTCTTCAATTTCAAAAGTGCATCTCACCCTGTCTTTCAAATTGGGAAGCTCAAACATTTGTAAAACTCCGTACCTCTTCTCAAAAGTCCCCTTTGTCATGTAACACCACATAACTTGACATAGCATTCAGTTTCTGGCAAGCTCCCTGCTTGCCTGTGCTTCAGAAATACACCTCCTGCTCTTCTACAACCACTTTTGTCAGTTGATAGCCACTAGTCATCTCCTGCTATCTCCATTGGTACCATGGGACAAGGTATGCCTCATCTGCCATGTGTTTGCACGGGACCTAGGAGAAGGGTCTGCCACCACTGAAGTCTCCTAAGAACTATTCTGCTGCAAAGCAAGCATTGTGAACTGAAATACCACTGACAGCTTTCGGTCAGGATACTGTGTGTGAAACTCAAGAGATGAAACTGAGTAAAAATCCAATTTTCTGCCCAGTGAGGTATATGTACATACATAGTAATTCGGGGCAATCATGTATTGACCTGATCCTACTTTTACTTTTTCCTTAGTTTAAAAACCAACAACAAAACACCAAACAGACAAAAGCCCAGAACTGTGAACTAAAGAAAAGGACTGAGAAAACCCTAAACAGGAGAGCATGAAAGCTGACACTCAGGAAGGAAGAGATCTCGAGCTGGTCTCTCAAACAGACCTGACGCACACCTTGCTGGGCAGAGGAGGGAGCAGCAGGCCCCCGGTCTGTGAGGATTTGGGAAGGAAGAGCATGAAGGAACTGCTTCCAAACCCGCAAACAGAAAAGAAACCAACAGTGCGAGTGTCCAGAATGCAACACCCCTAAGAAAGGTAGCTGAGAATAAAGAGGGGCTCCGGCGGGGCTAGTGGGGGATACTTCACCCTCATGGCAGAAGCTAACATTACAGTCAGGATCTTTCTGAAGGAGCCAGAGCAGCTTGTTTACTTGACTGAGCTAATGGGCCCTCCACTTTCTGCTTCTGATTCTATCACAGAGCTGCATTTACAAATGAAATAGTTGAACTTTAACTGCGGGAGAGGAGGGAGGTGGGGAAGGGCCCTAGGTGAAACTCTGATTTTGAAGCTGATAATGTTCTCTCTGTTTCAAATTACAAGTTGGTCTCTCCCTCAGCTCCACAGGTAAGTGTAGATATGGGCACACAGGCCTTTGAAATATGACGGCTTGAATTTCATTTGCCTTCAGACTCCTTTAGAGTGTCCCAGCAATAGTTTAAAGTGTGTATGAACACAGAGGAGGGGAATGAGGTTTGGCATAAAACAGAATCTGGTCTCACTATATTTTAGCCCATACTTCTGCACAGGTATTTTCCAAACTGTAGGTTAAAATGTGAGAGGAAACATGCAGGCTTTGCATCTACTCTACAGTTTGTACATCTTCAACCTTTGCTGCACACTCGGCTGAGAAGTAAAAAAAGATCTTGTCCCACTTAATCAACTACGTACACTGTGTGTCATCTCATCCACTGCCTCCACAATCACAGAGCAGAGTAGGAGAAGCTGGGGAAGACAGACTATCATTTCAAGAGACCCCATATAACAATAACAGATTATTCAGCATGAATAATAGATGCTGTAAGATTCAATATCTTGTCCTGACACTGTAATACATCAGGATCTCTCGGAGGAGCAATGACTGTACATTCATGCACATGAAGTGTACTATACTTTCTGTCATATCATTTGCACTTCACAGATAAACAGATAGATTTGAATTATTGCAGATCATTCATTTGGGGGAAATCTTCTGTCTCCATGCAGTATTCAATTAGCTTTCCTGTAAAGCACAACACCAGCTTTGGAAAACATGGCAGGTGTGCAGAGGGACAGGGAACAGGGTGTAGTTCTGTTATTTCAGTCGATTTTAGGTCTTTTTTTTCTTTGCATGACTAAAGATTTGCACCCATTTTAACACAATGGTGCAGCAGGCTGCTACAGTGAACAGGACCTGGGGAAACATCTGGACAGTCCTCTCCTCTCTCCCCTGCTCTGACCAGAAAGCACCTCCCCAAAGCAGTGAGCAGCAATGATTTCAACTGCTTGTCCAAGCACAGCCTGCTTTGCAATTTACAGCACTCATCTCTCTTTTCTTCTCAGCTCCTGTCCATAGTGCAGGTACCCCCACTCTCAATAACACAAGGGGCAAAACAATCCCATTTTCAGACATGAAAAGAAGCACTGCTCTACTTCTCCTGGAAGATACACAGGTTTAAGATCCTCCTTGCTGTGGTCTCTTGCATAGTAGAGTTAACATGATTAACAGAGTTAAGTAGAAATTACAGTAACAGGAGTAGAAATTACTGTTTCCCTCCCCAGCCCTGTCTACACTTGTCTTAGAACTGTATTAATAGAAGTGACTATGATTGTCTACCTGAACTCATTTACAAACTTTTTTTTTCCTGTGCAAACTGGATTTTAGCAATGTTTTGCTATCAGGAACACATTTAGATTGTTGTTATAGTGATGTCTTTTTTTTTTAGTGTCAGCATATCTCAGATTAGAGCAATTAATGGCAGAGTTCCACCCATCTTGTCTCCAGCTCAGGCATGCCATTGGCAATGAAATACTAATTTGGAGAAACATTTGGTGCTGAGAAAGTTTCAAAAGTGGCCTAAGATAACAAAAATTTTTCTGTTTGCTATACAGTATGTCTGGAAAAAGCACTCTCTCTTTCAGGGAAGGCACTCCTCCATGGCATAGCTGCTATTATGTGAATTACTTACTGTTTGTTAAATCCTGCAGCATAATTAGGGAGGTACAAGACAAACACAGTAAGCTGCCTTAAGAGAAAACAAGGCTCAGAAGTGCATTTCCCTTTTTATCATTTAATTCAGCCAACATGACTCCTGCTGTGGTCTCTCAGCTTATACGCTTTAAAGGTCTACAGTTACAAAATTTTTAATATAAGCCTTCTATTACTATTTACATTTCTGGCTCCCATTGTCTCAGAAAGAGCCAAAGGCAGAAGGGAGGGAAGAGTGTGCTATGGCACAAAATTAGAAACTTAAAGCAATTTCTCTACTGAATAGTGGTAATACATAGAACCTACACCTGGATGATGGGTGTTTAAAAACCCTGTTTTAAAAAGGTTCATCCCTCCAGACTGTAACAACAAAGAGTTAAACTACTTGTCTCTCAAATGACTAACATCAATCCAATCATTCCTGGCATACACAAAAAGTGTGGTTTTATAGTTTCTCCTGCCAGCCGTTACCTTATAAATCCCACACAAAGGTAAGACCTTTGTTTTATTTCAATACAAATGTCTCCAGCAAATGTTTACACTGCTCTTTTGAAGCTTCCTCAACCCACACCACACCCCGGCAACTACATAAAAATGCCATTTGCCTTGAATCCCAGATGCATACTTACCAAGCCATTTGTATATACTGGATTTCAACATTATGTGCTACCACAGGTTAACTCTTCTTTAATATATACACGTGTGTGTGCATGTCTTGCATACATACGTATACATATATATGCACACTTACACAGACAGACATGGTTTATTAAAGTAGCTGCCAAGTCTAATCCTGCATAATTTCTTGTACTAACTCCCCAAAATGAAGCATCCTTTCCTTCAACCTTTACATTCTGAGAGTAGAAAAAAATGTCAATTTCCTTACTAATTAAATTAAATTTGATGTAACTTAAGAAGGAAATTCATGATTATGAACAAAATAATTCTTATACTAGTCAAAGCCTGTCCTAAGTATCACTGACAATGTTAAAGAAACATGGATTGTCACAATACAAATCACTGCTAGAGACGGTGTTGCTCTATAAGCTTGATTTTACCGTTGTGCCCACTGGAATTGGAGCTCATTTTGGCCCACAACATCCAAGAAACTAATCCTGCAAATCACTCACTCTTTTTAAAACAGCTTATTACTGCACAGGCTATGCCAAAACTCATTAAATAACTGGAAAAGTTCCCAGAGGCTTCAGCATGCTTTGGATTAAAGATCTACATTTCAGTTAAATATAGCAGGACAATGATTGCACGCAAGTATACACAACAACTGCACAGTGCACAACTCCCGTGCACACCACAGGGCTATGCCAGCACCTGCCTGAATTACCTATCCACCAACATGTCTCTTTACCACATGTCCAAGCTGTAGTGCTCAGTGGAAATCAGTCATCTCTTGATTGAAAATCACTTTTTGTAAAGTGACACTTTTCTTTAGCAACTGGTCACTGAAGTCACATCTTTGAATTTAAGGTTAAAAAGCATTTTCCATAAAAATACGCAATTAATGTATTGTTTCAGAAGTAACACCATCTTAACCACTTTAAATTAGCAAATTACCAATCAGAGAGAAAGTATACCTCAAAGAGTGGGTATGATTTATAAATAAATAAACAAATTCTCTTTTAACCAGGAGAATCCTAGCTCTAAATTATCTTTCTTGCAAACTAGCTTCTGTCAGCAATTGGACTGTAAGCAGACAAATAACTGTATATCAAAATGAAGCTGAACTCTGTTCTAGCCAAGCAGCAGCTTCTTTGTCAACCAGCCAGATGCTGCAAAAAAAATCTTCTATAGGGCAACAGCAAGGCAACTATCTACCTTCTAGCATATTTTAAACAGACTTTTAAAAGTCAGTGAGTTCTTGTTAATTGTTGTTTCATTACCTTTTTTTAAAGAACCTTTAAAAATACCAAACAGTATTCAAGTTCAACCAAAGTGAGCAAATAAATCACCTTGCCCATAAATGTTGCATATTTATACACAGAATTAAATACAGGAATGAAACAAAGTACAAAACTGTTCCTCTCTTCCTACCTCTGCTCCCTTACAGTACAGTAATTTTGTCTTACGGAAGCATAAGGTAGGGTTTGACATGGCTACAGAGTAATTTCCCTGTATCCTGCTCTGAACCACAAGCCCCATGTTGACATCTAGATAACGGCTCCAGCAGAAAAGGATGCTTTTTATAAGGGTAAGGATGTGCCAGGACAAACTGCACTGCCAGAAGGCAAGGAGACTGCTGCTGTCAACCAGATATAGCAGAAGAAGTTCTAGCAGAGTGGTGTGTCTGACTTTGGTTCAGTTTCCTTAGTCCACACAAAGCAAAAGTGAGATTATTCCACAGCTTGACATGTGCTGTACAAGATTCCCTTTCCATTGACTTGTTCTGCGCCAAGCAGCAGCTGGAAAACAAGGCACCGAGCACAGGGAGATGGAGCCAGCAGCTTAGTTCCAGTCATGTTACTGGGGCAATAGAGAGAGGCCTCTGCCTCTGAATTCCTGTTTCTTCCATGTAAGACCCACATGAGATGCTGCCTTATCAACACTTAGCATGCTCACTGTTAGCAGGTGGACTCTGGTTACCACACCTGTACTCTTCTACCTTCATCCTGAAGGGCTTAGAGGAAGAAGGCCTGCTCTGCTTGTACATGGGAGGAGAAATCTGGCTTTAAATGAGGAGAAATCTGGCTTTAAATCAGCTGCCTTCCAGGTGGAGTAAGAAAGTGAGAAATCTGATGTTCCAGATAGGTCTTCCTAGACGAAGGATTTAGTCTCCGAGGAGGGATGCATATTTGGTTACACGATTTCTGCAGCTGCTTCTGTTTTTATTTTCCAGAACACTCCCCTGTGCACTTCCAGTGATGAGTCCGTTTACTTTGTTTCTTCCCAGGACGGTAGAGCACTTCATCACATCCCACCTCAGAGGCCCTGCAAAGAACTGCTCTGTGCCACTCTTGTCTGACTCGGAAGAGAAAGGCCTTTGTGTCTCTGAGTGGGTTAAGTTTTAATCTTGAAATTGTGGTGAAAAGAGAAAACAACACTGAGCAGAAACAATGGGGCCAGTTGAAAGACCATCATTCAAAAAGCTTAGGAAAAGAGTCTGTAATTATGCCTTGAAATTCTTCATCTCTCTTGGATGAGGTAATTGCTGGAGAAAAAACAGCCTTCAGTGACGTGCCTCAGAGTTCATAGCTTTCCAACACCGCAGGGGCATCCTATGGGAATCCCCAGACCCGGCGCAACTCGTTATTGTATTAGTCTCCCACAGGAGCAAGCAAGTGGGTACATGTACACGTATGGGGAGGGAAACACTTTAGTGCAGGCAAGGTGATAACATTTCACGTACAGCTTGATTCATGCTTCATAGCCCAACACCAAAGCATGTTATGAAACATCTTACTTTTATCAATACATTTGCAGTTCAACCTCCTAAAAGATCAGATATTTTTTAACTATCGCCCAAAATAAATATGCATAAGCCAATATGCATTTTAATGTGTACTTCTGCAGAAATACAAGCAGCTTAAATTTCACTCCTGACAGTCTTTTAAGCCAGCAACAGTAAGGGAGTCTTTATTTAAAAATCTTAGTATGTTTTATTTCCAGTGATCATTGTGAGAGTTGTGTTCTTAATGTTCTGGCACCCAAGGCAAGAGCAACGCGAATGGTGTGAGATTAGAACAAAATGTCCAAGGTTAACAGCTGACAGTGGAAGTCACTTTCTTGTTCCTAGATCAATACGGTGTCTTGCTAGGTCTGGCTTGCAGCTGCAAATGCTGTTTAAGTTAAGAACTGCCAAGCCCTGGCAATGGGAGTGGTATATGCCGGTGGGAGGAGACTGCCACGCTCTAGCCCTGGTAATGCTGCTGTAAAGGTCCTTGACAAAGTGTTGTGTTGAAGATCCCAAAGCTGTATTTGCTGTATCTCCTTGCACAATGATCACACACACACACAACAGTCATCTGCTGTGACTGCAGAGGACAACACACAGCTGTAGTTTGAAATGGAGTCACATAATAGGGAAATACCTGGGGCAGTGACAATGTAATCATTACATGAGTAAATACAGCTACATTAGCAACTGGGCCAAGTACAAATCTGTTTACCAAGGCCTGCTTTTGAAACCTGGGCAGTTTTCAGAACTATTGTCTTCCCTTTTAAGATGTGCATAGAGATGAAAACCCCTGTTACTATAAACCTCAGCACCTTCAGTCAGCCAGTCAGGACAGTGAGTGTTAATGCCACCACCCTATGCTAGATGCAAATCTTTCACAGAAATCACTCACTCGATGCAATCTCTCTAATCCTGTTAGAAATGCAGTGGGGAATGGTGCATGAAGATGTCTGTATTTGAAAGATTCATAGCATTACTTGAACATTGGGCATTTTGTATTCAACATGAAAACAGTATCAGGAGTTTGCCAAGCTCAACTGTGTTTGCTGTTTATTAACTCTACATCCCTGAGAGCACTGCATTACCCCCATTCATTTTACACAGCCTATTTCCCCTGTTGTTTGCTTTCCGGGGGGCCAACTTCTTTTTAGAATTACCGGCAGCTTTTCACTTCTCCCACACTAGTCCGTGCAGCTGAAGCACTGACAGCCTTTGTACAACCTTATCTGTAAGAAACTCGTTAGGGTGTTCTTCAGTCCTGGTTTATAGGCCCACTTAGCAGTCACATTCCTGAATGAAAACCCCCCGTGCCTGAGGGTACTTGATCATTTAAAAAAAAAATAAAAAAAAAAAAAAAAAGCATCAGTCCTCAAAAATGCATTCATTCCCAGTTACAAGGACAGTCCGTGTAACAGCATAAAAAATAATGGCACCAGCACAAGCAAAGGTATAGTCTAACTTACAGAGTATTGATTATTTGACATACTAATAGTGTAGAAATGAAGCTGATAATTTAGAGAAAAAAAACACTTACCTTGTGTCATGCACCCGACCTTGCATGTAGGAAAAAAACTCCTGTTTCTCAGGCTGGACACCTACCAGCAACCCTTCTTATTTGTCAAAAAGGAGAGAAGTGGAATGGTGACTAAGGACAGATTGTAGTTATAAAGAGATACCATTTGCATGGCTTTTCCTCACCTTTGCCTCCTCATTGACATCCCAAGTAAAGGACACAGCATTGAATGCAATTTCTTCAATATTTCCAATGGTATTAAAACTCTCCTTGTAATCAGCTGTAAGAAAAAACAAACAAAAGGCTTCTGAAAAAATTTGAACTTTCACAGTTCAGAATACATCTTTGCTTCTTTATCTGGGTTGTCTAACACATCGAAACTACCTCTTGTACTGTTTATGATTAATTATGAATAACCTTAATTGCAAAGAGGTAATATAATGCAACTTGAGTCTTATGCATAGTATATTACTAACTGATGTTCTTGCAAAATACTGTTTGCTCTCAAAAAGAAATAAGAGTGACTCTAGTGGCAATGAGTGGGTGCATTCATTAGCTTGGCCAAGGAAGGGCCAAAACTGGAAAATTAACTAAAAGCTAGTGAAGTATTTAAAGGGATTGTTCAAAACTTGACACAAATAAATAGCATTATGGTAAATCCTAAAGAAGCTTCCTAAAAAGCTAAGAGCTATCATTGAAAGAGATCATCAGTAATGTACATTTCTTACACACCTGTTTCAACTTTCCGAAGAATTACTGCACTAGATGCTGGATCAATACTTCTCTATTAAAAAACCAACAACTCTCAAACAAAACAAAAAACAAACCAACAAAAAAACTGCTACGAACCAAAACAAAACTTTTCCCTCAGTTTTATGCTACTAAAACAGCAAACAAACAAACGATTTTAAGTTGTCTGACTACAAAATCTGCACCTTCTTCTCACTTCTTCCCCAAGGGCTGTTAATATTATCAATAAGCTAGCTTTTTGGAAGGAATGAAAGCAAAAGAGAGGAAGATTTCAAAGGTGACCCAACCATCCTCCAGAAATAGTAAAGGTGGAAAACCGTGTAAAGCAGACAACTCCCAAGTCGTCTTTATAATTGAAAAGAGGAAAAAGGCCCCTTTTTCTCTCCCTTTGCTGGCCAGTTTAACACACTTTCTTCTTTTTGTTGACAGATTAAGAGGAATACCAGGTAATACTGCTTGATTAAAGGAACTTCCAGATTGTTCACACAAATGCATCCACTGTCTCTGGGACATACGCATTTCCTAAGAATCCCCCGAGGGCTGTAATTGGACTCAGTGCCAGAGGGCTGAGATTATGCCCTTCATCTAATGTTTGCCCAAATCTGTGCTTCAGAAGCATGCTGATTCTTAGCTTTGTTTTCACTTAGAGAAAGAGGATGTTTTTGTATTCTGTGAGACACAAAAATGGTTACAATATTCTTTTCCTTTGCCCTTCTAAACTGTTGATCTTTGAAATATAATTTCTAGGTAATAATTGCTTTAAAATCATTTACAATAAAACCATTGCTGCAAAGAGAATTATTTAACATTTGAGACATGCCATCAGTATACTTTTCTCTCTAAAACACAGGAATGCTGACATCTCACCGGGCAAATGAAACTGTGTCCATGGGACACATAAATGATTTTAGATATGATAAAAAAAAAATCACTGTTCAGACATAGGAACAGAACAAGATATTTGGTGATAAAAAAATCACTGTTCAGACATAGGAACAGAACGAGATATTTGGTGATGTAGTAAATTAACACAGTATTTGAGAGGGCAGGCAGGTTTTTCATTCCCACTGAGAACTCAGATCTCCTTTCTAACTGAAGCCATTGGTTTCAGTATCTAAATTCAGTGTGAGAATGCAAATGAGAGGACTTAGAAGACACATAAGTAGTTTATTATGCATGTGCACATATCCACCCACCTCTAAATTTATGATTCACCAGAAAGTGCCTCGTGCAACTGACTGCTGTATATGGGCGGGCTGTGTAGGTGCACTTTGGAAAGACATGAACAAGATGTCTCGTAAAGACACTTGTTTTCTTCTCCTAAAAGGCTGTCAGAACCTTGCATCCTGCCAACCTTTCCCTTCCCCCCCCATGCCTCTGCTCCTTAATTGCCATACACAAATCTCATGGAGTGTCTGTGTGACATGTTGTTAAAAAGCAGAAGTGCATCCTATTCCCCTCAATTTACAGACCATTAAAGAAAGATCTTCAGTTGATTAAGAACTGCATGCAAGGGTATTTGAAAGCTGTTAGAGTGACTACAATTTTTCCTCTTCTGTTGCTGTGAGTTACCAGAGAGAGAAAATCAGAGTTCTTCGATATGCAAGAAAATGGCTGTACAGGAATTATTTCCTCTATTGTTACATAAACTGCATATTAAACAATGGCAAATTTTTAATACTAAATACTAATCATGCATTACATAACATTGTAGCACCTCTTTTATTGTGCACATAAAGAACACAAACTATCTTGGCAAAAGAACATAGGTAAGTTTCTGGAGCACAGCTTCTACATCCTCTCTTTATATTTGAACCTGATCTAGTATTTGTCAAATTATTGTACTGATTCTAAATAATCAATATTCACTGCAATCTAGTATGTAATTCTTTATTTCACATTATTTTAAAAGAAAAGGCTAGTGATCCAACGTCACAGCACTGCGAAAAGAGTTCTCTCCCCACCCCCCCATTCCATTTACTCATGCTAAAAAGAGTGAACAACCTCCTTCAGAAAAATCCATTAGAGCACACAGCCTAAATTTTGGAAAACACCTTACCTTCTTACTTAATAAGCATCAAGCCCTCAGGTTTATTCCTCAAGCACTAAGGACTTGTTTACATGTAAATACAAGCTTATCCTACTAATATCAACGCATCTATAGACCTGGTACTGCATCTGATCCATTGTCCATCCTTTCTCCCAGGAGGTGCACCAGCCAGTACACAAAACAAATTAAAGCAGTGACCCCTGTGTGTCTGGAGTGAAGCAGCAATCCACTATTTCCTCTGATCTCCAGAATATAACTGCAGGCCAGAAGGCAGACAGACAGACCTATGCCACTGTGAAAAGCAGCACAAGCACAGTCCCCACCCCTATCTGAGGGCTGAACAGCTGGAGCCCAGAACTAGAGCATCTCAAACTCATTTGATCTTCTGCCTGCTAAGGACCATGTCATGTTCTAGATTAAAAGTGCATTCATAAACAATTATAAAGAATTCACAGATGTTAAATATGCTACAAACATCAAGTTAAAATAACATTAAAGATTATAAACATCTACGGAACAAGTGATACAGATTTATAGACACCTAATTCTCTCTGTTAACTACACAGGGCCTGGAGGACATTAACTCAGTATTTCTTTACAGGACCCCTTCAAGGATCTGAATTTTTAATGTAAAGGGAAATCTTTATAGAGCCATTCGATATAATTTTGCATGGAAAGCTATCTGGTTCAAGCAGGGCTAGCTTCAAATTTGGATTAAGTTTCTCAGTTAGACCATTTGATGGTAAAAGTAGAAGATTTTGCTAAATGCAGCTTGATACTCGTATGAGAAATGTAGCCAGGAGCCATTCTGGCCTAATAAGCCAAATAGCCATAATGCAAGCACCAAAGAAAAAGAAATGTACTTCAAAAATACCACACTTCATAAGAGTTAAGGCCATATTTCAGCTGTTCTCAGGAAAACACTACCAAGCAACATCTAGGTCTTTCTTCTGAAAACTGAGGTGAACCGTGCTCTTACAGCTCTTACGTCTGACAAGGAGTGCTATATCAGGAAGTCTTACTACACCGGGCTGTGCTCATGTTTGCAGTCCAAATAAAGAATATGTTCCAGAGTGCCTCAAAAGTCAGCACCTATTTCATCTCATACTAATGGAAAATTAAAAGATATTCACTTTAACACAGGTAAACACACAGCTCACGTACTGCACTTGTTTTGCAGAGCACTATTTTACAGAATATGCATCATAAGCCGACTCCTTGGGGTAAGGGGACTGACATGTGCCAGGACACCACAAGAGCTGGAGCTGGAGGGTGTTGGCACTGCAGTGAAACAAGCTCCTGAGCACATACTTTCAAAGGTATGAGCGTATAGTACTGCAAGCTTGTAGGGACTAGTACAAAAAAACAGGCAGCCTTCAGAAACAGCTGTGACGTAGCACACTTGTTCTTTTAACGTGTCACAATAGGAGTCATTTGGTGTGGGGTGGCAGTTTTACTGCTTTAACTATCCCAAAAGGCAAGAAAAGGAAAAAGGAAAAAAACCCAAAAGAAGTTGGGGAAACAGTTCCCCCAGAACAATGATGAAAAGAGGCAGAGACGAAATTCAGGAAGAGTTGCTTTGACAAAATACACTTGACCTTAGGTGGAGCTCGGTGGAGGCTGCAGCATTTGAAAGTCTAAAGCGCCGCGTGAGTAGGACCACTTAGGGACTGATTCCCTGATCTCGCAGTTCAATGGCCCTTGAAGTCTTGCGGTGTTCTCTACCAGTAACCCTGCTTTGTTTTCGCCCCCCTCTCTGCCCCCTCTCATTCCTGCCATTCAATGGTTTGGTTCCCTCAGGCGGTCAAAACAAGATCGACTTTGTCTGCTTTGGTCTTGCCGACTCCTTTGACTGGAATCCTGCAGATGGCTGCATGTGTAAACTGCACGTGGGAGGGGAGAAGCGCTTGATGTCTAGACACTGCCACTGATTCAAACTTCGGGCTCCTTGGCAGCAGGTACGTGCTCTTCCTCTGCTAAAATCTCCCAAGCATGTGGATAGGGCAGTTGCGGCAGAAACAGACTTGTAAATACCTTAGATGGGATGAACAGTAAACAGATCTCTCAGGATAGCACACCAGAACTTGCTTCTTTCTCCCTCACTGCTGATACCGACAAGACTCAAAGTCTGGGGGTGTAGGAGTCGTGTGCACGCCTTTGCAGTCACCACAATGATGGCATCTTCGCTCTCAGGCTGCACTTCCACATCAATTAGCTAACCTAACTGTTACTGGCTGCTACTGTTACTGGATCAAAGACTGGATCAGCCTTTGAAAAATTAAAAGAAACAAATACTGCTACTCCTGAGGAGGTGCAGACCCTGACTTGCCGGCTGCAGAAGGCATACCACTGAATACAGGTGCAAGGGGCAGCTCTTCTGTGTAATGGCTGAGAATCATTCCTTCTGCATGGTCCCTATCCTGCTCCACAGACCCTGTTGCCCAGTTCTAGCAGGGATGAGTCATTGCTAAAAACTGTGGTACAAGCCTTGCAGCCATTGCCAATGTATCCCTACACATCTCTGTGCAAGGCACCAGAGCTTTCCATATCTGAAATCTTCCCTGAAACCTCTGGAGATCCTCTTACACTCACCAATGTCAAGGACCCTCTGTTTGGCTGTGTGCTGTCGGGAATGCCAGTACTTCCAGTATTTCAGCTGTTCATCTCGGTTTTTATCTTCACTGAAAACAACCATGACCACGCTCTACAAAAAACAACACCAGAAGTCACATTACTTAAAATAATTAATAGTCAGAAACACAAAAATTAAAATCCCCTATATGCCTCTAATGCTGATCCAGTTGCCACCCTCTCCTAGTACTTTGGTTGTAGTAGATTGCTGTGTTTTAATCCAGTCCAATATTACAGTGCACTTAAAGACTCCAAGCAGAGGAAACGTGGTTGGAAAATAATGCAAGGTGTAGGATTATGTTCTTGATAGTCCAAATAAAATTTAATCATATTCTTAGATTTAAGAAGTCTAAGTTCTCTTAAGTAAAAAGTGGTCATTTCAAGGTGAGAGGATTGCCAATTCCAATTCTGAGTCCAGTCAAAGATTCCCTGTTACTCTGGAAGATAACATACTGAAAGTGATGTGTTGTTATGGATCTTCACCTCATTGCCTAAAGGCAAAACATTTTCAGTTTTATCATATGCAGTTAAAATACCCTTCTTGGGAGTAGAACAGTTGCATATGTGTATTTAATGACAAACTCAGTGTATTTACTGAGTTTTGCTGAGGTTTTCACTTCATGTTCTGAATCCCCTTTGTTAAACTGTGTGATTCAAAGCAAACTAATTGAAACTTTATGTAAAATTTTTACAGGAGCAATAAAGGTTTTTTTAAAAAAGCCCTGCTGTAGGCAAGCAACACAAAACACTCCACAAAACAATGAAGAAATTATCGTATCAGGTAAACTGAAGTGAAAATAAATCACAGAGAACAAAAAATTCACTGTTAAATATCCTCTTTTGTTCCTGTTCTTCCCTTAACCCCAAGATACTAAGGCAAAAAAAACCACAGTCAAGTTGTTTCACAAGTTGAAGAGCTGGCTCACGACTGATTCATTATCTGTGTCCCTCCACACAGTCACCACCATAACCTTTCACATGTTCTGTGACCTTCTGTATTCCACCTATAAAGGACGAACACCATCACCACACATCTTCCATGTCCAGCCTCTGCATGGGCAAAAGGCACTATACGTGGAGTCCTGAGTGATGCCTGTGCACACTGGCTGGCCATCAGGTATGTGCTGGCTGGCCAACTGATGCACTAACCAGAACTGCCCATGCAGATTAGCTTTTCCACCGAGGACAGTGTTGATTTTTTTCCTCTATGAAACACTTACATGGAACTTGTAGAGGTTTAATACCTTCAAAACCTCTTGCACCTCTGTCAGGTTTGGATGGAATTGGCAATAAATTCAAGAGTCGCTTTAGTAGGGCCCTGGCAAACAGAATATGATTGTGAAAGTTGCACGTGGTTTCACAATCTTCCATAAACTACATCCTCCAAAAGGATGCAGTCTCATCTCTCCTTTACAGTTTCCACCCTTCTGCTGCCACAGCTTCAAAATGTATGAGGCTGTGCACTGAACCAAGTGTATGAGGGCTGGTTTTCCATCAAACCAGAGAACTCCTGTCTCCTGTTTCAGCTCTACAAGGGCTAGAGTTGGAACCACAAAAGGGGAAGGAACGGGTGGCAGGGAAGGAGACTTTGCAGCAAGTGAGAAGTCTTACATCAGTTTCAGCCAACAGTGTAACACTACAGCCTCATGTCCTCAGGAAACCAGGCTAGAAATTAACTGCTAATTCAGGTTTCCAAATCATTGCCTCTGTTTACAATGAGCCTCTCTAAACTTCATGTATGACAGAAACATATAGGTTGTTCTCTGCATCACTGCTCACATTTACTTTTGTTGGTTCCTCTGACTAAAGTCACAATTTTTACAGTACTTCATTTATTTGGATAGCAACACTTTTGCAGCCTCATACATATGCAGCCCTTGCCAGCTTCAGGGTAAAATTTACAGGGCAGCAACTCTAAAGCTCATTGTTTATTCCAAGGTTACTAGGTTAGGATATTCTAACTCAAAAATATCACCAAGGAAATCAGGAGGCCCATTCACCAAGTAGATGTTGCTGAATACACAAGCTCCAGTCCTACCCATGGAATTTAAGATGCAAATCATTCATTTTGTCATACTTCTGGGTGAATATCAAGCTCATACTTATACAATGAAAGCTCAGACTTAGTGTAAATTATTTAAAATTTATGTCACGAAGGAGAAAATCAACTCTTCACATTTTATCTGAAATGCAGTGGATAACAGCCGAAGAAGTACATGAGTGAATGAAGATGGACTACACAGTAGATGTAGCAGTTCTTGGACTTCTTTCACCATGGCAATGGTAAGTTCACCAGTGTCAAGTGCAGTATCTGAGCAATCATCACTTTGCCAAAACATAAACTGAGGCAGATATGTATATAATTAATTCATAAGATCACACTGAAAAAACTGAACCCCACAATATTTGTTACCACCATCAGTATGGTGCTCTCCCACCTTTACATCAAGTATGAGAATAAGCTTGCTCTATCCTCTCCCACAAGAAAAAAAAGTAAATTAAAAGCCAACCAAACACAACTACATCTGTCTGATGTACAGGGCTCCATTCCCACCTAGGAAAGAAATGGGACTATACCCTGACTTTGCTGATGGGATGCCGGAAACATTTGTTGTCACCCGTCTCGCTCAGGGTGATGGCGTAGAACTGTCCTTTGTTCAAATAGGTCATGGGCCCCTCCCCTTGCTTTTGACGCAGAGACTTGGTAGCTTCTAGTGTATACTGAAAAGTGCTGCTGAAACGACAAGCAGAGAAACATCAACAAAATTGGTATCACTTTCTCCTTTTCTCCTTGTCCCCATTTATTACATACTTCATGCATTGCATAAGGCATAAGAAGCTAATAATAAAATTCCAGGAAAAGGTCACATGGCCATTTAAAAATGCAATTCTTTTTTTCCCAAGTTCATCAGATCTGGCAATCTAGTGTAAAACTATCTGGACTGTAAGTCTCTTGGATCAAAGAATACGTCTTTGCTTTCTCTGAAAAGAACCATTATGAAGTACAAGCCTATGTACCCCACAATGAGAGTGTCAAATACCAGGTGGGAATTCAGTATGATTTGCAGGAAATCATCAACTCCACAGACATTTAAACTTAGAAGAGTCACAAAAAGATAAATAAATAAATAATAATTTTTTAAAACCCCTACCAGAATAAAACTTGTTGCAAAAGATGGACACAGAGAATCAAATGTCCAACTGCTACTTTCAGCACAGTGCAGAGGATACAAAGAAAAAGGACAGTAAGTTCATTTGTTTAAAGACAACATGTAAATCAAGGTTTTTACAAGCTTTCTCTTCAAAATCAGTCAGACAGAACAAAGTGTCTCCATTTATCTGCAATCAAGTAAGCTCCCTTTAGAAAAAGGAAAAAAAATACAGAAAAAAGTTCGCCCTTGCATTGAAATTTTAGACCTTAAGAAAGACCCTCCTTCACAGAAGAACTTTCCACCTTTAAAGCAGTTCTCAAACCATGAAAAGTTAAAGCTCCAGTAACTAGTGAACTCTTAGCTGGAAACAATTCTCACTGAGCCTCTTCCAGCCACCTCCTCCAGTAACAGGCTTGAACAATAATCCAATAAAAACGATGCCTGCAGCTCCTCACATTTTCTTAAATGAAAATAATATTGACCTTGCAGAAAAAAAACAAAAGCTCTTCAAACTGCACATAAAGCTTAATGCAAGAATTCATTTGCAGGGTGTCCTCATGAGCTGGAGATGTGGGGGAAGCACTTTCACAAAAGTCTTAATTCAGCAAAGTATTTAAGCAGTGTCGGAGCAGAATCAAAAGGATAAACATATTGCTTCAAAACAACAGTGTATCCTTAACTTTCTAATTCTAGCAAATACTCTGGATCATCATAGCAGTGGCATAGTAATATAGAAGTAAAGGGAAAACAAAAATAGTTTTAACTATCCAATGGAAAAAAACACTAAAATGTATGAGTAATAATTATATTTAAATTCCCACTTGAAGAGAAGGTAGGAAAAAAAAAAACCTGATCCACTGTCTTTCCATCCAAAGGAAGATGTTTCAGACGGTTTAGTATCAATTATTTAGTTTAGTAGTAATTAATCAAACAAAGACAATTTCTAACTGTTTCTTAGCTTATAAATTGAAATCCAGTAATTTTTCTAGTTGCTTGAAAGTTACAAATAAAGCAAAACTAAGGTTAGAAGTGAACATTCCTCTACACCTATCCAACCCACTGAAGGCACAACTGGCACTTGCCAAGAATGCAGCTGCTGGCAACAGGAAGGCTCTCACACAGTGGGAATGCAGCATAAGGGGCACTGTGGTCCCCTCTGCTGCCATCCACTGTGGGAGTGCTGCCACAGTCCCTCTCCTGTGTGCCAGGCAAAGAGAGGCACTGCCAACACTTGCAAGCAGTGTGGTCCTGTCTGAGTGGACTGGAAGAGCAACACACCACTGGTTCTGCACACCCACTATCCATCCTGCTCATGATAAGGCTTGTCCCCCTATTAGTGCCAGTGGCACAGCCTTGACCTAGTGTCACGTGAAGGGACTGCAGGCTGTGTGCTGCAAGACTGCTTCATGACACATATCAAAGCATGCTGAGTGCCCTGGAGGATGCACCTCAAAACCTCCCACCAGACAGAAGGCCTAACAACTATGTGTGCTGAGAAGGGCTTAGGATGATCCAAAGTCAGACACGTAACGTCTTAACAGAGCTGCCTACAGTCTGCCACGGTCTGGTCTTCTGTTCTCTGGCATTCTGGATGTTTCAGAAAGATGTCAAAAATGTAAAACCCAGACATATTGTACTTGGCCAATTTTGCAGTCTCTGTGTGGTACCACTTGGGAATTTTCTTCTTGTTCGCAGTTGGCAATGGAGACATGCCCTACAGCAGGAGGATTACTCTCAACCTTAAAACTTATTGCAGTCACTCAAATTATTATATTATTCTGAACCTCACCAGGAGTCTTAACTAAACCCCTATGTAGTCATTGAGGGATCTTCTATCAGGCTTCCAATTACTTTCAAATTCACCACTTTTTTTCCATCTGGAGTTTTCTTTTCTGAGCTCCCATCACTTCCAAGAAAGATGTATTTTGTTTTTCTTAATACACATTCAGAGATTTCATTCTAATGTGGACCTGGGCTGTAGCATGAAAGGCTTAATGTCTGAGAATTGTTAACAGTACCAATGTTCCACGATTCAATTTTACAAATGTTCTGTGTAGTAAGTGAGCAGTCTGCCAAATATCTGTTGCATACGTTCTGCCTATATAATGACTCAGTTCTGAGCTCACTGCAGTTAATGATTGTTTTAATACTTTTCAGAATAAAGATCAAGCTGTAAGAAACCTTCACCACAGACACAGTCACATGCCTAATCTCAGAAAAACACATAGGCTTGTTCCTGTTTCTAAAGTGAGAATAATCTCTCAGATCTAAACAGAACCATTCACAAGTAAGAAATAAAGTGTCAGCTTAAAAACTTTAGTGTTTACAGTCTTTATTAAAGGGACTCTGCAGCATTTGCCCATGCTACACATACATTTTTCTGTACTGAAGGAGAACTCTATTATTTTCAAAATTAAAATTTTAAAACTTTTAAAAACTTTTTGGAGTTCTTAAGTTTTTTACATGATTTTTAGTAGATACTTTGTTTATACTGTTTTATAGGTAAACATGAAGTACCACAACAAGCAGTGTAAAAAGACAGAAAACCTACTAGGAGTACCTAGAAAAAAGAAGGGAAAAGTAAAGATGGGAATTCTGTAAGTTGGTGGAACCAGTTCAACCATCCTGGACATCAGACTTCTACATCCTGCCATCCTGAAAGGTGGGAAAGGTTTTTCATTACCTGGCTGTCAAAGCTATGCCCTGTTACCTGGGGGACCTCTCTTAACAGTTGTAATCTCACGTATCTCAGCAGGACTTCAGAGGAGTTACTAATTTAAAACAATGCCAATAGAAAGGTGACAGATGAAGATATAAACTGGCCAGATCTGAAAGCTAACATGAGCAAGAGAACAAGGGGAGAGTGATACTTGGCAGCATTAAGGGAACCCTGCAGGTAATTCAGTGTGAAGGAAAGGGAGGGTGGTAAGCGGACACAGACAGCCTCTCCTCAAGACATGCCTATATAATGCCAGTCAGCACATTCCAAAGCTTATGCCATACCTTGTTTGTTCATAAATATATTCTTCAGCCCCCACTGACACACTCCGATACTTCTGAAAAATAAAGCCAATTAAACATAGTTTCATACAACCAAAATGCAAACACCAACAAAAGTATAACTATTTAAGTACAATTCAGAAAAAACATCAATCATTTAAGACTCAAAAAATTTCGTGAATATTAATATCCTAGTCTCATTTTCTATAAAGGTTAGAGGTTGACATTGTCAAAAACATGCAATTTACTTACCTAACCTCAAAAAAGTCACAGCTAATTAAGAATATTAAAGAGATTAGAACAGTATATTTACATAATTGTTAAAATTGTATCTGAAGAACAAAAGTGATTGGCCAAAGTGTCCACCACTACAGATCTATAAAAATTCAGAACTCCTTCAGTAGAAACAGAACTGAGTCAATGTTTCAAAACTATTTCTAAATATGTATTCATAAAGTGTTTAAAAATTGAGTAGGAATTAGAGCAATTCCAAACCTAGTCATTCTCACCAGCACTTAGGAAGTACTTTCCAAGCACTTGTGAAAACTAGTAAGAAAAATCATATTCCTACTTTTAAACACTAATTTAGCCCTGGTTTCTTTTGGTATGTTTTGATATTTTACATTATGGTCTCCCCACACCTGCTTCATAAAGCTGTCCCTACACTGACAGCAAATGGCAATCAGAGTGCACATGGCACGGGCAAAGCACATCCTGGGATTTGCATAGTTGAGAAAAAACAAAGGGACAGGCTTGGTGCTGAGTGAGGCTGGATCAGGACAGCAAAGCTGTTCCTGCTCCCCAGCCACATGCATGTGAACATTCTGGGCTAGAAGGCCACCAACAGAGGTACACACCTCACCTAACAGCTATGGGTGGGGATCTAGTTAAAATTAGTTTTTCAGCCTCCCTTTCACAGTTAATAGGGGAGGTGAAGATGGAGAGAAGTGAGTGCATCTGGCAAACCATTCCCCTTACTTTTGGCAAGTGGATTTGAACCCATTCTTTCTCCACAGACTGCACATAAAGCTGAGATGACAAGTACTGTACCCTGTTATTAACCAACCCTTTTATAAACCATGTGACAAAATGTTACTACTGTAACAAAATTAACATAACGCAGAGTTTGGGATGCAAAGCCGACATGCAGATGTAAAGTCCCTTTTTACACCCAAATTAAACAAGTTTGCATGTTTGACAGCTCTCTGCACAGCACTGATGGGCTGTTTGGGAACCTCTCAGCAACACATCCCAGAACAAATCAATGTAATGGAATCACTCTGCTACAGCACTCCAAGGAAAGCCATGAGTATGGCACCACTGGGCTCGCACCAAGAGCCACTTACCAGGAACAACTAAAAATAGCTGAAATGTGATTTGATAATGCAGCATCTCTACTCTGAGGTTTGATCCTACTGATTTTACAATGGCAAGATAGATTTCTTCATTAATTATTCATTTAGCTGACCTACATGTGTTCTATATCTGAAAATGGATTTCACCTCCAGACATCTTGACCTACAGCTTGTGGAGACCACATACTTTTCTATAATACATGTACACAAACACACAGTAAATTTCTCATATACTCAATCAGAGTAGCTCAGCCTTAACACAGCTTGCCTTATACTTCCGTTACATTTACAGTTTTGTACAGCTGGGAGGAGGAAAACCCTACGGGATTTTTATCACCTACATCTCTAATTATTTGCAGAGGTACTGTCAGCTTCAAAGAGCCTTTACCTTTCTATATTTCCAGCTTGTTTGCATTACTCTGCAACCAGCAAAAGCAGCCAGAGGGTACTCACCATACCAAAGCTGACTGTAAAATTACTTTTACTCAGCATAACTGTAAAATAGCTAAAGGGACCTCCTTGTCTCTCTTCTCCTCCTCATTCCTATACATACATACATGCAGTTTTTCCTTGCCTGTTATATTCTCTACTCCCCTCTTCTTGTCCAATTCTATCACTTTTTCTCACTTGCCTGTGTTGCAGAACAGAGCTTAGTGCAACAGACAGCTTCTGAACAAATTACTTGGGTTTATTCAGCAGCAGAGGCTGACACTGCTCATTCACACTTTCAAAAGAACATCTAGAATATTCTTTCAGAATGGCAACTATTCTGTATTTGGCACAATATCCAAAAAGACAAAAGATCAATATTTATTTTTCTCATAATTTTCAATAAACATCTTTAAAATTGTCTTCTAAAGTGCCTCATGATGCTCCCCAATAATCAGAGCACAGACTAGCAGGAACACAACAAGGAGAAGAAATTAATTTGTTGAAACAAGCATCACTGTTCTTCTAATGTCTCTTGTGGACAGTTCACATCTCCTTATCTTGTTTACAACCTCAAATATCCTTATCTTGTTTACAGCTTTTTATTGAGTTCTTAGATGCTAATTTGAGGGGAAAAACTTACTTCTGTTCCTCCATCTTTGAAGGTGTCACTGTAGGTACTGTCAGGAGTACTGCGCTGGTCATCTTTGAGATAATTGGTGTGGGGAGCAATGCTGGACACTTCGTATGATTCAAAGATAACCCCTCGGTGCTCCTCATTTTCTCCTCTTGCATAGTGTGTTTGTGGGGTCAAAAAAACAGGCGTGAATTCTTCTGCTTTAACCACAGTCACTCCGGTCCCTGTGATGGGTGTTGAGCTCCCAGACACATTTGTGTTGTATTCCCTTTTGGATGACTCCAAAGGATCTTGGTTCAAGGAAAGGTTAACCGGCACCGTCTTCAGGACTTGCACACGGTTCTCTCCTCCACTTAAGTTACTCTGAGCTTCGGTGGTATTAAGACAATTTCTGTGAGACAAAACCAAAAAATGTTATGAACTGTCCTGATAGAGTAAATCTTCTCCTTAAATAGCTTAATGTTTTTAGATGTCAGGGAAGGAGATTTTTCAATTTTGATAAGCCACTGCTATAAGAAGTAACACATTAAAAATACTAGGCAAAAGAAATCGTCAAGCAAGCAGAGAGGTCCACATCTCTTTACAGCTAGGGAAAGATAATACATTTGGTTTGACCTAAAATCAGTAAGATTTGTTACCATAAATTTTGGATATCCCAGCTTGCTTCTGCCTTGGCTTACAATTTGGATGCAAAATCAATCAGCAGTGCAACAGCCTTTAGACACAAAATAAGAATAAAGAGTAAGGCAAGCTGTGGATTACTAACAGTAGATAATCTGCACATGAAATAGGCAGAATATCAACAGCAAAATAAACTGATGCATGCTCTTTCAGGCTGTTGACAGGCCACTACTGTTTGTGTAACTCTGGTATCCATGCTCTTCTGAAAGAGCAAGGCCAGGGAACCCATTGTAGCAGAGTAGATCAGTAACTATAGTGGCTGCAAGGTAACCTACAGCAGCATTCCCACGTCACTCACAGCTATTTTGAAACAGTAAATTTATACTACTCCCTCTTTAAGCTTTCACCTTATGCAGCTAGCAGAGACTGTCCAAGGCTGTCATAAATTAGCTACATTGAAATAAACCTTGTGTAGCTTCTCTCCCTCCATCATAATTTTACATGAAGACACCTTCCTGTATGTAAAAACTTAGTTCCTTCTACATAAATATACACTTTCTTGTCCACAAGTCTTAATAAAGCAGGGGGCAGCTTCCCCTGGCTCAAGCCACTTTTAGCCTACAGAGAAAGGCTGAAATCTGAGGAGTGAGAAAAACATTCTAAGTGCATGATTTTAAGAGAGTTACCTTATTTGCTAGGCAGATCCTAAGCTGTGTTAAATAAAACTTTATAAATCAGGTTACTGAGGCCAAACTACTCATTTTTTGCCCTAAAAGAAGAAATCAAAGAAAAACAGCCAATAGCTAACTGTCAATATAATCTGATTTTACTCAGCAGTAGCAAAACAACAAAACCAAACACAAACAAACAATGCTGCTACTTTGCAAACTGCATGTTTGATAATACGATCCAATTTTTCAAATAAATTAAAAGTAAAAAGGAGTAAAGTGTGCTTCCCAAAACAGCCTTCATTCTTTTAACTTTTGGAAGAAAACCATAAACCCTCAGGCTATCAGAGTACTTTCAGTTCACAACTAATCAACACCGTTACTAGCTGGGTTTATGATTTTGAGTAATACTGTACCTTTTATCTTGGTCTTCTTGATTATCACTCACTTTGTTAACAGACAACAGCCTTTTATCTCTGGGAACCTGAGAACAACACCAGGCATGGGGTCAGGTAAATGCAACTGTCAGGCATTTGCAGCTTCAGACTGCTCTACTGCAACAACTAGAAAAATGTAATAACTAGTGTTGTCTAGTTCACAGATGCCAGGAGCTGTTTTTCTTTGACAGAATGAAAATTTCCAAAGGGAAAAAAACTTAGGAATTATTTTCTTTTATAGTTCTTGGGCACATCAGTCTGGAGCAAAGCAGTCTTCTGTATGTCCTTTGGAATATCAAGCTAGGCCAAGCTATCTCAAAATCAATCAAAGCTCATATTCCAAAACACACAACACCTTCATTGAATAATACAAGATGAGAAGATGCAATGCTTTGACAAGCTCTGCATGGAGACCATTTTAGCTAAGACCAAAATGGCTTTTCAATTAAATCATAAGCACCAGTTAAGTCCTCCAGTTACAGATCAGCCTGGAGGGTGTAGCACTCATACCTAGGGAAAGTTTGTGGATCTTTCCCTTTCCTACTATGGGGACAGGTCAGGGCACACTAGCATGCAATCAGAAACACTGACTTCTGCTTTGTTGAGTGCATCATCAGCTATGAGAAGTAAAAATTCAGTCAAATCTGGCTGTTTGACAGACTCAGAACTGACACCAAGTGACTACAAAGATCCATATTCCCACATACAGGTTTCCTGACACCAGCATAGATACGAAATCATAAAGGGCAAAGTTGCTGCCATGACCATATTTTTCTTCTCTTGATGAACCAGCAATTTGGGAGCTAAAACTTCAAATCTATCTTTTTAACAAGAAGGCATATCCACTCCATCACAGCAGTTAACTCAGGTTTAAAGAGCAAGAATAGACCTAAGAATGGGCTAAAGCCATGCCTTTTATCTTTGAACATTTTAAAGAAGTAACAGGAAAATATCTGAATTAAGAGAAAAAGCAGTATTACACTGCACTGCAGTAGCCAACAGTAATATCAACTATATCTGCAAGACAACAGCAGAGTCAGAGAGTGTTAGTCAGAGCCATTCCTTCTCTTAGGGACATCCTCTCTCCCTATTAAGCACCCTACTGGTTAAAAAACCCCTTTCATAGATACTTGAACTGGGATAAAAGCCACAGTTGCACATGTTGATTCCCCTTTTAAGATCATATATTTATCCCTGAAGGAAGGTCTATGTTTACATAAATATCACTATAAGAAATAGGAGAAGTTAAAAAAAAACAAAACAAAACAAACAAACAAAAAAAAAAAAAAAAAAAAAAAAAAAAAATATCCAGCATGTCAGAACAAATGAGCCAGATGATAAATAGGGGCAATTCAAAAGAGTCTGATGAACTGGAAGTCTTCCTCTACACTTCTACATTGCAGCATACAGGTTAGGGTTTAAGTTCCTGTTTGAGACTAGAGTATCAGCAAGAGTTACCGTTTTTTCCCTGTTTAAGACAGAAATAGTTATAATTGAAAGCTGGAAATGGCTTTGAGATGTTAATCTCAGTTTACTCCATCTGAACTTCAAGTCTTTTGTAACTGCCTGGAACAAGGAACAGACATGTTTCTTAGAACATAGTTTTGAGAAGGAAAAGGGCTATTATCTAGCTTTATTTTAAAAATACATCAGATTAATGAACTTCTATATAAAAAAGTATCACTAAGACAGAAGCCAATACTCCAGATGCTCATATATATCCTGAATTTTATGAATCCACATTAATTTCACAGATTCTGGCACAGGTTGTTACTCTGTCAAGTAGAGAAAAGGACCCTTCTTCTTTCTCATGGGGAAAAGCTTTTCTCTACTGACACCACCACACTAAAGCAAGGAATATATCTTGAAATATAATCAGTAAAGAAATTAAAACAATATTTAAGGTTGGTATATGATATCTTGCCAACAATTCCTTCTCCTGAACACTCATCTAACTTATGAAGCAGAGACTAAGAGGAAGCCCATTCTCTAAGAGCATTTATACTAATAAACACTAAAAGCAAAGATTTTTAATTTCCATTCCTGTTACTTCTTCATAAATTACAAGGGGAGCTGGCACTGCTGTACTGGCTTTCACAGAAGATCAACTGTCCAATGCAGCCATAGGTGGCTTCAGGAGCATGGAGATTGTTCATTTCTTTTAAACTATTTTATACTCTAATGCTTGGAAGGCAACACTGATTCCATCTGCAGAGTACCAAAGGGTCAGCATGGGTTTCAGAGCAATATTTCTGCACTACAAAGAGATGCATCCTGTAGGACTCTTCCCTGATTTCAGCAGAAATCTCAAACATAGCTCTACTTAACACTATAAAATATACAAAAAAGAAAAGTGTTATCAACATAGTAAGTAAAGTCCTGGGTTTAGAACCTGACAGAAACTGTGTGTCAGTGCTTCCCCTGTAAACTGACTTAGATCTCTGTGTCCAGCTCCATTTCTGTCCTCCACCCTTATATTGAGACTGCAAACTTCCAGTGCAAGGGCTAGACTTTACTGTATGTTTGTATACAGAATACTGCAATCATTATACAAACAAAAATAACATGGGAAACTGTCAGATGAGAGATACTCCAGTTAAAAAGCAAACTAAAACATGTGCAGAATGAACTAGAGAGGCAGACAAACCTACAGATGGACAAGGCCTTTGTCCCCTTTTACACCTTTTTAAGAATATTGCAGGCATCTGAGCACAAATAAACAGGGGGCTAATTCATTCAATGTTCTTTCAAGGAAAGAGGAAGAACACTATGCTCAAAAAGAAAACATGGTTGAAAACGTAATATGGGGGTTCTGATTTTGGTTTTTTTCTATCCAGAACTAAACACATCAAAACAGCTTCAGACAGGCTTCCTATAACAGAATGGGTGCTTGTTGCAAGTATCAGAAAGAAAACAAGATGCAGTGACTTCTGTCTGAAAACTGGCTCTTTTGATGCCTCTTAGAGCAGTCCCTGCTAGTGCAGCAGGGAGGGATAATGACAGAGTTACCTACTTTATAATAGTCATACAATAGGCCAAGAGCAGCAGCACTGTCCTCATCACCATTTATGCTCATCATAGCCTTGGTAGCTGCTGTTAGGGGATTCTCCAAATACGACTTCCAGGCTTCATCTTCGCTGGTGTAGGCTCGTCTGGTGTTGAATGAAGTGTCATTTGGCACTAAGGCCACAAGTCGCTTGTTACTGCATAGACAGGAAGAATAAAATTGTGATCCAGAAGGGATTACTTTATTCACAAGGCATGGTAAAGAACATCAAATAGCTCAATTAAAGTTATATGATTACATCAAGCAAGCATCTCTGGATTACACTTGGTGACATAAATATTTATCAGTATCCAGTATCTTCAGCACTTAACAGAAAAAAATTAAATGTGTGCAGATCTTATGATAATAATTCAAATGTCATTTTAGTAATATGCAGACAGAGCTATCAAAATATTTCAAGACTATTTGGAAAAAAAAAGAAGTAACAATATAAGAACATTTTTACGCAGTAATTTTGCTAGATGTACACTTGATTAGGGAAAAAAACCCAACATTTAACTGACATAAGACAAATGAAAACCAAGAAAAAGCATTAATACTAGTCTAGGGTTCACCTAAACAGAGTAATAGTTCAGTATTTAATAACTGGGTACACCTTATAACTGAGCTATTCTCTGCTTTTGGAATGCAATTTGTCAGCAATTTCAGAGATGGTTTTTGTAACAGGACATGAGCTATAGGTCCAGTGGATGGGACAGAAGTCAACATATTTGGTCTCAATTCCCACTTTATCACTCACCACATCTAGTTACAGACTTGTGGTAATACACACAAGACCATTAGTGAGTGGGATTTGCAGCAGAGCAGTTTTCTCCAGCCTGAAAGTGGTATGAACTGACCAGTGCCTGTGTACACTGCAAGAGAAGCTGCTGCAACACAGCTATGGCTGAACTTTCCAGCATAATGGAAACATAAATGAAGATAATAGTACGTGCTTTTGCAAAAGGTTCAATACATTTATTGATAAAACAGCTACACAAAAAGTTGCATTCCTGTTACACAAGATAGTAGGATTAGACAGGGGAATAGCAGAGTGAAGGGTGTGCTGCTTAGTGGGTGTTGCAAGCGCGCTGTCAAGGATCGTGGCTCAAGTTACAAGGATCACAATGAAACTTTTAACACATTACACCTTACAAATTGGAAAGCTGCAAAGATGGCAGAATAACTAAATATACTGACTTAACTGGTGGCCTCCATAAAACATTTCTTGCTATCTTCTACATGAAAACCAGTTTGTTACTCAGTGTCCTCTTTTCACTCTGCTCTACCCGCAGCAGTGCCAGCTCCACAGACCTACCCCAACCAACTGCCACTGTTGCACAGAGAGTGGCATTCAAACACTGTGCAAACGAGCCTTTTATTTGTTTTCAGAAATGGGATTTGATAAAAGCACGACTGAACCCACGCAGTAAATGCTGTTGGACGCCGGGAGCCTGCCTTGCCTGGCCCCCAAGCCGCAGTGACCAGCAGCAGGATGGGGCCTTGCCAGCAGCTCCACTGTGCTACGAGTCCAACCTGCAAAGTGCACGCTCCAGTGTTTAAGGAAGAGGAGGAGGACGGTGGAGATTATAATCTCTATGGTACAGAGCACTGCTTACAAGTTTCTTTATTTGATGAAAAACAAAACAATCCATCTGGTACACAGAACACGATTTTATGAGCATTTCATAGCTTTGTATCAGAAAATACAGACAACAATTACAGTACGGATTATAATTTCATCTAAATTTTTAGAAGTTTTCTTTTCTCTTTTTTTTTTGTTTTTTTTTTGTTCTTTTTTGAGGACTTTTCTGCCTGGCCTTTTGCTGTCTCTTCTAAAGATTTTTGTCCCTCTTGTTTCCACGTATACATGTGCTGTTTCACGTATACAGGCTTGTTTCAGCAAGTGAAGCTGAGCATAAATTAGGAGCCCAGGGTCTGCTTGCCTTTTCAATACCTTATTGTTAGTGACTCAAATCAGATTTGCAACAGTCCTGCTGTTTGTGCCAGAGGTAGCTAAGGGCCTGTTTCCACTCTGGAGTAGTCAATTCTCCCTGGCTCAGATGCAATTATTCCACAGCAAGGATTCTCCTTTCCTCAACAAAGCTCCCCTTCAGCTAAATCCGGGCCGTTTCACCGCATGGGCGGCTGCCCATTGCAATGCACAAAATACCACTCGTCCTTCTTCCTGTATCAGTCTTCCCTTACAGTCAATAATTGCCTTTTGTTACTCAGAGCACTCACAGACCTGCGATAGTCAGAACCAATTTATGAGTACTACAGGCAGATGGCAAGATGCCCTTCAAAAACATACCTTCTAAGAGTTGGGCTGTGCTTGTCTGTAAAAATGCTGGAGGGGAGGAATCGATCTCTGCTGCTCTTAGTCAAGACAATCTTAAAGCCATGACCAGAGTGCAGTCTCTCAGAGGCATGTATATGATTGTGCTGGGGAGAAGCCAAAGTGAGGGGAATAAATGCTCTAGAAACAGCCACTCCGTAAGTAAACAGTTGGGATGGCTGGAGAGGCACAGGTGCATAGACTTAGAGCCTTCCCAACATCTTTATAGAGCATGTTTTCTCAAACGCGGGTTTTCACATGTCAACACTAAACAGCCGGCTCCTCTGGCTTCAGAGATGGTCTGCAGCGTAATCAACGGACACACTCGTGTTTACTCTGCAAACAGACTGAAACAATAGCACTAAGAAAAATAAAAAACTTCCTCATCACCCCCATCCCCGTAATCAGCTCTGTGGGAGGTTAATGGTCAGACCTAATTGTCACGATTTAACATAGTCAATCATTTCAAAGATTATATCCAAAGCAGTCATCCAAAACAACTGGGCTCACTTTAAGAAAACTTCTCTTAAATAAGGTCGTTTGGATGGCAGGGAGGGTTTCTCTTAAGAAATGAGACTTGTGTGTGCACATGCATTCCCTCTCCTCTTCCAGAACTGCTGGACCTCCTAGACAATTGCAGCTACATGTGACAGAGGGGTAGCAAAGTCCCCCATAACCAGAAGAGATAAATACCTTGTGTTTTAAAATACGCCAAGAAAACCCAACATCCTGAGTGAGGCTCTGCACAGCTAGCTCCCTGGTCTTGTCAGGTATCAGGACAACCCCGGCTGTTCAACCAGTGCCAGCAAGCAGCTGCTTGGAGCGACTCTCATGGCACCGAGATCATGTGGAAGACAAAGGGTGGGCACCTACAAGCAACAGCATTCCCACCGGAGAGAGTTACTCTGAACACATCCCACCTGAAGGAAAAGCCTCAGCTGGAGCCTGCAATTAGCAACACATCTATGAATCTTATCGAAAGCTGCAAATCCATCAACTACCCCATCCACAGAGAACCAGCTCACTTAAGGAAGGAAGATGGGCCAAGACTGCAAGTGCAAGGCTCCTGTTGAACCTGAGCGGCAACACCAGCAGACAGCCCCTGTAGCCGCAGCTACAGAACCTGCCAAGGTGCAGGGAACAGCCCAGTGCCTGCTGTGCCCATTCCCCACAAAGGCTAGCCCACCACCCGTCTACGTGGGAGTAAGGGTATCTGCTTACCAGAACATGGGGAGGGATGCACCTGCATAAACTGAAAGCACACCATTATTTTATCATGGAGATAAAGCTTAAGCACACCATTATTTTATCATGGAGATAAAGCTTAAGAATTGCAGGTACTTTGTGTCTAAAAAGTAATTTTTTTCTTTTCAAGCTATCACTTGAGCTCCTAAGGAATACAAAATGTTTCAGTTGTCTTATGCCAAACAGTAATAGGTGTGTGAGGATGAAAAGTATTTTCTGGGGAGTGGTCTAGCTAGGAGCTAGATTGCTCTGATACTTGAGTGTTTATGTCAAGACTGAACTTCAGATGGCCTTTATGTTGCAAAATCTTTTTTCTCCCAACTGTTTAGCATAGATTTTCCTGTTTGCACCATCCTGTATGATTAGTGTGCTTTCATAAGAAAAGACGTATGTACATTTCCCAGATTTATAGCAGTTATGGTGATTTTTGATCTTATTTAAAATTAATATTATGGAATTTTATAAAACCTATACAAGTGTAGTGTATAAAGATGTCTAAAACTTTATTTCCTTTCATTTACTGCAGTCTAACAACATAAATTGGAGAGATATATTGCACTTAATATCAATAAATCAGCTAAATGGAGAGGGCTGGCCTTTCAAGCTCTTCCTAGGATTAAAGATAATGAACATTCAACAGCCAGCACTTGGGGCTATAGAACTATACTCCAGGCAAATTCTCACCTAGCTTGATACAATTTGTGAATTAGCTTACAATGAATCAGAATTGCCCATTCACACAACACACTCGTGAACAATGGTGAAAGGCTTCGTGATCAGCTTCCTTTTTATTCAGAAACAAGATGTCCTGCCTGCCAGTCTCTCTCAGACAAATTTTGCTGCTCAAGAGCTTACTGCTGAACTGGTGAAGTTCAAGCAGCCCTCAACCTCTCTGCTAAGTTTGCCACTGAACATAAAGCAGACTCATGCAGCCGTGCTGCATCAAGTACAGCTGCATCTTGCTCCATCATATGCTCAGCATTACATCCTGATCCAGTTGGTGCTAGCGGGGAGGAAAGCACTTTCCTACCCACTACTCCATATCTTTTGCCTTGCCCACGAGATCCAACGCTGAAATCAAAAGCACATCGTTTAAACTGCCAAGGTGGGCACCCAGCCCAGGCATTTCCACTTGTTAATTGCACCTTTTTCTTTCTTTTTTTTTGCATTTCTTTTTTCAACAAGTTTTTTTTTTAAAAATAACAATGAAGTTACAATCAAGCAGCCCCATCACTATTCCTGCAGACTTCTTTGCTCCTTGACAATGCAGTAGGACTCTCCCCTCTCTGCATAGGCCAGGTCTCAGATAGGAACACACAAACAATATGTGCAAGACAGCAGAATGGGAGCAGTCCCAGTTCCCAGGTTTCAGCCCAGGCCTGAGCCTGCCCACTCTTACACAGGTGAGATAAGAGTGCTAAGCACATCCACACATGTCCTCTGCAAACTATCCCTTCAAGAGAAGGAACAGGAGGCATTGGTCCATACAGCCATTAAAAAGCACACAAATTTTAGCATTAGTCAAATAACTGGAAAAGGCAAGACAGACTCCTGTCACCCTGCTTCGCTGCCCAGCACGTAAAAGGTCATCGACATTGACCATAAGCTCCTTGTTAGCTGGATGATAAGAACGTGAACTGGACAACTGCCTCCAATCCATAAACCCTGGCAGAAGCTCAAATTCTAAAAGAAGATGCCAGCCAAAGGGACCACTTCTATGTTGCGTGCAGACATGCATCACACATCAGGTTGCATCCTGGCTTTCTGATGCCCTAACTGTCCAGATCAGAGAGCTGGCTGAAGTATGATGTGATTCAGTGTGCTATGGGAAGAACACCTGCCTAGTTAGTCTTTCCACCAGTGCAAAGTAAGAAATGGGGAACTTCAAGAATGCCCGTGTTTCATTTGGTGTGATGAAAAGTACAGAAGCAGCTCCAGACACATTCAAGAACTGGGAAAAGGGCAGAAGTTCCCACTTCAGTTTTGACACAGCTAAGGAGGTCAGACTATGATAATTTACAAATGTTTCAGTAGCTTTAAAACCCTCTGTAAGTTTATTTTACACTTACACAAATCTCAGTCCAGCTATAAAACAGATTTAGAACAGATGTTCATACAATTTGTCTTAGAACTAATGCACATACATATGAATTCACAGGCACAAATTGAAGTACTATGGCCATTTAAAATGCAGGACAGATTCCACAGAATCTGGATAAGTTAACAAACTTTAGATTCCAGATCATAAATTTCTCTGTGCTCATTACACAGAGAAGTATAAATCAAAGCTAATCCTAGTGCTTGAAACCATTTGTTTTAAAGATTCTAATGTTAGTTTTGGCGCAAGTTTACTACCCTCAGCATACTACTTTGTCTAGGCATCAAGTTATAAACAAAAACAAAAAAAACAACAACAAAAAAACACAATCCCAACAACACGTGACTCACTGCAAGTTTTGATTTATTTAGTTAAAAAAACCTTGAGATTCCTCATTATTATTGCCAAAAGTATAATTAAACAGTCAGCAACACTGTTGTTTCAATTAGATAATAGGATTCTGTTAAAACTACAAAGGAGCATAAATGTTTAACGAAGAGGAAAATTATGGTCCATGTGTCTCAGTATTTTGTCTTTCATAGACGACAATCACATCATTCCCAGAAGCACAACAGGTCTCCAAAATGCACTTAATGAAATCCAGTGAGCATATAAATATACAAATGATTTGAGAGTGAAAGAAAAATAAAGCATTTCGACCACCTGGAAATGCAAAGGTGAGATACCCTCTGGCCCAGCCAGAAGCCCATACCAAGGGAAAAACTCCCACTAAAGAGGCCAAATAATTTTGCCTGCTAATGAATGCAGGTTTGGGACTTTTGCAATTCTGGGACAATTATACTTTTTTGAGCACAAGACAAATCTGAACAAGGTTAGACATGTTAAATGATTAAAAGAAATTATTTAATTTTACTAAACACTCTGAGAGGAAGTAAAATAATATATTGAGAGCAGCAACAGTGAATGGCAAAACAGACTAGTTCAACAATTAGATGCCTAGTAGAAGTTTTATTTGTTTTTACTCAAAACCAAAATAACTTGAGCATGCAATAGTGATTAAAGAGATTAAAACAAATGGGTGATTCATTAACATTGACAAAAAATTATTAACTATGTCAAAGTGAAAGTATGAAAAAGAAATCTGACACAAGGATTAAATCCATACAGTAAATGCCTACTGAGGACTAGCTCAAGTAGGCAGTTACTCACGCTGAGACAGACTTTTTATACCTATGCTTTCAGAGACTTTTTTTGTACCCCTTGAAATTAAATATTATTTTACCACACAATCTTCAATCTTTTACTACTAGCACAATAAGCCTGTTGCTTTTTTTTTTTAACCAAGAAGAAAACAGTCTCAAAAAAAGTGCAGGTTTCAGCACATTTGTAAAAAATAACTGGTATCTCAAAAAATGAGGGAAAATGGAAGCTCACAGCATTCCTGCAGGCGCTAAGAGTTGATCAGAATTAGCAATTACTTAGCAGCCTCACAGCAGGACACGAGGCGTACTTCCAGCGTGCAAAGCACCCGAGCTTGTTTTAGATGACTTCAAGCAGCTAGAAGTAGCCTTTAAAATTAAAAGCAGGTCATGACAAGGCTCCCCAGACCTGCTGCAGTTTAACCTGACCCTTGGCCTCATGGTCCTTGTTCATTCTCTGCTTCCACAGAGTTAATGGAAATGGAATAGTTACTGCACTGATAGCATTGATTGCTTTTTTTTTTTCAGGATATTAAAATCTCTTACAAGTCAGAAGGAAAACACAAATTCAACAACTGAGCAATCCTGAGAGTCAAGATTTCCCACGAATATTTTTAAAAAGCATACAAACCCAAAAATACACTTTACAGAACAACTAAAATACAGAGTTATGAAATACGCCATCACCACCCATAATTAGGAAAATTAACAAATCTAGAATAGATACAGATATAAATATATATATAAATAAATCTATATACATAGTCTTTGAGGTTGGAGACATTCTCAAGGTATGTTGCAATATTTGACTTCACAGTTCACATGCACTTTAATATGGTTTCCTTGGTTAAATATTTTGTAAGCAACCACTGTCTTCTTTATGAAGTTAGCCCTACAGAAGAACAGAACAGTATACCTGTATACTAAGATGGCTGCAATAACTACTTCTCTTCTTTTAATTAGCTAGTACAGTCCCAATTACAGATTTAAAAGCTAATGAACATTCATCCCAGAATGCTATTTTGCATGTGCACAAAAAAAAGGGCAGTTTAAGCTCCTGCATAATAAAGAAAAAAATATTTAAGGCAACTACCACTGGTCTGCACCGGATTAATATTTGTGAAAATGTTTGACAACAAACGTCAACCAGTGTAATACCATTTCCCCTTCAGATGTCCCTGCCAGCACAAGGATGATGATCTCCCTGCTGACCCTTCCACCGAGAAGAGGTTATGCGATCATTACAATCAAGTTAAAGTGATCCGGGAAAATCCCCTCCCTCCTGTTCTGCTTTGATCTTCGTTCTGGTCTCAGACTCCAGCGCCGAAGAGCCACTAGTGTTAACAGCAGGACCGAACCATTTGATAGCCTTACTCCTCTCAGTTAAGCTTATGGTTGCAAGTTCTATGTGGTTCTGCACACTGATTTTCCACCTTCTTTGCACATTAATTATTTTCTAGGGAACATCTATGACAGCATGTCTGACATTTGAAAAGTGCAAAACTAAACACGTCTAATTCTTATTTCTCCACTTGTTCCCAGATGAGTAACACTTTGGAAAATTCAACTCAACGGATGCCCTATTCGTACACTCAGCAGTGGGGGAAAAGAAAAAAAACCAAACAAACAAAAACAAAACAAACAAAAAAAACCAACTACACTGAGTAGTCTGTCATCTAATTGACACTCAGGATCTGCTGATGGGAAACACATTCGACCTTCAAAGAAAAAAATTAAGAACTATTCACAGAATCACACTGTAAACTACAAATGCCCTTTGTATGATAATACTAGGTGTTTAGTTAAGTATTATGAAGGCAGTACGTTTACACACTAAGGCGAAAATAGTAAATCAAAGTTACCCTGTGAAGAGCCCAAGATGAGCTTCTGCCACTGATACTACCAAGCAGCAAGCTGGATGTGAACATGCCTCCACCGACACAGGGGAACAGGTCTGAACCCATTCCCACCTACGGGCTCACTCTCTCCTCAGTTATTTACCCACAAGCACATGCTCAGCTGCACACCCAGGCTGCCCCAAGCCCTCCTTAATGTGGTCAGTCTGAGCATGCTGCAGCCTCATCTACCTGCTATCCCGAGTAGCTCTTGCACATCCTGGCCTGACAGACGGGCAGTCCCGCAGCCGGGCGGCCAGCAGAGCCACGGGGCCAGCGTGCTGGGGCTTGCTGCGAGCCTGCTCTTCATGAAACTGCACTCCCAGCCCACGTGGGGCTTCACACGGCAGCAGGGACACAGCCGTGGCACTTACAAGGCAGATCACAAACGGTTGCACAACTGCTGTTCTTCACAGAAGTACCGTCAACCTCTAAAACCCAGTTAAGCCTCCCAAAGCTGTGAGCTCACTGATCAGCTTCAATAATGCACTAGAGCAATCACTGTGGAATTCTGTAGTGATCGGTTGTTTCCTGTACACTACCCGTAAGAACAACTTTTCAACCTATAAATGCAGAAACGAACTCTGGAATCATCTTTACACCTTGCAAAGGGGATGCCCGCTCCTCACCCTATGTCCCCCAGCCTCCATTCAATCCCCAGGCTCCCCTCATAATGGGGCTGGAAATTGGATAGTAACAGAAGCAGCTGCACCGACCTCCAAAACATTCATAGAGAGGCAGGGATACACATGTCCTTCTGCAGAGATTCTAAATTGAGCAGTTCTTGTCTTTAACACCTGCCATTTGCTTGCACCCCCGCCACATATGAACCCAGACCAACGAAAACGGGATGTCAGAAATAACCTCCAGAAGATCGGTCTACTCTCAGATCAACACTCCCCTGAGCCAGTTCTCTAGCTGCACAAACAGCTCTACTGACACAGCTGAGAGGGCGTAACAGAGGCAGGAACAAGTGGCTGCAGCCTGCTTAAGTCGGTACTACCTCTGAAAAAATGCTTGTGCAATCATGCCTTATGTCTCCTGACTGGTGGGAGTTGGTGGAAGCAAGCAGGCAAGACCCAGCTTATGCTGAAAGACTAAAGAGAAAGGAAGACACGCACACTATCTTAAGGATAATCTCCCCTTCCAAGCTCCTCAGTTAGCATTAGGATCCAACACCTGGTTCTTTAGCATTTTCACCAAACTGTCCTTTATGTCCACTATAGAATAATAGCACAGTTCACCTTCCTCCCTTAAAGCACTATAGAACCATTGTCCTTGCTCCTCTCTCCAAAGGGGAACGCTGCAGGCAGCCAGTCGTGCCATAGTGCAGCAGAGTGTACCACCTCTCCAGAAAACCCAGCAAGTCCCACAGAATATATTTTCCACACTTTCTATATCCCCCCAGCTGTTCAGTCCTCTGTATCAGCACTTTACCAATACAAGCCCCACAAAGACACATACAATGACACCAACAAATTAACTGACCTCGAAATAATGAGCCTCACTCTCCAGTCTTGCCTGTAGGGAAGATCTGGTTTTAACTAAAAGAAAGGCCATGTGGATGAGAATAATGTGCTCTCTGGATTAGGTTTAAATTGGATATAATTAGAGCCTAAAAAAAAAGAAAACGAAAACAAAACCCCAAAAACCTTCCCATGCAAACTCCCCCCACCAGCCTATTACCTCATTCCACCTGGTCATCTCTTGTGGAAACAAATGTATTTGTCTTCTCATGTTACACTTGCGTATAGAGCACAAGGGATTTCTTTACTTTTTATTTCCTTTCCGAACTCTTACCTATCACCTACGAATTTTCTAAAGACTTTAATCAGAAACAGATCACAGGCATACCTGCAACGGGGCAAGTGCTGTTACTTGAGGCTGCATGCTCTGCCACTGCTCTTGAGTTCCTCACGCCACACAGAGCAGGGGCTGAAGGGCATTAACGCCCCTGCCTCAGTAGCTTACACCTATGCTATACTGTTCCTGTTGGAAAGGTCTAGAGGGGAACCACTTTTGCCCTCGTTTCTTACACGCGTTAGGTTTCCACTACCCTGTTTTTCTGTTTCAAAGCCGACTGTCGTGCGAAGTTCTCCTTGTGACCCTCCGCATTCCCCCCCCAGCGCCGTTAACTGCCCTTGATGTGCCGCAGCCCGCTCTCCGCTGCCCCAACTGCTGCCAGCTGGGCCAGGGAGCGCCTGACAGGCCCGTCGCTTTGGGATGCCTTCCATCACTGCTTCTCAGCTCTTTCACAGTTAATCTGGTTCCCTTCCCGACTCAACGACTGCTCTTTCACCTGCCTCTCCTCGCCCCACCGGCACCCCTCAGGGCTTTATCTTTATTCCCTTCCTTGCACTTAAACCATTTACTCCTCTAATGTGGCCACCTCGGGCATTAGAGTTCCCATCCCAGCTCAAATGAACTCCTAAACTCCACTCTGTTCCCAGCTCCTACCCCGATCGGTTTAATTTCATGTCAATAACTACCTCTGCCCAATTCCAATGTCAGCTGATGTTTGAGAAGGCCAGGCTTCGTTTTGTTTTTAATCCTTCTCCTCTGAACGGCCCTGCTTCTTCCCTATCAGGGCGGCCAACCCTGCTGTTCTCTTTTGTCGGATAATCTCCTTCTTTCACTCCTTGACAGGCAGGTTGTCACCAAGCCTCTCTCCAGCCTCAGGCTCCTCCTCTCCACCTCCTTTGGCACAAAGGCTCCTGGGGAGCCCCACGGGGGCTGCCATCTGAGCACTCCCAGGGCAGCCGAGACCGCTCCGTGTCCGGGGCGCTGCTCCCTGCTAAACCAAACTGCCGCCTCCATCTTCCTTGCCCCGTAACTCTGCCCGGCCGCCTCCCGCAGCAGCGCTGATCACCCGAGCAGGGAAAATGGCCTTCCCGCCTGGCTGCCTCACGGCGGCCCCGGGCGCCAGGCCGAGCGCGGCCCTGGGCCCGTGCGATGCATTCCCCGGGAGGAAGGGAGCGGATGGCCCGGCGGGGCCCGGGCCCGGCCCAGCCACCGCGGCGGGAGCGGCGCACGCCGCGGCCTCCGGCCCCCCGACGGCTNATGGTCCTCCTCCGGCCTCGCCACTGCGAAAGTTACTTTTTAACCCCGGCGGTCTCCGGGCGGCCGCAGGCCCGGGGAAGGCAAGGTTAGGACGGCGGGGCCGCAGGCCGGGGAGCAGCGGGCCGAG